>BPLQ01005803.1:768439-1359302 GCA_021605075.1 Caerostris darwini | reverse complement strand
AATAATTCTTTACTATATTTTTTACTACTGTTGCAATTCCTAAATTTTCATTATGTTAACATGATAAATAAGTATATGCGTTTCTGTATTGATGATAAAATTTAAATGTGTATTTATTTTAAATAACATTGATTATTCAGATTCCTTTTTTATGTATTTTCTATGAAATCAACAACAATAATTTTCTTTGATTCTAAATAATTTATCTTTATTTGATCAATGAGAATATTTTCTTTTACATATTGCCGCATTGTAAATAATTTCTAATATTTTTAATAAATTACAAATCATCATCTATTATCATTAACCTGTTAAACTGAAAAAGTCCTTTTAAGATAAAGTTTTTGCTAGTTTAATTTTTTTCACTAATATTTACCGATTTTAATAATAATCATCTAAAGGTTAATGAAAAAGTAAGATACCAAATAGGAGGTCTCATAAAGTGTTTTTAAATACTAAAATATGTTATGAATCATGATGACAAAAATTGCAAGACTGCGGTAAACACTTCTACAGTACTTTTTATTTTATTATTTAAATTTGGGTTTGAAATAGTTTATAATATTTAAAAAATTTCATAATTTTATAACACGTAAATCTCACTGAAATAGGAAAGGAAATATGAACTGATCATTGTACATTTTTAAAAAGAAAAAAAGGAAAATTAGAGAACCTATAAAAAATTTTCATTAATCATTGAAAAATAACACTTACATAAATTTTAGATCTTTAATTTGTATATCAAAAGTTACAGTTCGTATTTTAATTCTCTATAAAAAATTTAATATTTGATACATTTTTAAAATTTGTTAGTTAACATTTTAATAACATCAGCATATAGAATTAAGCCTCAAAATATTTTTAGAATTGCCTCGTCTTTCGGTACTGATATTTATTGCTTTAGAAACAAAGATTAGAAAACCTATAAATAGTTTTAATTAATCATAGAAAAATAAAACAACTAATACTTACATAAATTTTAGATCTTTAATTTGTATATCGAAAGTTGTAGTTCGTGGTTTAATTCTGTATTAAAAATTTAATATTTGATACATTTTTAAAATTTGTTAGTAAACCCTTTTATAGCATAAGCATTTAAAATTAATATTCCTAAAATAGTTTTTGAATTGCCTCGTCTTTCGGTACTGATATTTATTGCAATAAAAACAAAAATGTAAAAAAATTTTCTTACTCCTGCATCAAGAGAAATTAGATACACATCAAATGTTAAAACTTTCATGATTAAATTTTATAAAAAGTATTGTTGATTATTTAAATATTTAAAATTATTAAACGTGTTGACAAAAGATTTGAATGCTACACTTAAGAGCTAACTTTCTTTTACTAATCAATATTTGAAGAATAGTTATTTTTAGAAATTACAGGATGTTTGAATTCAAATACGAAACAATAAATTAGTTAGTCTTAAAAAGTAAGTTCTATATTAAGAAGGAATTAAAAATGACGTAGAATCAATATTATTTTTGTCGTAAAAATAAATTTTCAGTCTCACTTTTTTGCATTACAATATTTTATCTGATTTCTCTATTGTATATTTTATAATTATGTTCACCAAATATTTTGTAATATTTACACTAATTTTAATTCTCATCCGAAAAAATTTCTAGATTTGATTTTGATTTGTTATGTTGTCTCGTTAGGTAAATTAGTAAAATATTTTTCTATTGGAATTCTTGACATAATTTTCTGAATTTCATTAAATAGCGTAAAGAATAGAATACAATTATTAATAGATTATAATAATAATTAATAATAATTATCATTGTAATAGAGTATAAATTATTATAATAACTTAAAGTATAAGGGGTACTTTTTGACTTTCCTGGTCCTAATATTATTTAGTATTTAAACAGAGGGATAAATAATATTTGGAATACGAAACTTAATATAGATAACAAAATAATAAAAAAAAATTCTGATATATATAAAAATAAGAATTTTATAAACGTAATATATATTAAACTAAAGTTGTCAATGTTTTGCTTCCACGATCAATCTCAAATAATTGTAATATCAACCCTCAAGTGTCGATATCGATTGCTAATTAGAACATGTTTCAAAACAGAACGTGGTGCCATCTATTACTAAAATTATAAAGCTGATACTCATTTTTTAAAATTATATACGTTTTTCTAGAATAAAAATCTCTCTCTCTCTCTCTCTATATATATATATATATATAACACTAATTTAATAAGTAAATAATTCGAATTTCAGTAAATGTTGCGTCAATATAGCGTTTGCATAACGCTAAAATTTTGCGTAACTAAATAGAAGAATAGGAAACGTATAAGTACAATTGCATGCAATTTGAGTGGATAAATTTTATGACATAAATATTTTTCATTGTGAAATAAAAGAAACG
Source organism: Caerostris darwini (assembly GCA_021605075.1). Classification (NCBI taxonomy): domain Eukaryota; kingdom Metazoa; phylum Arthropoda; class Arachnida; order Araneae; family Araneidae; genus Caerostris; species Caerostris darwini. Next base: position 1,356,916 of record BPLQ01005803.1, on the reverse strand, counting down.
TCTTATTGTGCATTAAAAAACGTATTAATTTTATGTTATCGAGCTTTTAGATTTTTTTTTCTTTTCAGACAGCAAAAATTCCAATCAAAATTATCACTTTTTTAAATAATCACGAAAATTCCCTTTAATTTCCTATAAATATAAAATTTGAGACATTAGAATCAAAAGAGTTTTATTGAAACATATATACAGCTTTTGTACTTCAAATTTAAATTTTTGAAAATCAAATTAACCTTATGAAAATAAGGTTAATATGATGTTCTTTGTCATATATGTTCTTTGTCATATGATTTCTTAATGGAAAACATAAGCATCCTGGGCATATTATTTTAGTTCATGGAAAAATTTGGATTTGCCAAAATGAATGAGGTCATTAAACCCCTTGAATAGACAACATCAGAAATTTCAGACATCCTATATACATCCCGTAGCTTACGTTCAGTGACTTTCTCTTGCTCCTTAAACAAGCGTTCTTTATGTTATTGTTCTAAACCCTAAAAATTTTTATTTTTAACTTTAATCTTTTTATTTTTGGGCATCGTCAACGGACTCTTAATTGTACCGATAGCTTTAGCTTTTTCGATCTCTTGCTTTAATTGTTCTCAAGCAAGAGATGTTTTTCCTAAATTCTTAATTGTTTTATTTTTATTATTAACATTCTTTAATTGAAGCAACTTCATTTTATGCAAATTTTCTATATTAACTTAAGATGTGGAGGTATTGTGGTTCTTAAAACCACCTAGGAACTCCGTAACAGGTATGCCCGTTGCCCGTTAAACAAGCATTGTGCACAACAATACTTCCACTACGATGATGAGACACAAATAAAGTTTAAATGTAGTTTCGGCAGCATGTAGTAGAATTCATGATTCCAAGATGTAGAAGATAATATCTAGACATAAAAATGGCAGAAATTGTGTAAACAATGTATAAAACTCTAAATATGCCTTTTATTATACGTTTCCCCAATGTCAAAGATAAGAATTTTGCGGATATTCACAAACTATTACTTGCGTTGTTATAAACATTATAAATGGACAAAGTGCAACGAAATGGCGTACAAAAAAACTGTGAAGGTAGTTTGATCCACGGCCATAACTCGATCTTTAATTTAGCGACTTTCATGAGATCAAATTTGATGTTTAAGTGCAGTTTTGTCAGCACAAGGCAGAATTCTATGACTCTAAGATACAGAAGCTAATACTCAAATTTGACAATTGCTGCTGTCATGTGTAAAACACCGCATGTATCAATAAGTAATTTGTAGTGGAAGTTTTGTCAAAGATAGCAAATGTTTTAAATGCATACTAATCATTGTGTCTGCAATCTTTGCTTTTTGGAAACACTTTTTATAATTCAGTATGCTTTATTACTCATTTTATAATTATTTAAGAAAAGAATTAAAATAAGTCATTAACCAAAAAATAAAACATTTTCCTTCTCATAAAACTATTTTGGTGCCGTATTTCATATCTTGCTTTTTATAATTTGTTTTTTTTCTTTCTCTATTATAGGATGAAATGTTTTTTATTGCTGATAACCTTTTCTTTATCAAATGGGATTTCATTTGCTGCATCTGTAATTCATTCTAACAATAAAATTGGAACGAATACTCATGAAACTGAACAACGAAAAGACTATCTTTCCAATGTCAGTGAATTGCAAACTAAAAGTTACTTACAGATATCCAAAGACGAAATTGTTTTACATCCAGCACTTTCTGAAGATACAACTGAGTTGAAATTATCAACTTCAACTTATGGGAAGCATGCTTCACCATTACAATCAAAGAAACTTTTATTACGTAGTATAGAGAAAAAAACACATAAAAGCAATGTAAATGAAAATATGTCTATTCCCAAAATTAAAAGAAGTCTTCCTGCAGAAACTTCTAAAGAGTCGCAATTACGGAAAAGCACTCCTGATATTCCCTTTACAGAGTCTCTGAATAAGAATAAAATATATTTCTTAAAACCCGTTCGAGAAAACAACAGTATTTCTAATGATGTGAACAATGCTGAATACCCAAACGATCCAATAAAATTTGCCACATTTGAAGTGCGTGAAAACTCTAATAGTACGCATGATATTACTTTAATTTCTACGAATAAAACACAAACAGCAGACGAAATAATCGCCGAAATTTTTGGACCTTTTAAAAAAAAGTATTTGAGTAATGTTTCTAAAAATGAAGTTGAATGTTGCACTGAATCCATTGTCAGTCCTTCTATGAATTACACATCTCAAATACATAATTTAAGAGAAACATTTGAATGTTCTATTTCAGAAAATGATGAGTTAAAAATATCGTGCTGCAATATATCTCTATATCAGGCATCAATGTATATACCAAGTGAAACAGCTCTGTTAGATATATCTGAAAGCAATGAGCGCCATTTATTGAAGCCACTTTTTCCATACTTAAGAAATTTGACTTCACTTAGACTACATGGTAATCATCATAAATACATTACAAAGGCTTTTACAGGACTTTATAATCTAAAACATTTGGATTTAAGCCACAATAATATACAAGTGTTAAGTAAAAAGTTATTTACGTTTACGCCAAATCTTAAATCGCTAAATTTATCTATGAACGCAATATTAATGTTAAGATCAATAACAATTGCAGTGAGTCACCTAAAATACTTTGAAAATTTAACATTGGACCATAATATAGGTATTAATAGAATTTTTGAATCTGATATTCAAAGTTTAAATAATACAAGACTGAAAAAATTTAGTTTATTTAACTCAACCCTTAACAATATTGAACAGGGAGCTTTCAAACATCTACCTTTCTTGACAGTATTAGACTTGTCTAATAATTATATGGGCAATGAAGCTTTGTTAAATGTTACTAGTGGTGTGAAAGGTTCAGCTTTGAAATATTTTGGGTTACAAGCACTAGTTAGATTAAATACATTCCCACATGAATCCTTAGTTCCTCTGCAAAACACTTCAATATTTCGTCTTGATCTTTCGTTCAATTATTTTACGAAATTAACTAATCTTCCATCTATTCCATCTCTCAAATCTCTCTGGCTTACACAATGTAATATAGAAAATATAGATGAAGGAGCTTTTGATAAACTTCCAAATTTGGAAGAATTGGATCTTGACAGCAATGGACTTTTTATTAATCCTTTAACCAGAACTTCGTTAAATAATCTAAAGACCTTTATTTTATCAAAACAAATTTTTGGAAGGAAGAATAATTTTTTTTTACCAAGTTATGTATTTCAAACTACTATTAACCTGGAAATATTAGACATGTCAAATACTTTAATTAGTAATTCTCTTTCACGTTTCACTTTACATGGCTTGAAGAAACTGAGAGCGTTAAATTTATTAAAAACTAAACTATCAAAAATCGAAGATTATGCATTTGAAACACTCACTTCTTTAAAAAGTCTTTTTCTCGCTGGAAATGAACTAACTTATTTAACGAATTTTACCTTCTCTGGGCTTGAAAATTTGACTAATCTCTATCTCTCTAATAATCTCTTGCATTTCTCCCAGTCTGATAATCCCTTTAAATCCATAACATTTCTTAAAGTCCTTTATTTACACTCTAATAATATAGTGACATTACCAAAAAGAATATTTGGTAATTTAAATAATTTAGAGACTCTCATGATTTCCAACAATAATCTTTTACCGTGGTCTACAGAAATTTTATCAAGAAATTCTTCGTTGAAAATTCTAGGTTTGAAAGAAAATCAAATTAATTTTATTACTCCAGTAATGCTTTCAGAATTCGGGCAGGTAAATAAATATCTGGATTTGAGCAGAAATCCATTTAATTGTTCGATATGTGGAATGGATGATTTTCAGCAATTTTTAAAATCCTCAAATCTAACACTTGGACTTCCTCCTCCGAATAATGCTGAATTTTCTATCCCTGTATGTGTAGAACCTTCAACTTTACGAGGTCAACCACTTTTAGATGTTGATCTGCCATTGATGACATGCATGGAGATGAAAATAGAAGTTCTAAGTTCCGTTGGTTTGGTTTTGATAGTTTTTTCGATGTTACTTATTACAATCATGCTATACTTAAGCTATTATTTTAGATGGTACATTAGGTACTGGATTTTCCATGTAAAAGCAAAAGCAAGAAAAACAATAAACTTAGATAACGAGAAAGAACAAAGCTACACATATGATGCTTTTGTGTCTTATAATTCACGCGATAACTATTGGATTGCTCAACATTTAATACCTGCACTGGAACATGAAGATCCTAGATATAAGCTTTGTGTTCATGAACGTGATTTTATATTAGGGCAGTTAATAACTGAAAATATCTTAGAATCAATTGAAGCTAGCCGAAATGTCATACTTGTTTTAACTGAAGACTTTATTAAAAGTGAGTGGTGCATGTTTGAGCTCCATATGGCTCAACATAAACTTTTCGTTGATACAAGAGATTGTCTCATATTAATCAAGTTAAAAAAACTTGATAAAAAACTATACACCAAAAATATGATGTATTTAGAGAAAACAAGAACATGTTTGACGTGGAGTGAAGATAAGACAGATCAAAAATTGTTTTGGGAAAGAATAAAGAAAGCATTGGGCACACCATCAAGTGGTTCAATTTCTAAAGAAATTTTTGTCTAAACGATATTGATATTTATTCATTTTCTTAGAACAAAGAATAATTTCTCATTCCCAGTTTGGTAAATTAAATTACTGTGATGCTGTAAGATATAATTATTAGTTAAACTATATAGTGCGCTACTGTTAATTTATTGAATTTATAATGATTGAAAATAGGGAGAATTCGTCTATATTTCTATTGACTACATTACATTCTGTTACATTTTATTTCCACAAATTGCATGCCAGCAATTGAATTTCCTATTAATATTTATGAATGAATATTGAAAATTACACGAAGAACAAGTATTAAAAGAATAAAAATGTATCAAGATATCTTCTGGTTTACATAACAGCACCTTAATGCTCTAAGAATTGTGCTTGGAAAGAAACACTTTGGAAATGAAGCATATTCGTAAGTACATTTTTTTATATATTTTCTTCAATTGAAAACTATACAAATTTGCTATTTTTGATGAAAAAAGATGCATTAAGTGAATGAATTTTTAATTAATTCCTTATTAGTTATTTTTTAAATTAATCATTATTTTTTTTATTCATTATTAGTTGAAATAAACATGCCTTTCAAAATATCACGTAACTTAATAGTTGGTTACATCGCCATGTGTCCTAAACATTGTTTGGATACTACGGCAAATTGATGTTAACATGGAGCTGGATACCATCTGCAATTATTTTCACCAATTCTTCCGTCAATTTAGTCATCAATTCAACTAGAGAAGTGAATGTGAAAGTAAATCTCTAAAGCAGTTCAAATCGTCCCAAATTTTCTCGTTTATGCTAAGGTCGGGTGAATTGGTTGGCCAAGTAAGGTATGGGATATCAACTTCATGGTCTGTAACCTGTTCTGAACCCATCTGGTGGCAAAACCCCGATAAACTGGACAACTGTTGTCTTGGTAGACCGATTCTGTGAAAAGGTTCACACCAAGCAGAAAATCCATATAAAGAAAAACTTGGTCATCTAGGTTGGGCATATAGTTGAATATAATCAACAGCCTTTATCCGAATGTTGACTTACACCAGTGATCTAACACTGGCTGAAATATACCTGCAACGTCCAATTTGCACTGATCTCTAGATATAGTCCGGATGATACTTTTTCTAGACCGCATGCTGACATTGTAACATACATAAGTAAAATAAATTCAGAAATATGATTCGTCTGACCATATTACAGTTCGCCAGTCATAGACAGTAGAATGTCGAAAGGCTTTAGCTCATTGGAGTCTTCTCTGCTTTTGGAATGCTGTAAGCCGATAACTCATCGGAATATATTGGGAATAATTCCATGCAATGCAGTTCTCAGCACATAGTGCTCCCGGAAATAGACAGGTATTATTGAACATTTACATGTTCCAAATTACAACTACTGTCGGCACGTTATTGCAAAACGATTTGTAAAAGTCATGCACTTTACATGTTGAAGATATCCCAGGAATAGTATCGTCTCTCAGACAGCAAATCATCTCTGGATATTGTTTGTTCGGGCCAAACATCATTGTTTATGCACTGTACTTACAGTAGATAGTGTCACACCCACGAAAGATGAAATTTCCGAAATTTGGTGTCCGTGCCGCTGTCCAAATACTATGGTCTAATTCGTCCATCTTTGATGCCTCGTTTGTAAATTGTTTATAGCTCTATGAAGGAACAATGCATACTGATCTCATAGTTTTACTATACGTTTAATGTTCATCTTAAACTTTCGTCTCTTCTCCAGTTACCTACGCGAGTTTAATTGCAGATATATGCTCTTATAGTGTAGGCTCATAATTTTTTTGTGACTTAAATTGTTGGAATAATTTTAACTTTATTGACTTTATGTTTTTCAACTTTTTCATATAATTATATTAATAGATATTCCCGAATAATCAAAGCAGATTTCTTTGTGAAGGAATTTTACTACATAATCGAACTTATATTAAAAACTACCAAAATCAGAAGCTTTAAACTTCCATCACACTTACAAAATATATATATTTCAATATTTACAATTACAGAACCCGGGTAATTTCTATTTCACTAAATCGCATCATTTATTTGCATCAGTGTAAGGTGTATATTTTTTTACTTTAATTTTTATTAATAAAATTTTCTTTGTAATGTTTGTAAAAAAAACTGATATGTTTTTAAACAAAATTTTAATTAAATATTTTTTCCTGTTTCAGATAATACATTCTTAAATATTTATTTGCAGGTAAAAGAGAATGTTTGAAGAGAACTCGCATTTCATCTTTCATTAATACATCTGTAATAAAGAGACTTGATAGTCCAACAAAAAGGACAAAGTTGAAGTATTTACCTAACATTTTTGTATAGAAGTATTTTAGCATAATCAACTACTTTCAATAAAGTGCATTACATTGTAATAACAAAATAATATTATATATTTTTTAATAAAAGGTTTATAAAAAGAAACATTTTATAATATTTTTAATTCCCTTTTTCCCCTTTGTGCTTTAAATGATCATCAATTGTTGTATTTCGATTTTTCTCTATTAAAACACTCTGAATTTTTGTAATAGTAAATATTTAATATTCATTTTCTTATTAAAAAAAGGATTTTATCATAAAATTATTATATTTAATACATGTGAGGTTCAAATGAAGAAAATAAAAATAGACACACAAAATTGCACTAAAAATATAATTAACTAAGATTGTTAATTTAATTCTTGGTGTTCATAATTATCCTTCGTTTTTCCAATTATATTAAAATATGAAATTATAGTATAAGAAATAAATTAAGAAAACGTTCTCGCTTTCAGAAAATATTTTAAATTCTAATAAACTTCAAATTTTGAAATTAATTCTGAAAAATAAAAATATTCTATCAAAATAATTGAAAGATTACACATTAAAACTAAAAAATTTTAAAATTTATGACTCATTTAGATATATATATATATAATTTAAATACTGAATTTTTTTTTTTTTTTTTATTATTATTATTTTTCAATTATGTTTTTTATTTTTATTATTTGATTATTTATTTATTTTTAATATTTTTATTATTAGTGAGTCTTTTCTTGATGGGATTGATTTGCAGAAAAAAGAAACTTTTTGTGCAGCGAATGTGTTATACCAACTGATGTGTTTCTCACAATCCTTTAATACAAGTAAAAAATAAATAATTACATAATTTTTTCTGTCTTTTAAAATATAAATACTTAATTCAATAACTAATTTAGTACTGCTCCGGTTTCATCTGAAAATTCAAGTACTTATTGTACTTTCCTAACTTTTAAATATTTAATCAAATAAATATGTGTTTTTCCTAACTTTGGTTGGGTTTTTTCCAATGTTTTGACCAATTGACTGATGGCGCCATCTACCGGCAAGTGAGTCAACCAACAAATTTGAAATTATTTGTATGTTTTTTACGTGTTCCTATATCTTTTGTAATTTTATTTACTTTTGCTAAATTTTTTAATTTTAACTTTAACCTTTTTATTTTTTGGGCATCGACAACGGACTCCTAATTGTACCGATAGTTTTAGCTTTTTCGATCTCTTGCTTTAATTGTTCTAAAGCAAGAGATGTTTTTCCTAAATTTAATTGTTTTATTTTATTTTATTTTTACTCTCTAACTTCAGCAACTTCATTTTGTGCTAATGTTTTAATTGTTTTAAGATGTGGAGGTTTTGTGGTTCTTAAAACCACCTTGGAACTCCGTAAACGGTACACCCGTTGCCCGTTTAATAATAGTTCTGCAACGTTTACAAAATGCCTCAGTTTTCTGGGGAAAAAAATAATGAATTGTTTGATTGTGCAACTAGTCATGCACCACTGAGGGACCTCTCCCTTTAATCGAAACCCATATTTGAAGCTATTTATTCCCCCATTACCTGAAAAATTTACCTTTTTAATTCTTCGACAACAGCAATACTATCCCCCTACATAAAAAGGATGCTTTTGACCTAAATGTGAAGAATCGAGCGTGAGTTTTTCCTGCATGCCACACAGTTTTTGAATTTTTTACTTAACTTAAACAGTTGCTTCTGTAACAACTATCTATCATCATATTTCAGTTTTAACCCTTTGCACTCGAGGGCTCCGGAGCGGAGACATTTAAAATTTGTCTTCAAGCTCGAGGGCTCCGCTACGGAGACAATGCAAATAATAATATAAATAATGCGTTTCTTTTAATGCGTATATCAAACTTACATGTGAATATGATCTTTTCACTAAAATCGCTTGAGTTGCTGGTAATGCGAATGAAAAAAAAACTTCGAGTGCAAAGGGTTAATCTACTACTAGCTACAATAGGTTTTATACTTCAACTTGTCAAAAATCTTTTAATGGAATTCTTCTATTTTTGGTGCATTTCTCCATTGAGTGGTTATATTTATACTGTCACTTTGAGAACGATTATATTTCTACATTCTTCTACCACCTACTGAACATTTCTTACCCTACTAGTAATAGCACTACCAACTTATAGGACATTTAAGATTTTTGTTTGCCAGACTCTTACATATAATTTGAATGTTGAATCATTGATATTAAATTTTAAAATTGATCAAGTTACATTGATTTATCTGTATTTTTCAAATTTTAATAGTGACACACACACACATTATTATATCGCTTAGTTATTCTTCATTTACAGTTTTCCTACCTACAATTAACAAATTCAGTTGTTACATCTGCCCCTATTGAACGTACATTATCATATTTTCATAACAGCTGTCTCGGTGCCATTTCTATAATCGCTGACTCAACATTTTTGTTTATGTGCTGTCCTTTTCTTTATTCCCCATGTTCTGTAGTTTATTAACAAAACACTTTTTTTTTTTTTTTTTAATATTCTTTTGCATTGAAGCAGCAGATATCAAATATTCAGACGTACTGCTCGTTGCTTCTCCATTACTACCCAAAGATGGATGCCAACTCTTAAAATCCTCAATTCATTAAAATTTACGCTAATAAAAAATGTAATATGACACGTGACTAGTCATTTGCACGCTGATAGCTCTTGGCTTTCGACTACACTTTAGAATAGTCCTGGAATTGTTACATATATTTACTAATGTAATGTGAAAAACAATGGAACATTTGTATATTAATATGAAATTTTTGAATTAAGTTTTATTTTGCAGATTTACTTGCAAATTCAATATCTTAAAAAGTTTTCATAAAATATAAATGCACTTTCATTTACAGAATTTTGTATAAAACTTAAAATATTATTGCTAGCATTAAAATTTGCGTCACAAAATATGCGTTACTTTAATTTAATATAAAAAAATTATTTTTCATATGCATTCTTCATAATGTTGTATGTTAACGCATTTTTAGATGCATTAATATTGTACTGGTTTATTTTTCATGTATTCTATCTATACAGTTTGAGTTTTATTAAATATCATGACTTTAAACATAAAACAATCATATCAATCATCAAAACATTTTATTTCTTTGTAATACAAATTTATATATACAATAAACAGAGATACAACTTCACAAGAAATAATTAAAGTATATACATTGTTTAAAGAATATTCGATTTGAAATATTTTCAGTTTCATTTATTATGTAAACAATGGAACATTTGTTTTCTATTTAATTATACTATTATACATAAACAAACTAACTCATATGGTTTTTATTGAAAATCCCTTAAATTAGTTTTTTATACTAGTTTTAATATTAATATTTTAATATTTCATGGCTGCTATAATCAATTAAAGTTTGGTATTATTATTTATTTTTAAATCATCTTATTTTTTTAAATAATTATTACCAACATTATTGGATGATATTTGAAGTATATAACAGACATTTAAACAAGAAAAAATTTAAAAGGTGAACATGATCATTTTTATTTTGGCATATTATTTAATTAAAATAACCTGCAATGTAATAAATGATATAGATGAACATTTTATAAAAGTCGTTAGATGCATTTCTTAAACGTATTCACATTAATACAAAAAGGAAACTGCTATTAATTTTTTTTTCAATTTTGCTATTAAAATAAAATTTAAAAAATGTAGTAATTTGTATTTGATATTAAGATTATTTTAACCCATTTAAAAGAAGTAACTAAAAAAAAATAACATCTATAAAGTATCAAACTTTATATAAGTATTATATTTTAATTATTGTTGGAGGTATCATTTACTTCACTTCAGCGAAAATATATATGATTGCTTGATTATATATTTTAGTATTGTTGCGGAAGAGTAGAGAAGATGGAGTTTTTGATACATGTATTAAGTAACAAAAAATTGTTTTGATATCTTTTACAAACTGCCAATAATTTTGATTTGTCCTGCTGTATATAAAATAAATTCTTCACAGTATTTTTACATAGTTTGGAAGATTTAACTTGGAAATATTTTGTAGCAGTTCTTCCTTTTTCCAATAAGAAATTTGTGCACATATTTACGAAATTTTTAAATTTTTTTTTTTTTACTAATTTTTATAGTTATAATTGCAGCTCAAAATCATTATTATCAAATTCTTTCCTTTCGTAAAATTTATCCGAAAGAAATTACAAATACGAAATAATTCGAAATTCAATCTTTCATGTGAAAGAGTAAAATTCCAAGAAGCTAATAATGCAGCTTGAAGATTAATTTACCACATGCAACTTGAAGAAAACACATTTTCAGTTAATGCAGATCAACCAGGATAGTTGACAAATTTATAATTAAGTTGATCATAAATGCTTCAGCGCAGACAATTTTCATGACACAATTACAACTTGAAGAAAACCACTTAACGTAATATATCACAAGATTAGGGAAAGTTTTTTTTATTTTATAGAAATTCCTATAGAACAAATTCAAATTAGATGCTGACGATGATTATTGATAATTTAAATTTACTTATCAATTACACATTTATTAAGAACCACTTAGTTGTGTAGCAGTCCTATTTTTCATTAATTTTTGTAATGTCTGCTTTCGTTGATAATCTCTCTTGAGTGTCAAATCACAAACCTCCAATCAACAAAAGAATATTTGGAGATTCTGTTAGATTCCTCATTTTGGACCTGATCAGAGTTAAAGTTGCTCACGTTATCTACTCATGGTTTAGAAGTGTATTGGTCACTTCAGAGATGGAAAGTAAAGGATTACCGATGAGCCTCTGAGAGACAGGTCGCCCAACTTCGTTCTTCGCCAGGGCTATCTGTAAAGCAACAAAGAATGAACGAGGTTAAGAATATCTCCAAATAAAGTCGAATTTGGTAACTTTAATAAAAAAAAATAAAGGAATAGTGTCACCAGTAGAGTACCATATGAAAAGTCGATGCTGAAACATGGTAGAAAGTATTTAGTTTATTGACTATATCTGATTGATACGGTTCTCTTTGATTGACATGAGGCGGATAGCGTAGTTCTACACTACAAATGTCTCTTATCGAAAAAATGCATAGCTCTACAGTACAAATGTCTCTTATCGAAAAAATACATTGCTCTACACTACAGATGTCTCTTATCGAAAAATTTTCTGTCTTAGATGCTAAAATAAGTTGTTGTTTTCTTAAATTTCTTCGTCTAAAGTTGAATAAATTTCTTTCTGAAATTCATCCATTTAAAAAACTTTAGAAGATTAATAAATAGAAATGGACAAATTACATGCAACGAAGTTTATTGAAACAGATAATTTTTTCCATGGTTGTGTTTTTACAGTACAAGAAATTATTACAAGATATTTTATTGCATTTCGATATGAAATTAAAATTATTTAGAAAACTACTAATTAATGTACTATTTTGAATAAATTTCAGGGAAAAAATAACGAATACTTCTCGTATAAAAAAGAGTATTGTTTTAATGAGAAATGATACGTAGATGCATTCTTAAAAAAAAGACAAAATATTGTACAATTTTTTTAGGTAATAGTTAATACAAATAGAAAATATGACAGCATATGCATAAACAATCAAATTTGCAAAAATATTTCCTGTGAGTCAAACGTTTATATGTTCATAAATTGCCATTTTTCCTCAGAATGTTTCATGATTTGAAATTAAAATATAATTTTAGATGTTTAACAATGTACTTTTAAATTACTTATTGGTAATAATTTCAATTTCGTATAATTACGTTGATAACTAATGAAATTCAGAGATATCAGATGGATCATTCATTTATTTTTTATCTAACAAGTTATTAGCTCTAAAGCAAACATAAAAATAAGAAAAGGAACTGCAATAAATAGCAATTTGAAATTCCTTTCTTATTCAGACATTGATTGTTGTAACAGTCTGATTATTGATAGCATAATATTTTTAAATATTCAGAATTATACTAAGAAAATTTGTTACAAAAATTAATTGAATTTATTAGATTTCTCAAACTGATGAGTTAACCGAAGAAGATAAAATAGATAATTCATTACACTAATTCATTGCTAATTCATTGATACTAAACACGATAATAAATTGAAGATAATTCTGAAACTCATGAGTAATGTAACTGTAGAAGATAAAATAATTTTAAGTGCAATATTTTTTGTGCTTATCTTTTTAGGTCTTTTACTATAACAAAAGTTGCACAAAATAGAGACGGTTTTCATAAATACTTTACATTAAAATTATTTCGATAACATATCAAGACATATATACATTTTTACACACAATAACACATAAATTTTTTATATCATCTTATCTTGCTTTAGATGGGATTTTTTTAATTGCTTCAGAAAAACTGCATTTTAAAGTAAGAGTTTCACTTCAATTTTCTCTTCATATATAATTCATAAAATGTGAAAAAATATGTGTAATTTAAATTATAAATTTCTGTCTTTTTAAGAGTTTCCCTATATAAAATAGAGGCAAAAATCCTAACAATTATTATTTTCAAGGAATAATAACTCGAAGAATTCGAGGAAGATTAAGTTCTTATCATTATGCTTGTTGTTTTTTTATTTCACTAAAAATTGTCAGACTAAAATTGATGCACTATTGACTCCTTTTGATTTTTTTTACTACAGTGAAACTTCTAAATGAGATGACCTCTTCAAAAATTTAAGCATTTGAATTTTAAAACTGACTGAATATACTGAAATATTTGTCGGCGGTAATTTTATTTATCTGCTTAGTTATTCGTTTATTGTGTCATAAACTGTTTCGTTGAGTTCCTCTGCAGCTATGAACAGTAAAAAAAAATAACAATTATGCCATATATTAAATTATTTTTAAGGTATCCCTATCAAAGACAATATATACAGATACAGGAAAGTAAATTATGACATGTTTCTGCCATGCACAAAAATATTTGCCATTATACTTCAGCGTTATAATTTGAATAAGAATGGTAAATTAGTATAATTCTTAAAATATTTTTATTTAATAATTAGATATTGGAACACTGCTGTGGGTGTTAATATGATGATGCTGATGATGCTGATGCTGCTGCTGCTGATAATAATGATAACATTTTATTTTTATCACATTTATCTGAAATGAGATTTTCAAAATATGGATTTGTATGCATTCACAAATTTTCCAGTTGGGATGCATCACTTCAAACTATATAGTTACCATATATGAATATACATTTGAAATTCGGTGAAAAACATTTTTGCAATACTCACATTTTATTTAAAAACAATAGAAATTACTGGAATTAAAATACATTTATGATTACAGACACATTATAGCATTCTACCTAACCCAACATGTAACTTGAGGAGCTAGGATGCAGGAGTAGTCAGGTTCAAATCTTACGGCGACATCCTTTTCTGCCCTGCTCGAATCGATGAGACTCGATGGCGATTATGACAACAGGCGATTATGACAATGTTACTCATCGATATTCAGGCTGCTTGGTTCTTTAAGACACGTATATGCAGGGCAGTTACCGCTAAAATACTCCTGCAAGACAATGCCTTTGCTTCATCACCCGTCGGTGGGCTGTTCGTGGTATATATAAGCAGGGTACAAGGCCCACCGATGTACAGAAAAATCTGCTTATTTAATATATTGTGATTATAAATATTGAGTTTTGAATATTTCCATTTAAGCCAAAATTTGTGGAAGACATAAATCTGCTCCTTTCTAGCTTTTATGATGTGAGTTAGTTATACTCTTATTCTTCCGCTCAACTAAACGCAGAGATAAAATTTTAACTTCAAGCCACTTATAAATCTAAAGGGAAAGCTAAAACACTAACATTCACAACACAAGGTTATCGTTGATTTTCATCAATATTACCAACTATAATCTGGATACTACACACAAATTCACGCCACAACCATGCATCTCATGCAGGAATCAACAGGTAAGTAGTAGCAATTAGTAATAATAAGGGTTAGGGAGGATAATAAAAAAATGAAAATATTATTTTCAGGAATATTAGTATGGGTTATAAAAGGGATTAGGAGGAGATATTGTTTTCAAAAATGACTTACTGACATGAGGTCTCCATGTAGCCAGGCTTCCTGCATGCCATTCCTGCAACAAGGTACATGGTTTTAGCGACCTCTGGATTTGTTCTCAATATATTCTCCACACGTTTTTGATCAGTAACATAATGCTATAAACATCACTAGATACCAATAAAAACTGTCATTTTTACATTTTACGGATAGGAAACTTTATCTTTAAAGCTCCTTTAGGATATTTGTACGATATTCAGAATCATTTATAAATCACAAAATCTTTACTGCGTAAACCAGTTAATTCGTGCATTTCGGTAAAAATTAAAAAAAAAAAAACATTTTTAGGAATTTCACTACTAGAGTTTGAACTGTTTTAAAAGACTTAAATGTGTTAAAATATTTTTTGATAATGTTCTTTGTCAGAAAGTTTCATTTTTTTTCTACAATAAGATGGGCTTTTAGCAAAAATTATTACAACAATTTACTGTTCACTTATTAAGTGCACATTTTTGACGAAGATCATTGCAATACATTATATGAAATCATGAATAATATTTCGTCAGTAAGTTCATAGCTTTTACTTAATTGATTTGAATAAAAATACTTTAAAGTTATTCATTTTATTTGTTCTGACACAACGTGGCGTAATATTCTAAATTTTATTTTTCTCAATCTATCCTATTATTATTTTTCTCACATTAATTCTTTCATAAGCAAAATGCATGGCTAGAGAATTACTTTATACCCATATTAGTTTTTATATTTTTTTCTTCTTTTTGTAAATGCTATACTGGATAAATGCATTAGATTCATTGAAAATATACAGGGATATATTTTTAAGTTTTATTTAATTATCTAGTAATTTGAAAGAGACAAAATAAAATTTACTGCTATAATATCCATTCAAAGATCTATTCAACTGTAGGTAAATATTATGGGTTAAAATTCAGTTAATAATGCGGTTTTTTTTTCTTTTTTAAATATATATGTATCTTTGTCTCCAGTACAATATTTCATAATAGTGTAAAACATTAACCATTTCCAAAAATACATAAATAAAATAATAAGAAAGTAAAATGTTATAGATCTAAGCGCAGTACAAAAATTCTTGCTTAAGAAATAAATCCCGGAAATATTCTTACCATTTTATAATAAATAATGACATTGGATATTCCAATAGAAAGTTATGTATTACGTAAGTGTTATATTTCGATTTAATTTGATGTGTAACTTAAACTTTCAGTTTAACTGGATGTTTCATAAACCTTTGATAAAAAATATTTTATGTTGCTTTTAAATGATGTCACTAGAGCTTATGTTATTTTTAAGAACTTTTCTGACAATATGCTTTAAAATGCATTCAAAAAAATTAGCATCCAGGAAATAAGGTTGTTAGATATTCTTGCACATAGTATAACTATAGCAAAATATTAATTGAAAAGTATTGATTAAATTGATTAATTCCTTCCTTGTAACGTTTACTAATGTAATTATTTTTATTACAACTCAATTCAGTAATTCAGTCAATTCAGTTAGTCAATAAGTCATGTGTTTTTAAATTTAGTTTTATAAAATTTTATTTTCACAAATAATTCTAACAAACTGCGTTAGACAATTCATTATATGCATTATAGTAATCACGAGATTAAAAAAAAAACTATTTTTCCTCAGCCAATTAGTTTTCATAAATTTACATATCAAATTAAGTAACCATAATAAGAACTGTGTATTAATTACACTAGTTAAAAATAAATGAATTGCAAGATTTCTGATCATTTTTATTCAAAATCTCGTTTTTATTGAGTTGCTATGAATGTAATATTTTGATATAATTACAATCAGACAGGTACAATTTAAAATCGAATAATATCTATTATCTATACAAATGATGGATAGATTTTCGAAAATTCTTATTAATTCCCTATAGGATTAATTTTCAGATATTGATTAAAAGGATTAATAGGATTAATTGATTTAATTATTTTAATTGATTTGATAAGATCAATGGGAATAATTTTTCTATTTACTTTCAGTGACCTAAAAAACACATTGAAACTTGATATTTCTACTACAATAGTTCTTTTACCACACATAATCACACATTCACACGCATAAAAAAATAAATTCATAAATAAAACAAAATTTAATTTTATTCTATAAAAACCAATAACAAAATACCACAAATACAACTGAGCTATAGTCAGGTTCAAGTATAATGCAAAATACATAATGATAAAACTTTTATTTATATTTTATAGACTCATTCACCTATATTCCAATGCTAAGAGTATACAAATATATAAAAATTTTATATTGATTCCAGTTTCTAAAAATATGTGTAAAGTGTATTTTGCTTTTTTATAAAATGTTTTTTAAGTCTTTATTTCCATCAATTTATATGTATGCAGCATTATAATAGTAAAAAGAAATGAAAATTATAATTTTAAATTTAGAATTATGGTAAACTTATTAATTTATTGTATTCAGATTTCCATCATCTGCGACTTAAACACGCAAAATTCCTTTTTTTGATTAATTACATTCAATAGGGTAAACAACATAACGTAAACAATAACTTAAAAATGTACATATAAATTTAAGTACTACAACAATAGCTTTCATATATTGTTGCAAAAACAAGTCTGGAAAGTAAATTATTCATATTCTAAATAATGAATATCGTAGAATATCATTCATAAAGAGTAATAATAGAAAGAATTATTCGAATTTACCTCGTGCACAATATCTGGATGATAAGCGGTGCTGCTATAGCTGACTGCTGGTGCTACTTTCCCGCTTGCGGGACTTGTGCTGTTATGAGGTGATGATGACTTTGGGGTAGTAGCATTACCGCTCCATTTACAAGCAGTTCCGCTCGTTGCGCCTACCAAGTCAGCAGTTTTCACACCTGTGTCCAAATGACTACTGTACTTGCAGAGTTTAGGATCAAATATTGAACCTGTCATGGGATGACTAGAAGACTGTCTTGTGAGGGAATTTCCCCACATGAGAACACTTTGCCTTGTGTCGTTACTGAATGCTGAAACATAGTCTGATGCACTTTTATTATCTTTGGACGATACGAGATGAGGTGAATCCCTGAGATGTGACTGAAGTGGTGAACTTTTTGGTTTAATGACATTAATACAATCGGATGACACAGACGGTAATGAAAAACTTAAACTGTGGCAGCTCAAGTCACCTAATTTGGGATCTCTATCTAAACTAGACAGCAATGGTTGTATACCAGCACTTGTGGCACTCATTAGGCAACCTCTCAAAGCTGCACTGGAATCTGTACCAGCAACGGCATAAGTCTCACAGCAAGAAGGTTTGCTATTTGAGACTCCTCCAACTTGCTGCACCAATCTTTGTTGGCTATGTGCATCACCATTGAATTTTGGCGTACTATCTAGCTGACAAGGATAATATTTTTCTTCCTTTGGAAATTGAGTTCCATCTTGATACGTCGGGAAACACGTCCTCGCTGTTGCAGATGCCATGTCTAGGAATCCATTGCTAGTATATTGCGAATGATGGCTGTAATCTGGGTAATATCCCCCAAGATGCCGATAATGCAAGAAATTTTCAGCTGACAAAAATCTGCTATTATCGATTGCAGCAGTAAAAATATTTTGTGGAACAGCAGTTGCTGCTGCCACATATGGAGAAAGGCCATTCATATTGTCGGTTGGAGTATAAGTGTACATGTTGTTGTAGGTCGCTTCTTCGATGTAAGGATCAGTGCCTGGAACTTTTCTTTTGCGGCAAGAAGCTGACAAAAGATCCCGTATTTGAGATTTATATCGCCGATTACGCTGACATCGCATTATGAAGTCGCTATCTGTTAGCATTCCACTTCGGTCATTCATTGATGCCAATCCACTATCTAGATAGGTTACTTTAAAGTCCATTGTTCGTTTTCCTAATAAATCTCTGCCTTCTTCTTCCCTAAAATACAATAATTAGACAATTTTTATGTTAATTTTTTTTAATTAAAATTAATTTCTAAGAGTTTAAAGATAAAACCAGGTAAATTTAATGAAGATTATAGTTCTTCATATAAAAACCATAGCTCAAAAATTAATTAAGCTTATTGATTTTTTAATATAGTGCATTTAATATATATTATACTTACATCAAAGGTCTATGTGTGCAAAGTATGAAATCTGGTTTACTGTTTTTATAAACCAGTCTTGCGCTTGTTTGTAACCATTGATATTTGCCATCTTTCCCGACCAACCTGTATGCGATTAATCCTGAAGCACCAGTTTTTAAAACTAAAAGTAGAAAACATCATATTAAAGTCTACGAATTTAAAAATAAAAATAGTACACAAAATGTACATAAATTTTTCTATTTAAAGTCGTGAAAAACACATAAGCATATATTTATATTGAAAACCCACTTTGACGTTGAAAATTAAAAAAAAAAAGATTATTTTAGGAAAATAACTTACGTTCTTGGTGTGCGCTTGCAACATAAGCCAGATCATCGTAATGGACTAGGTCATAACCTCCTTTATTCGCCAATTCCGAATCAGAATAACCCAAAAGTTGCTTTCCTCTGTAAATAAAAATTAAAGAAATTGAATATTTTTACAAAAATTAATTTAAGAAACTCTTAATTCATTTTAGATTACACTATAAATAACTTTATTACATTAATTACAAATAAAAAGATTTTTTCCATTAAGTTTTGATACTTTTTCAATTCCTTCTATTAGCTCACACTCTCCCTATATATATCTTGTTAAAATTTTCAATCGTTAATAAAATACTTTTTATTCATCCACTCAAGTTCAAATACATTTTTTTGAACTTGTAGTGGATGACACTTGATGTTAATACAGTTTTCTCAAATATTAATTCATTAATTAAATTTAATTAATTCATTATATTTTTTTTAGATTTAAGTTGCATATATCTATCAATAGATGGCGCCAGATAAACTTTAAAAAAAATGAATGAAAATTATTTATAAAGGACTTTCTGCAATATAGTGAAAAAAGAGCAGGAATTTATTTAATTTTTTTTTTTTTTTTATATTATTTGTTTAAGTATCAGAAGTTAATGACCGAACAAAGAAAATGAAACAGGACACCAATTGTCAATATTTTGCTCACCTTGAATCCATGGAGACTAGAGACAGGTCAAGTTTGTGTTTGCTCTTGAACATGGAATCTTTTTGTGGCATTTCGAGAAGAGAAGGAGGGCCAAAGGGAGTACACACTGCAAACAAAGCAAGAGGAGGTTCCTCGGTCTTCCGGTTCTGACCATGCAGAATTTTTATACGGCCCCTTATATCTAAACGCTTTAAGAAAAGAATTGTAAGATTTTTGTGTTACTCTATGAAATTCTATAATTCATATTTATATAAATTATAGAATTTCAATAGAATTTCAAAAATATTCATAAAATAGATCTTGAACACTAATTAATGAAAAATTCACATATTAGAGAGTTTTTGCATACCGTAAGTTAGTTACCGTAGGACGTCCGTTAGCTTTTTCTCCCTAGCGCGCATGCTCATAGGACACATAATTTCCTATGAGCATGCGCGATAGGGAGAAAAAGCTAACGGACGTCCTACGGTAACTAAAGTACGGTATGCAAAAACTCTCTAATATATAATAATGTAATCAACTGCTCGGAAAAAAAAAACCCCTTGTTATCTATAAAATAAACGAACTGTTCAAACAGACAAATGTCTAATTATTATTTACTTTGCCCTTATCAATCAATAATAATTCGCAACATACATTTGAGTCTCTTTTACAACTCCCTAAAAATATATATGGGACTAACATAAATTTGTGAGCAAATAGACGAGTAGTCTCTACAAACGAGTAATTTGAATCAAACAAATGTTGTTTCTAATTTCTGAAAACGAAATGAAAAGATATCGGTTTTTCTTGGTAAAATGTGTAGTTGTCCCTGAAATACGTTATTAGAAAATGTTTAATTAGATTTTATAGGAAAACTGTGAGTGAAGTAAAACTCTTCAGAATAATGATGATTAATTTTTGATATAATACTCTTATTAATGACATGTTTGCATCATCATCGATTTTATTATAAGAATAATATAAATAAATGATAATCTTCAATTAAACTATAAAAACTATTATAGTAAAAAAAATATTTAGTTTAAAATAAACAGTATAGTCATAATTTCCTTTCTTTTTCTTTGATTTTGAAGATATAAAAAGTTATTTCTATAGTTCGGAAGCTAGCCAGAGGAATGTCAGAATTGTACTATGAAGATTTAACATTCAAAACATCTGAAGAAATGTCTGGATTATTTACAATTATCATAATGATCAAATTCAAAATTGTAAAATATTTAAGTATAAATGCCATTAAGATAAGAATAATTAAACTACTAGCTAAGTTTTTTGCACTCACGCTTTTTCAAATAATAATGTTTGAAATTCCTAAAACAGACAATAAAGTGTTTCACTTTAAATTGCAGAAACACGTACAACTTTTAATAAATTGTGAAAAATAATACGCGAAGAAACAGAACATTATTAATTTAAAAAATACAGATCATAAATAATTTATCGCACTTACCAAGAAACCAGAAGTATTGTCCAATAAACAGCGGAAACGTACTGTGAAATTTCTTTCCAGTAGTTGAGAATTTTCTATAAATAAAGCATTATTAAATTTAAATGAAGAAGTTAAAAACGTACGCAAATCTATAAAATAAATACATATATATACGATTTGAGGAGATTAATTTTTAAAAAAAGTAAAAAATGTCAGTCTATTGAAATAACCTTTGAAAACTAAATTTAATATGTTTTAATATCAGTCAGGTTAATATAAAAATTAAGAAACATACTTCATTGAATAATTATATAGCAACAATTTTAAATGCTAAAAAACTTAAGAATTGCAACTCACCAGCGGCTAGAGTCTGCTGCAAGTTGAGATCGGTCCTTTCAGGAGGTAAGTGGGAATTCCACATGAGGTGACGTTGCAGCTCTTCTCTGTCTTCTGAATGGACAAGTTCATACACACTTTGATGGCAAATGTCACTCTGCAAAATTCGATACTTTTGCTATATTTTTTGTATTTTTACTATTTTTTGTATTTGTTATTACTTTTGTAAAAATAGAAAGAAAAAAAGACTTAAGTGTAGTAACTGTTTTAACAAAGTGAAGGAACGTAAACTCATTTAATATGAAAATTATTACCGTACAATTCTGAATCTTATACATATCAGCCTACCCTTACTAATAGTTTAAATACTGAAACTTTTTCATTGTTTTATTTTTAAATTCAGGTGAAAATATACGAAAAATTATTATTTTTTTAAATTTAATTCATTTATGAATTATTCTATTCTTTTTTCTGAATAAAACAGGGGACCAAATTTAAATTTTTTTCCTTTAAAAAAATATTTAAGTGTTTCCTCCAAAAAATGCTGATAATTATTTGTATCAAGCATCTATTATTAATAATTTAGAAGTTAACAAAAGGAAAAAAACTTGAAATTAGATTATTTATATAAATTATTTATATACACTCAAGAGCCAAAACATTATGACCACCTGTTAATAACGAGTTGGCCCACCTTTGGCGCTCAACACAGCTTCAACCCGCCTTGGCATGGATTAATACCACCACTTAATACCAGTTAAATACCACTTCCACCTGATCACGTGCCTTCCACGTCATCCAGGCGAGTTCATTGCAAAATGTAGGGGTGGTCATAATGTTTTGGCTCTTGAGTGTAAATTATTTATGTAAATAATAATAGATTGTTTATATAAATTATACTTCTTAATAAAAGATACATTAAGATAATTTATTGGTAAAATGAAATTTTTGAGTATCTTGATGAGTAAAGATTAATGAAGAATTTCAATAAATAACTAACGAAAATTTTAAATAATTTTTTTGAGTAAAACAAGAGTTAAATTTTTTTATATATATCCTTGACATGAGCCTTGATAACTCAAAAATTATTTGTGCAAGATATATAAGAATTTATTGCAATTTAGTACCTTAAAAAAGAATAATTCAATTAATATACTATAACAAAAGATATTTTCCCTATCTCTCGTAAACCTTCTATTTAAACTTATTTTTTAAAAAAATGTTTTAGCTGACACAGTATTCCCTAGATGGCAGCATGATCTGCATAGTTTTCATTTCGTAGGATGTACCGATAACATTCAATATTAACAAATATAACAAATAATATTAAAGTAATTAAACTTTTTAAGTGAAATAAATTAAATGTTTATTTATTTACTGAGAATATGACTGATATACTGACTGCTTAATACACTTCATGATTCATTTGTGGTTATTTCAAAATGATGCTGTTATATTTCTTGCGAAATCGTTTCATTACCTTTCAGCACATTGTAATCATAAAGCTTTAATGATGATGATTATAATCGTATGAATTTTAACTTCTTTTAAATTATTAGCTTTCATATTTTTTATTTATTTTTTACTATTAAACTTAATATTCTTATAGACAGCGATAAACATTTATATAAAAAAAAGACAATAATAAAAATAATAAATTACATTTGAATTTTTAAATTAGAATTTTTCTTAATTAATATATATATGTATACAGAGAGCTAGAAAGAGAACTTTATTATTGCTGAAAAAAGGAAAGACTGGTAACAATTTGCACAGAACCTAAAGTTATTTTAAGAACGCTTTCTTGTTTTTAAAATATTATAAGGGTTGCAATGATAAAATTTGACCAATTAACACATTGTGAAAATCTATGGATAAAAGAGATAGATATTTAATAAAATGAAAAATTAATAAATAAATAAAATAGAATCGCGTATTTTGTTCAGCTAACCTTTCATTAAAATTAAGAACTTCTTTTAAAAATTTAACTTTTTAAAAATTAAATGTCTATTAGAATTTATATTTTTTAGCGGAAATGCCAGCATTACTACTCACTACCATTTTAAACCAATTACTTTCTTAACACAGCTCTTTGAGTTCATCTTATTCATATTTGTACAAAATTTATCTTTTTAAATACTGAAACTAGTTTTAAGTTGTCGTCAAATTTATTAAACTATTATTGTTACTATTGTTAAAACAGCTATTTATAAAACTTGTCGGTTTGCACTTCACAAAAAACTTGTCAATGTTTAACACTTGTCAAAATACTTGTCATAATGTTTTATTTTCTTGATAAAGAGATCAGACAGTGAACATAGCTTTTTATATTTTTTAAAAAAGGTATTTAAATTTTTGACCCGAAACAAGTAAAGTAAAAAAAAATTTTAAATCAATATTGTCTGTAAGATAATTAACCAAATGTGATGTTATTATTTTTTTTTGCATACTAATAGTTGTTTACTTTTTGTTGTTTGACACTTTTTCTATTAACAATATTCCACGAATAATTTAAGTAGTTAACTTCAACTTTTTTTTGTTCTCCAATCCGTCAAAACATTTTCCGATTTATTTCATAGTTAAATTCCACAATCGATCAAAATGACATTTCGTGTAATTTTTGTTTGAAGAAAATAGTTTTTGTTGCTTTCAACTCAATCATAAATTCTGATATATAATCAATATTGATGTGAAAAACAATAAACGAGAGAGGCAATGCTGATTTGTTGCTCAATTTTTCAAGAATATAAAATTTGAAGAAAGCATCTGAACAATGACACTTTTTGAGCTCAGATGAAAACAAACACAACAATTTCTGCTATTTTTATAAGAAATTAAGCAGAAGAGATGAACAATAAAAGTTTAGGTAGCATCAGCAAAACGTAAAAGAAAAACTACTATTCCTTGTTATAAGAAGAAAGAAAAAAAGAAGAAAAAAAAAAGATATCTGCTAAATCTTGTAATTTTTTCTTAAAGGATCCTCCTGTTTCCCGTTCATTGATTTCTTTTTCCAATTTCGTTTCTCGTATATTCTTCCCCCTTTTTGCCGGTTTGGTTTGCAGTGAAACCCTATATATGATATAGCCGTTCCTCTCTTCTTTCATGGTAAGCTCGATTACCCCTCTGTCTATGGAGGTATTGAAAAAGTGTGAAAGGTGTAGCGGCAGAGATCTTCTCATCAAGATAGCAGTTCTTTTCTTCCCCTACTTTCGACTTTTTGACTAATCCTCAAGGCTGAGTTGGTGTATTTAAAGTACCTCAACGTGTGAACTGTTAAAAATTTGCTACGGTTATTTAGTTTTTGTTGTTGTTGTTGTTGTTATTCTTTTTCTTTTTGGTATTATTGAATTATATGGATTTATATTTTCAAAAGAAAGGAAGAGATAAAAAAAATTAGATTAAAAGCAATAATTTGATAAAGGTAAAAATTAGGTAAAAAGGCGATAATTAGATAAAGGTAAAAATGCGATGAAAAGCAATAATTAGAAAAAGGTAAAAATTAGATAAAAGCAATAATTAGAAAAAAGTAAAAATTAGATTAAAGCAGAGCAATAGTCTGATAGTTGGCGTATATTTAATAAGCATTAGCGAACATCTCAAAACGTCAAACTCTCATTTCAAAACTCAAGTGTTAAATTTTTACGATTTTCTTTTTAAATATTTTTTAAATTTAACAGAACGTAAAAAGATTATTAAGCATGATGAAAGTTAGTTAAAAAAAATAATAACAATGATTTTAAGTTCAATTTTTGGAAATATTTTTTTTTCTTTCCTTTTTTCCAGATTGTAATGGCGGAATGTGGGTGATTCTGCAGTTCGTATCTGCCATATATATGGCTTTACAAATTAATCAAAATGCCCGGCATTGGAAAACAACAGCATTATCGAAAAATATGGTAAATTAGAAGTAATAAAGAGCGTAATGTAAAAGTTTCCATAAGAGAAAACTAAATGAGCAAAAATACCACACAATGCTATATATTTAAAATAAAATTTGATGTTTGGAAGCATTTATGTATACCAGTTTTACTGTCAGTATCAAAATAAAATTTCATTCATATAAGAAATGAATTCACCTGAATTAGTGATTTATGATTAATGATTTAAAATATCTGTATTTTTGTGATTACTTCCACTTATTATTAAGAAAAAGGGTTTTGTAATGATTAAGAGTCTTTGTATTATCACGAAGTTTTGTAATTTAGCTTGCAATCTGAAGCAGCTGTTTTTACATTGAAAAATAATCATGAATATTTGATTTCGAAATGTTTTGCCTTAATTACATTTTCAATTAAATATGAAGAAGTGAAAATTCCCCAATTTCTTTATTCTTCTATTTTAATATTATTTAGCATTCCAATTGTGTTGTTTATCGTTTTAACATGAAGACTTAAATATAAAAATAATAGCCTAGAATTTAAAATTTTTGTGTAAAATATAAAAAAATTCCTCTTGAATTAAGGTTCAGGAATCGATTATAGAGGTAAACAACAGAAGCTATAAAGCTGAGTAGGGCAGGATGTTTCTAATAAATATCTTCGCAAACCCCATATTTAATATAATAAACACATTGACATGCAAACCTACTAATCGAAAATACCAACTGACACCAACTAATCGAAAATGCTACTTTATCAATACGTAAATCATATAAAAAAAACAGATAAATGAATTTTTATCATGGCATTTAGTCTAAAGTTAGAAGCCTCATGAAAGACTACAGTCGCCTACATTTTTTTTTCTCTAACGACATCCTCTTTCAGAGCAAGCGAAAATGCAATAAATAACTGAAAAATCTATTTAGTTTGAGCGTACTTTTCATCCAATCGTGCAGCTCCGTGAACTAAACAATTACCCCTAACCTGCTCTCAACTTACACTGATACGCAACTGAGCTCATAAAATAAATATTTATAAATTATCATCACTTAGTCTCTTCTATGGTAGCTTGCTCAATCTGAGTAGTCCAGACGATTTGACCACTCCATTCGCTATTGTTTACATCCAGACCTTGGAGTTGCCATGGTAACTGAAATACGAACGGCTGCCAACTTAAAGCTCATAATAACTCTTAAAAGCTCTCCGTCACACGCAATGCGTTATTTCGCTTCACTTAAGTCTACACGAGAAGAAAAAGTTTTATGTGGTAGAATCTTCTGAAGGGGTCTTATTCCCCATTTCCTGTAACATTGGTTTCTCTAACAGGATAAAAATAATTCGAAGACAGTAAATTTATTTAACCCAACTAAGTACAGTTTTCTTAAAGTGACCTTGAAATTAGTGAAAGAACGGCAGAGACCCGAACAGGAAACTTAATTACCTAACTATACAGATTCTGGGAAGAAGATAAGAAAATATCAAAAAGAAAGTAAATATTTTTGAATAAAAAGAATTTTGACAGAAAAGTTATTTATTATTTAATATAATATTCCAACTCAATGGCAATTACTAACTATTAAAATACAGCAAAAATCGTTCATGTATTATATAAAAAAGTAAAACTAAAAGTATACACGGACGGAATAGTTATTTATCAATTATCTGTGCATAAGTAACTTCTTGAAAGATTTGCATGTCAGCTTTATTAAAATTAATGTTATATCGGGAAATCATGTTAACATCTACTAGTTAAAATAGACTAATAGCATATAGCAAATAGCTTACCAGAATTTGAATAAAAGATTATTGAATTTAGGGTATGAAACTTTCATTTCATTTTCAATAAGTCAAAAACGAAGTATCTAACAATGAATAATTTAATAAGAATTAAATAAATATTACAGATGCATTTTTTAAATCATTTTTTTTTATCTCAGCCCCAGTCCAGTTCGCATCTTTTTCTTGTATGTTCTAGACTATCATACAATTTTGAAGGACTAAAACAATTTCGTTTATTTTAGGTAACTTTTGTTGCCATATGTCTGAAATAATTTTTTTCTTTTTTGTTAAAATTGAATTTTTGTCAATATTTAAGCTATAAACCTGAGTAAGGCAGCATGTTTCTAATACATATCTTCGCAAATCACATATTTAATGTAATAAACATAATGACATGCAAACCTATTGGTTGACACCAGCTAATCGAAAATGCCGTTTGGAATTTTACTTTATCAAACACAATTTTTTTTTCATTGTTCAATAAAATAACGTTTTAGATTTCGAATTTAGTATTCGCATGCTGTTTGTTATGTAGTTTATAGATTTTTATTCAAACTGTTAAAAATAAAGATGATATATATGAAAAAAATTTATCAAATGTTTTTCATTTGTTGCCATGCGTCTGCAATATATATATGTGTTTTCTTTAATTAATTTTTGTCATTATTTAAGCTATAAATCTGAGTAGGGCAGGTTTATTCTAATAAATATTTTCGCAAATAAAATATTTAATATAATAAACTCAATAGCATGCAAACCTACTGGTTGACACCAGCTAATCGAAAATGCTGTTAGGAATTTTACTTTATCAAAATACATTTTTTCCATTGTTCAATAAAATAACGTTTTAGATTTCGAATTTAGAATTCGTACGTTGTTTGGTATGTAGTTTATAGATTTTTATTAAAACTCTTAAAAATAAAGATGATATATATGAAAAAAAAATGTATCAGATTTTCTTCACATCTGAAATTCCATACAATGTTATTTTTTATTTTATTTCCAGTTCGTATATCGCTTCATTAAAATGAAAAATGATCTTTTAATAGGAAAATAACTTACCTGGTGAAAGCCGAGATACGTTTCTACTGTATGTGATGTGTAAAACACCTCTCCATCGCAGGTGAGAATCATTAGAAATCCATTCAATGCCTGAAAGGAAAAAAGAAATCAATGATTGCAGGGATTTATAAAGAATAAATAGGAGGGAAAAAAAAGCTGCGGAACATCTCCAAGAATTTCAACATCAGAAAAGTATTAAAGATTATTGGAGAATTTCGAAGTTTGAATGAATGCTTAAATGATTTTCTTAATATGGGTTTTTTTATATATTTTTGTGGCCAATGATTTTAACTTTTGGTGAAGGTTGAAATCAATAACTGGATCCTTTGATTTTATTACTTTTATTTTAATGCATTTTGTTTGCAATAATCAATCGAGATTTTAATATCAACCAAAAAAGTGAAATGAAATATTTCAATTCAAACGATGACAGAAATAAGATTTTTCATTTTTCGATTTAAGTTTGGCAAAATTTTTATTTGTAAAATAGAGGATGATGAAAATTTTATCAATCTCAAAAGTTTTATTTAGAAATCTAAATAATTTAGCCTATCTTTAATATGAAATATTTCAATTATGTGTAATATAATTGTAATATAATTCTTGTATTATGTGCTTGATTTAAATTTCGAAAGATTCAGTAAAAGTGAGGGGAGAAATATCATTGTGCAACAATGTATGACAAAAGGAAAAAAAAAAGTGCCCAAAATATGTTGAATCATTAAATCATGCAATGCAATGGTTCAGAATTGTTTTCACAAAAGAAAAAAAAATTTTCAAAATATGTTGAATCATTAAATCATGCAATATAATGGTTTAGAATGTTTTTGACAAAAGAAAAAATAAGTGTCCAAAATATGTTGAATCATTAAATCATGTAATATGATGGTTCAAAATTACTTTAATTTGCACCCATCCACACACTCTTCCTTTATAAGAAGAAATACTCTCGCACCCCAAACTATTTTGAGTAATGTAATGTCAGACTAACATAGTTTTCATTCGGTTTATTTTATTTTAATTAAACATAAATTTTTTTAAAAAATTAGTTTCAGTCTTTTATATGTTAATCCTAAAATTTTTTGTTTATTTGCATTTAGCCAATATATATTTTGATTTATGACAATAAATAATTAATAAATATTTAAAATCTGATTGCAAAATGATTACAGATTTAAATATTGTGTGTTATATGAAAGGTGGCCTGCTTTTAAAGTTTTTCAAGAACATGATGTAATGTTTCTCTAAGTAATTAAGAAATATTTGTCTCTGACCTGTGATTGCATACTAAACAAATCAAAACAGCCATTCTCTCCCAATTAGTGCATTGTTGTAATAAGTATTATAGTCTTCAACGGTTTCAGATTTCAAACAGAGAGATTTTTACAAACAAAAAAAATAGCTTAATTATTTTGAAATTAAAGAAAATTAAAATCTTATACCAATGAATCACATTTTTTTTTTTTTTTATCTAATACACTTCCTTGGATTCTAAGTTTTTCTAGTGAAATTAAATCGCTGTAATCTGTAAGTTAAAAGTAATTGCTGTAAGTTAAATCGAGTACACCCCAAACTTTAGTGCCACTGATGTAATGCATTATGAGATACAGACTGCAAAGTTTTAATAATGCAAATAAATATGATGATGTACTTTTACAGTTTAAAGAGAAAAAAATGTATTGAACTACTTTCAGGAAGCTATCAAAGATAAGTTGAACAAGAATCACATCATTTTACATTCCTCGGACTACCACCATTTTTAAATTTCATCTTTGCTTTGCCTACTATATAAGTGAGCAGATTTCAATGTTGCAATCGAAATTCAAAACTATTTGAAAGTTAGGTACTTTTTCAGTAACTATTTTTTATATAATTACTATTAAAATTATAGCGTGAATAAAAGTACCGTTTTGAAATATTTATTTATAGTTAGCAAGAACATGAAATTTTTTTAAGAAAAATTTTGAAACTTCAGTGTTAATACCAACAGAAGTGTATTTTGTTATATGAAATACCTGTTTTTTAAAAATCATTTAAAGAAGAACAACAAAGAAAAAAGAAGAAATAAATAAATAAAAAGAACAAAGTTATTTTGTGTTGCTATAAAGGTATTACATTTTAGTGAATGACTTTACTAAAAGATAAAAAAAAAAAGGTTCAAAAACTGTTATTAACTATTTTGAAACTTCAACATCAATACCAACAAATGTATACGAAATACCTGTTTTTAATAATCATTTAAAATAAGAACAAAAATAAAAACTGCAAAATCATTTTGTGTTGTTATAAAGTTATTATCTTTTAGTAAATTATTTTCTGTAGAAATTTTAATAAATCATGTTTGCAGAAAAAAAAAAGTATATGTGTTACTCAAATATCTTCGTTAAAAAATCCATTTAGCTAAATTCAAACATTAATATTCATTTAATGCATCTACACTTGAAATGTCTATCAGTTTTAAAGAATTTCTTTTCTTTTAATTTTTTTTATAACAACCTTGCATAGCTCAAAGGATATTCTCCTTTTGTATAAAAAAAAAAAATGTTTATTATATCAATGTCACTCGCACATAAAACACCTAACAAGAATCCAATTAATCACTCACACGAATCAAAATCTGACAGCTAGATTGGCGATATTTCTCTTCTTACCACGTCGCCAAGCCGCTTGAATGGAAGCCATTGCATTTGCATCTAGTACACGGGCGGGAGACATAGAGGTGTTCACAAGGTAATTACGAGTCTGTAGGGGGGCGGTTTAGTTGCGTCCCATTGAATTTTGAAGGGAGGGGAGTGTAAATGCCCCTCGTGGGGGTCCCCAAATGCCAGGTAATTACCTCCAGCATTGAATAGGCACCCTGTTAATTGAGCAACCACAGGCAAACAGCTGGCGTCATGATACCTATGCTTTTTTATTATTATTTTTTATTCATGTTTGGAAGGGCCCGTGTAGTACTTCAAAGTAATTGACATTAGATAAGCCTACTTTTCACGCTTCGCCGCTCTTTAGTGCAAAGGGTGCTGGTTTCATTGAGGTTTTAAACGATTCAAGAGTTCAAAGTTACGAATATATATTTTTTAAAAAGATTTTTGATTTATAAGTATGCCTTTGTAAATAGGCAGCATTTGAACTTCAAATGATTGAAGCCGTTATATTGATTTAGAAGGGTGATTTTTTTTATTTAGATAGCTTCTTTGTAAAAACTGATGGTGAAATGTTTTTTAATTTTTTATCGACTAAAATAAAAATATTAATTGTTTTATTTAATGGCTTGTATTCTTGTATTCTTTTTTTATAGTATTTCTTAACAAAAACTTCAATAAAAATGTTTCAGAATTTGATATAATTCTAAAATTTAATGAATATTAAATTTTGTCATAAAAGAATCTTTAAAAAATTGAAAATAATAAAAGATTTCTAATATTAAATGCATAAATTTCATATTAAAAACCAATACTCATTTTGAAGTTTGCTTTTTCTTTTCAAAAAAAAAATTTTTTCTTTTATTTTTAAAAAAAATGTTAGTGATAAAAGGCTTTTTTAATTAATATTAGAATCAAAAAATTTTTTATATAATATAGTTAGAAATGTAAAGATAAAATTTTTGAAACTATTTATTATAATATACACAAACTGAAAATTTAACTGAATTTGCTTGGCTGAATAAATATTCTTTTAAAGCGTAAAAATATACATACATAAATAAAATTAATTAAAAAAAAAAAAGACAATATATTCGAAAATAATATTATAAATAATAAATTTTATTTGAATAAAAATAATAAAAATTAATTGATTATATTCTGATCTGATTTATTAGTTTTCAATTAAAAGAAAATTAATTATTTTGTAGAATTAGGCTAAATTAATTAAATAATGTCTAAATAATGTCTGAGATTTAGGCTAAATTAATTATTTGAGTTATATATATATTTCAAACATATCCCTAAAAACTCCTAGTAAACTCCTCCTAAAATTATTTCTAGGTTCTACGTTAACTTTCTTAGTTTTATATCAATCCACAAAAATCGGGTTGCGTTTGAGACTTTCAGACAAACATGAATGAAATATAAAAAACAAATCTAAATTAAATATAATTTGAATTTTATGTTTAATTATACTATGCTTTTTTTTGTCTTAATTTCTATTGTGCTATAAATATTTTGCAAATGTGATAAAATTAACATTAATTTGTTGAGCTTCAATGCATGACAAATATGGAAGGGTTTTTATAGAGAAATTCTCAAAATATTATTTATGCATTCCTTTTTAAACGAATTATTGCATGTATTCTTTTTACAATAAGTTGCCAATGCAAATGTATATGATGCTTAGTAAAACGAAGGAATAAATAAATGGAAAAACTTCAACATTTCCTATTACGTTAATAAATGTTAGCATCAAAAAAGTATTCTTGAAGGTTTAGAATTCCATTTTCATATTATCTCTATTAAGTTAAGTTATTAATTAATAATGATTGATAATATCGATTAATAATAGTATTGATTAATTATGATTAATAATATTGATTAATTATGATTAATAATATTGATTAATTATGATTAATGATATTGATTAATTAAGTTAATGAGTAATATGCTGAATCTACGATTATTAATGAATTTATCTTTCACTTCACTTAATGAAATTTTCAGAGGCTTATTTTTCCGTATGATATGACATCAAACAGCAAATATGTCTTTTCTGTTTTTTTCTTTAACGTACAGTAAGAAGCAAATACATTTTCCATAACTATTTTTAAATTATTCATAATCAGCACATAAAATAATATATAAAAGTAACATAGCATAAACTAATTTAGGGCAACAACTTTTATTTTTGAAAGAAATCTTTTTATCAACAGCATTTACTTAGGTTATAAAACCTAAAGAATTATTGTTAAGAATTCCTAATATTAACCATAAAAAAATTACTGTTTCGGATGCAAAATGTTCAACCAAAATTTTATGCCTCATAGTATCCCTCATTTTTTTTTAAATAAATATCAGCTCTGATTCATACAAATTAGGGATGCACAGACCGCGATTTCCCGTTGCCCCCTTCTTTATGGTTTGTAATTTTATTTTAAAATATCACTTTTAAAGACTCAAATTTTAAACAAAATTTAAAACATGAAGAATGGTCCGTATCAAGTTTAATAGAAAACCAGAACTTATAAATATTAGAAAAATTTTGTCGATGAAACATAAGACTTGATTTATGGTTTATATCTATGTTATTTTTAATTGATTTATTTTTTTTACTTTAATAACATGACTGTTAACAATGCTGGCTAACAGCAAATTAACCATTGGTTTCAAGAATTCATTGTATTATATCAGATTGCCAAAAACATACAACTATATACTAAAAACCTAGAACTACACTCTGGTGCTAGAAAATTCAAACCTATTTGAATCAACATATATCTATAAACAAAAAAAGAAATATCTGAATCATTACTTTTGAACATAATTACCATAAAAATCAAACCAAATACTAAATACTTGCTCAATTAATCTAATGCCAATCAAATTTTTTTTTTGTATTAAATTATTTATTTCAGTATATAAATTATTGTTTATATATAAATTATTTGTTTATATATAAATGAAATAAACATATAAATATTTTTTTCATGCGATTTTTGAAGTACAGTGAGTATATGTTTTCAGAAATATATGTATATCTCATGTAAATAGAATGGTAACAACAAAAAAAGTTTTCTATGAATAATAAGAAGATTCATAAAAGGTAAAAAAAAAATTGTAATTTCATAATTTTTTAAAGAAACTGTAAAAGAGTTTTAAATATAACAACACACAAATTTAGCATAATTTTTAAGACTGAGGAATAGAATTTAGAACTTTATAAGGGACGGGGAGGTTTTGTGGAGAGCACATAGGACTTCATAGTCAAGGAAGCTTAGTTCGAAACCTACTAGTTGAAGCCAAACCGAAAGCTTTGATGTCTCTGCCGGGAATAGTTACGATAAATTTGTAAGCAAAAAAAGTTTTCAATACGGATTTGAGGAGGAGGAAAGTGGATATAAACTTTCCCAAAGGCATCTCTTGAAGATGTTCGTTCCAAATTGTGTAGGGAATGCAACAATGCAGCATGTCCTCTTGATAAGCCATGCATAACTTTGAATCATAAATATAATTCTACATATCTACTTCTTTAGTGAAAAGGATTTCAGTTGAAAATTACTGGCAAATGGAAACAGATCCACCCTATGTCATTGTCTTTCAATTTACCACTTGGTTAAATTGAATGAACCTCATTTATCCTTTGTTATTTAAATGGGTATTCTGATATATGTATCATGAATAACAGCTTTCGATCAATAACAGCAATCAACAGCTGAATGCGTCTATGCCATATACAATGTCTTAACAGAATGCATCAAGTAAACAACTGTGGTAATTTTCATATTTTTCTTCACCAATAACATATTTCAGCAGCTGAATAAATAACCTTTTCTATGTCATATACAATTCTTTTCTGTGGTTGTATCAAGTAAACAAAAGTAATTATCATTTTCTTCTTACCCTAGTTGTAATGATATATGACGGGAAAAAAAAAAGAAAAGATACACTTATGATTAAATTTATTATTTTAAAAATTTTAATCACAGCTTAATAAGTGTGTTTTTATATAAGTGTAATTTATCCCCATTTATACAACATGTTTTCAGTAAATTCTATATTTTATAGGGCCAATGTTTTTAGTTCAGAATTATTTTTAATGTTACGCATTAATTTTTAAACTGATAATTTTATATCATTCTAATTTCGAATATCATGCCTCCTCCTATAAACACCTCTTACTGAGAATGTAAGTGACACGATAATGAAATAAGAAGCAAATAAACAGATCATCGGTGATATACAAATGCTCTGTTATTGTTAAATATTAAAAAAAAATCATTTTGAATCCTACATAAGTATATTGTTTTATATTTAATACTATATAAAAGGTCTAAAAAGCAAAATAAATATTTTATCTTTGCTAATTTTCAGTTATATTTATGTTTATTTAATAATACAATATTTTTATCTAATAATTATATATTAAAAAATATGCTTCCACAGATGTTATAAAGTACATTTTGTATGTATGGAGAATTATTATTTTTGATTAATTTGATCAAACAAGAACTTAAGAAGTAAAACTTAATATTTACTTTAAATTTCCTATAAATGTTATCCGTCGGTATTTAGATAAATTTTTAATTTCTTTCAATGTTATTGTTAAAAATTGCAAGTGAGCATTGTGGAAAAATTGCAAGTGGAAGTCGAAATTATAAGTACGAATCGTAAAAACAAATCTGTCATCTATATGCCATTTACGACAGAAGTACAATTTTTGCACAGCCCCTCCTACTTCTGTATGTTTATATTACTCATATATATAGCCCAAATACATTTGTTATACGAATCCTGAATGCACTCAGGTATGAAAGCATATGGGGAGAGAAAGACACTTCGAGAGAGCGAGGGGAGAGGGTTTACTGCGAGCATCATTAATTAAGAAATAAATAAAATCTGTCACATCAATAGAGACCGATGGTAGTTTGCTTTTCATTCAATGGGAAGTTGTTTTTTCTCTTTACATGGGGTCTCAGAGCCCTTTACAGCAGTGCAAAAAATGATCCCACAGCATTCACATGAAAAGAAACCGCTGTATTAGAAGCATTGAAGATGTGCTAACAATATTTGTAAAATAATCATAAAAAAAAAACCGTTTTGGTGGTTGGTTTTTTTTACCGAATTATACTTCGCTTTTATTTGCTTTGTGAAGCTTCCAATACAAAAAATTGCTTCCTTTATTTTTTTTTTTTTTCAGTTTTGGATTGAATTCATAAAAATTGAGTGCAATGGAGGATGGTTTTTTTTTTTTTTTTTTTTTTTTTTTTTTTTTTTTCTCTTGGTATTATTCGAAAACATCGAGAATTATTTTAAATCCCGAACGAAACAATCATATTGAATCCCTTACATGTATTCCCAAAAGTATATTTAAAAAATTAAATTAATTAAAGAATTAAATTTATGAAATGATACTGCTTATGAAATGAATTATGTATTCATCTATATTTATATATTTTTTTTAAATTAAAATAAATGTTTGAGAATTTGAATATTATTTTTTTGAAAAGTGGCAGGTGTGGTAAATGTAATTTAACTTAATATATTTATCATAATTTAAATAGTTTTATTTTAACACATTACTTATTTTCACTATTACAAAGATTATGGAAACCTTGACATACATAAAAAAACTTTTACTGATTGATGATTTGTATATTTACATTATTGCATCTTCAACAATTTATCTATTAGGATAGATTTACAAAAAAAAGTTTTAAAAATATTATATAATAAAAAACACATAACCTTTTACATGCAGAAATTGTATGATATTTTAATCCTATAATTTGATTGGCATTGATAATCTTCAAATTGAGTGTCCTAACAAGCCGGCGTTTTTTGTTGAATATTTAATTCATTAAATATTTTAAATCTGTTATTAAAACTATTATAAAGTTAGAAAAAATAAAGGTTTGCTTTGATTTTTTTTTTAAGTAATTTTTACATTTAAATAAATTTTTTGTTGGATTTCATTAGTTCGTGAAAGGATATTAAAAAATTATATTACAGTTAATAAAAAGTTTATTTGATTTATCAGAACCTGGAAGAAACTTCAATATCTTTTATCAGTAATTCTTAAATTAATTTTTTGGATTTATTTAATTTGCTTTAAGACAAGAACTGTTTTTCTAACTAAATTTCTGAAAAGTATGACATTTTATACTAACTCAAAAAACGTGTATATATATTGCTATTATCTGATGTTAATTCAGAAAAATAAAAGTAGTTTTTAGTTACTATAGAAAAAAAATGATAACTGCCCCATTTTTTAATATCTTTCTCCTATATAATAAAAGATATTTTTAATCAATTAAACTTGAAGAAATAACTGTTGTTTTTCTATTTGGATGTCTTTATTTTGTACTTAAAATAATCTGCCTTCATAAGTTTCATTTGAATATTGCATGGAAATTAGGAACACAGATATTTTATCCTGGAGTCAAGACTTAAAAAAGCAAGTAAAATTAGAATTAATCCGATTTATATAAAATCACCTTTTTTTTTTGTTTGCTTTGAAAAATTTCCTCTTTTTTTTAAATTGGGTAACTGGCAAAGAAATATTCAGTTTAAATGAGTCAGGGGATTCGTTGAGGAAGTAATTGAAGCTCAGACAAATAAGACGTCATAGCTTCAATTCATTTTGAGGAAGATTGCTTCCCTGCACTTTCCATTAGTTTCTGACCAGGTGTTTCGTAATTTAGTCTTTCTGCCTCTACCCCCTTTTTCTGTTGCCATGGAAACACTAAACATGAACCCTCGGCGAAAAACAATACTTGAGGGATCCTACCCTCGTGTAGGGGGTAGAACGCATGATCCGACCTTTCTGTTAATGATTCCAGATGCTTACTGACCTAAGCGTGCTCTTTCACCTCAGAACAACAAGAAACTGAAATTAGTTTAATCGTTTCTTTTATTCCGACAAATTGTTTTACTCTCAGATAATGACCATAAATGCTGATAGATGGGGTATTCGCTTTTTCGCTTTGAAAATTAAGTATTCTTTAAATTGTAAGAAGAGTCATTATTTCGAGGCAAACTTGAATTAATTGCATTAGAAATGGTTTCGTGTTTATTGAATATGAACAAACATTATTTGTAGCGTTTTAAAAACTTTATTCTGTGGAGGACGTTTTATTTTATTAGGTAATTTTTTCTCGGATTATTTTTGTTTGTCTTTTCATCAATGGTCAGCGAGATTCATGATAGTACCCAAAATACTAACCAGCTCAAAGGCAATTTCAATAAACACTAACTGGCTCAAAGGCAATTTCAATAAACACTAATTGGCTTAAAAGCAATTTAAATAAACACTAACTGCCTCAAGGACAATTTCAATAAACACCAAGTAGCTCAAAGACAATTTCAATAAACACTAATTAGCTCAAAGGCAATTTCAATAAACACTAACTAGCTGAATGGCAATTTCAATAAACACTAACTAGCTGAATGGCAATTTCAATAAACATTAACTAGCTCAAAGGCAATTTCAATAAACACTAGCAGGCTGGATGGCAATTTCAATAAACACTAACTAGCTCAAAGGCAATTTCAATAATAACTCAAACCAAGTATAGAAAAGAATTAATCCATAGAAACAGAACAGATCATGTGTGTGAAAGAGAAAATTAATTGAAATCTATGTACAAAGTTTATTTACCTGAAGAATGAGATCTCCTTCCATAAGCATTTCTGAGTAAAGCAAATCTCGAGGCTTCAAATCGGCAGGCTGGGATTCTTTTTCCCTTCTAAGAGCTACTGCAAATGGAATAAAAAAGTGCTGCTTAAGAACACTGTCACACAATTTTACAACAAATAATAAATTATTATGAATATGAACATATGAGAATATTTTATATTAATTATTAAAATATTCATTAATACAGATTTTCAACTTTATTGCAATAAAAGAGTGAATATAATCAGACCCTTATCAGTTGAATTTTGTATCTTAGTATAGTAAATAAAATCATTTAATACAATTTGCATCTTCAAAATTTAATATGTAATAAAAGTTATTTAAATTTCCTGAGAAATTAAAAATGAATATTTGTATCATACATAATATGGCTTAAAACATTCAAACTATTTATAATAACTCAAAGAATTAAATAATTATGGATAACAATCTTTAATAATACCACTTATTTTAGGTTTTTGGCAAATCCTATGTGCATAAATAATTCTAAAAAAGACTCCAGTGACTATA
This sequence comes from Caerostris darwini, assembly GCA_021605075.1. Taxonomy (NCBI): domain Eukaryota; kingdom Metazoa; phylum Arthropoda; class Arachnida; order Araneae; family Araneidae; genus Caerostris; species Caerostris darwini. The sequence goes on along the minus strand of BPLQ01005803.1, from coordinate 1,317,484 downwards.
AGTGGAAATGATTTGATGAATATACTAGACAACCAGCGTAACTTCCTGTTTTAAATGGGGAGATAAGAATAAAAACCAGGTAATTTATGTTATTACCAGGTGTTTTGTTTATTGCTTCAGCATCATGTTTCCTTTTAATCCTCTTAACTTTTACGTGCTGGCTAAAAACTTTAGAGGGGGACTAGGTATTTTGATAATGTATACCTCATAATAGAACTACGTAATGTATCTCACAGTTAGGCAACTAAAAAGAAATGTTAAATACATGAGGTGATTGCGTATTTGGCTTTTAGTTTTTAACCAGATAGTAAAATATAGTCGATTTTTTTTTCATTGCAAATGAGTAAAATTTCAAAAGTTTTGAAAATTTCCCTCATTGACTAGACATCAGTGCATATGAAATTGTATTTATGATTCTATTTATATGGCTAACACGAAAAATATTTTAAATATTTAAAGACGATCTTATGATTCGTAATGAGCAAATAACCATCATCAGATGTATATTAATTAAACTTAAATCACTCCACAAATCATAAATTAATATTCACTTTCATATTAAATACATGTTATTGTATAATGTATTGATTATTTAGCATAATTTTTCTGATCAACATCATTTCATTAGACAAGAACAGAAAAACAATTATGTTAATCATTCCTACAAACATCTTATATATTTAAATAAGCTTTCTATAACTTTCGTTTTGAGGAAATTTGCTATAGATTTGACCTTCTTTTAAAAATATAAATAAAAATATTTTATATATTTTAAATATTTAAAGACGATCGCATGATTCGTAATGCGCTATCATCATCAGTTTACTAATTAAACTTAAAGCACACAGCAAACCATAAATTAATATTCGCTTTCATATTAAATACATGTTATTGTATCGATTATTCAGTATAATTTTTCTGATCAACATCATTTCATTAGACAAGAACAAAAAAAAAAAAAAAAAATCCTACAAATATTTTGTACTTTTTAATAAGCTTTCGATAACTCTCTTTTTATAAAATTTGCCATAGATTTGACGTTCTTTTTTTAACAAAAGAAAGGACAAAGAAAGAATAACACGTAAAGTTTTTTTGACAACTTGGGTTGTAAATGGGCGTTACATGGCGTGGAAATGTTGGCATTAACACTATCATGCCACTACATTTTCTGTGGTAGGTCTACGGAATTTTTACCATAGCCCGTTTGAAAACACCATTTTATCATGCTGTCAGTTTTGAGAGATATCATTTTTGCTCCACTAGATCCGAACTCACGACCCACGTTACCGAAACCACTTCTACACTTCGCCGATAGCTGATTATGGTAGAGATAGGAGCTTGGATTTCTCAAAGCAACTTCCATCTCAGCATGCCTTTAAATCTAACTATATCGCTCGACAAGTAATTGCTTTATTTATTGATAAATATTTACAGAGTGTTTCCTTTGTTTAAATTAAAGAAAATGTTGTGTAATATGATCTGTCATCCAATATTGAATTCGTTTTGTTCAACTATATACAAAATTTTTTCAAATATCAACACGGCAAAACATTCTCTTCATCTAGAAGACTATCCCACAAATTCACAGGTAATAAATGCGATACTTATTCTAATTTGATAACATAATGCATTTTAAGAACTTGGACTTGTTAATGCTCTTGTATATGAATAGATGTAGTATAGGGCATACATATCTTTATAGCTCATTCCTTATTAAAAAAATTCCTATCATTTTAAAATCAGTTATTTAATGCAGAATCAAAAATAGTTGAAAGTAAAAAAAAAAAAAAAAAAAAAAAAAAAAAAAAAAAAAAAAAAAAATTCTATCTGTAATATCTGAAATTATTCATTAAATTTTCCAATGAATCGCATCATAGAAATAACAGCAATAATACTTTAAATATTTACTATCTTTATTCAGCAGTTCGTTGAACATTTTTATTTAAAAATGTTTAATTTAACTAATTAATTAAGATGTTAATTAAGTTGTTTTGTAAACATTTTTATAACAAGACATTTTTTACCTCCCTCCCCAATTTTTTATGATTTATTAATATGATGTATTTGAAAAATGTTTGTGGTAGTATATCATGTGAATTCTGGTTTCAAAGTATGCAAATTAGTATTAAGGCAATAGTATAATTCAATAATTAATTAATTTAATAGCATACTTCAAAGTATGCTATTATAATGCAATTAGTAGCGTAGTCATGCATTTTTACTATTAAATTTTTTAAAAGTAACAGGAATCATTTGACCTGATATTTTCCAGCTTCAGGAAAATTATATCTTTTCGAATTTGACCAATTTAATTCAGAAAAATGACAAAGAATTTCATATAAATTTTTCAGGTAAATATGCTCATAAACAACTTATAACAGTCAACAGAAAGTGCAATATAATCCTTTACTTACCATCTCTTTGACGTGGTGATATTTTAATGTCACCGGTGAAGATTTTTTTTTAAATATTGAAACAAAATTCAAATATAAAATATCTTAAAAAAGATGGAGTTAAAGGAAAACAAATAAATGATAGGAAAAATTTAGAAAAACTTTTCTTTCGCCAAATCATTATCATGACACATCTTTGAGCGTAGGCGCAGCATAAGACAAATATAATTTATCAAATCAATAATTGAGTATTAGGTTTTTCATGTAAATTTTCTTTATACTAATCAATCATACAAAAAAAATCAACATTATTTTTAATTAATAAAAACATTAAATTGGTTTTTTTTAATTAAATATTCATGTAGAATTTTATCAGACATTCAGTTTTTCATTTAAAAAAATGTATTTCTAGTATCAATTTATAATTGATCACAGTCGAATCAAAAGAATAAAATAGGAAAAACAAGTATTTAAGTTATTTTTTCATGGCACCTGAAAATAAACCTGAATTTAAGCAAAAATAATTTTGATTGCAAAGAATAAATTTTAAGCCAGAGTAACATTTTAGACGCACAAAAATATACTAAAAACACAAAGCTAAAATTTTTTACTTTAAGAAAATTTCTAAAATCAATTCGTAATCTCTTTCCCTCGAATGTTTATTAATTATTTATTATATTTTAATGAATGAAAACAGGAGTTTACTAAATTATCGTATTTTATATTATTGCTAATTTGCTAGATGTTTTTTCAAATAAAACACAATTAATTAATTAGTTAGTTTGATTTGATATAAAAAAGCTAATTAAAGAAATTTCGTAATTTTAATAAAAAAAATTAAAACTCCTAAAAAAAAAAAATACAACTTACTACATTTTGTTATAAAGTTATAATAGCACAAAATAATTTATTTAATGTAAAAATTAAACAAATTAATTTGTGAAAACGTCATTTTATTATTTATATATATCATAACTATTCGCAGGCTGTTTTAATTATCTTTTTATATTTATTTTGTGAATATTATGCAAATGCTGATGAAAACAGGCCATTCTTAAATAAAAAAAAAAGTTTAAAGTCTAATTTGGCTATCAAAAATAATGATATACTGTAATTAAATTTTAACTAATAAGAATATATTAGGGTTTCTGTCGTAACTCTACATTTTTAAAAAAATAAAGTCTTAATAAATAAATTAGTCTTAATAAAAAATAAGTCTAAATTATAAAATTATTTAGACTTATTTATTAAAGATTATTTAGACTTTAATTAAGTCTTAACCTTAATACTTAATCTTTAATTTTAATTAATAAAATTATAATAAAATAATCGTAATAAAAATAAGTCTTAAATTTTAATAAGACTTAAATAAATAAGTTTTATTAAAATTATAAGAGATACAATCTCTCAGATAAATCGCTTTATATATAAAGTACATTGGAAGCTATCCTTAAAAGTTTGCTATAAATACAAAACTATCATCAAGTTTCTTTTAAGAGTTTAACCTTTAATTAATACGATAATCTTTACGAAATCAAATACATAAATTCTATCTTTTAAAATAATTGCTGAAGGACATATAATCCGGGATTTTTATCCCACGGCCAGCGAGGAGATAATCCGGAACTCCAATCCACCTTCAACCAAAAATAATCAACACGTAATGCGGTGAAATAATATCTTTTTTGATCAGAATCTCAAAGTTGTGGATGGTAAAAAAGTTGCGATTCTGGGCGAAAAAGAAAGGTAAAAAAATCCGACTCTGTCACACGGCTATCGGTTATCTGCTCCCAAATGAACGATCTTCAGTCTAGGAACAAGTCTTGTTTAGATTTAGAAGAAATTGAATCCGTTCCCCGTATCTAGCGACATCTTTTACGGAGGGCGACACCTGAGGTAAAGTCCATGAATAATGAATAAGGTACAAGGGAACTGTGGCGTTTACATGGGCTTTTCCTTAAAATTGGTTGCAAAATAAAAATGGCGAGAATTAATTTCGATTCGCTCTCAAACACCTGTTTTCTATTAATCACAGCTCGACCAATTATGAGACTAAGCAGATACGATGAAATACATATTTATTAAACGTTTCCAGACAAATAATATTGTATCATTTTTACTTCATAAGATGAATGAAGAACTACTGTACGATTTATAAACAGTGTACATTTATTATTTCAGATGTTCGAAAGACTTTTAAAGTAGCTTATATTTTAGAGTATATATTGCATCATTTTTAAATTCATATCATTTATAATTTTTAAATTCACATCATATTGCATCCTTTTTAATTTTTAAATTCACATCATTTGCATCATTTTTACTTCATAAGATGAATGGGATCTACTGCATAATTTATAAACAGTATACATATATTATTTCAAAACTTTGAAGGACTTTTAATTTAACTTTTGTTTATATTTTAATTTTATTTAGTTTATATTTTAGAGTATATATTGCATCATTTTTAAATTCAAATAATTTTTAATTTTTAAATTCACATCACATTGCATCCTTTTTACTTCATAAGATAAATGGGAAACTACCGCACAATTTATAAACAGTGTACATAGATTATTTCAAAAGCTTGAAAGATTATTAAAGTAGTTTACATTTTAGAGTTACAAAAATTATATATTATGCTTATAATTGCTTCAAATATTGCAAAAACCCAGGAGTTTAGAGTATATATATATATATATATACTCTAAACTATATATAAATGAAAAGTAAGTTTATGTACAGGACATTTAAGTTTTAATATAAAATTACTAACATTTTTTCAAATTATTTATAGTATTTTATTGTAATTATTAATTATTATTTGATTGCAATTATTAATGGATCTTAGGAGTTATATTATAACTCCTAAGCTTTAAGAAAACTGGAAAATGCTGTTTTCAGTAAGAAAACTACATAAATTTCGTATAGAATGTCCATACTCTTAATAAACCTTTAATAAATTTAATTAGTGTGTTAAATAGCATAAGTGGGAAACTTTGTATCGAATTAAAAATGGTAAAGTTAAGTTAATGGTGAAGTAAAGTTTTTTCTTCTTCTGTAATCTCTGAAATGCAGAGCATAATTAATTAATAAGTTAAAATCTTATTGTTCCTTTTATTATGATAAAAATATAAAAAATTCTTTAAACATTCCTTGATTTCTTGATACATTTGAAAAAAATTAATGAATCTGAATACTTAAATATGAATAATAGTAATAATGTACCTCTAAAGTAATAATTATCTATTGCTACAATTTTACCTGATTACATAAAACCATTTATATATCTAGTAAGAAAATGCCAGTCTCTAAATTGTTTTAGTAACATTAAAGGATTCATTTCTAATAAATTTAACAACATTAACATAATATTTTTTATAAATTTTTAAATGCTCTAATGTATGACAAGAAATCCCTTTGTTTTTTTATTACTGACAATTTTTTATTAGAAATGCGAGTTAAAATAGCATTTTAGCATTATAATAGTATTATTGAGTTTAATAAACATTTTAGTAATATCGATAATTATAATCAAATTAATCATTATCAAGTGATTAGTATTTCCATTCAAATGATTAATTTCTAAGTTACATGATAAAATAATATTTTAAATAATATTTTATTTTATTTTTCTATTATATATTAAACAAAATGAAAACATAGAACCAACTGCAAATATAGGTAATACACAAACTAATTTTTTTTATTTAAATTTGAATAATTTTGGCATAAAATATATATAAATTTATCGTAATACTTAAAAAAATTGAAATAAAATTATTTATTTTTATTCAAAACAATTACTGTTAAAACATATTTCATACCAATAAGTTGATAATCGGCTAAGCCGATGTATAGGCCATCCATAAAATTTAGAATTTAATATAAGAACAAAATGCATAACAGCGATCTTAAAAAATAAGAAACTATAAAATTTCAAACAATTATTATTTCTAAAAAAATCTCATTTTCTCTTTCAAATAAAATTATCTTTACATTCACTAGGCGATTTTTTGAACAATTTTACATATTTAATTAATGAATTACATAATTATTAGCACGTGAAAAAAATGCAAATAAATATTATTTACAAAAACACCTCGTGAAAGAAATTTAATGAACCAATAAGAAACTTTGAAAGTGGTGAAGAAAATGAAAAACTGATCAAGGACACGAAAAAGTGATCAAGGAAACGGAAAAAGCAGTTCCCCAAAATAACACCCATAATTTTATGTGCAAAAACTTCCAACTCTGTTTCGAAACTGTCTTTTGCTCATCAAAAAAACAAAGCCCTAACCAAAAATTTTGTGAAGAAGATATCATCCTAGTGATCATCTACCAATGAACTAGCGCGGGGTAGGGGTGGATTCCATGGAAGAGAGATGAAAAAAGTTCCATCTACCCCAGGGCGTAAAACTATCTGCCACTAAGTGAGGGTTGGTGTTGCCTTTCGCTGCTTGGATTTTGAATGACAACCTTCTGACAGCACAGACTGCGATAAGCTACGTCGACGGCGTTCACGCATGCAGGTGAGAACTCAGTAAGGACCCTTGACCTCTCCCTCTCTCTCCCACATAGCCTAATCCTACTGCTAGATCATCGTCCCAGACTGTTGATGGAAAAGAGCTTCTTCGATCGCATTTTAATCGAGATGCTGTTGGTGCTGTTACCTTTTTGCAGAAAGGTTTCTTAATACTTAAATATGATTTTTCGGTTCTTTATGCTCCACTGTTCCCTTATGCAATTAAAATGAAGACCACGGACTTAAAAGCTTGAGTAAAAATCAAAATAATTCAGTTATATTAAAAACACATAACACAAAATATGATACAGTTATAATGCATTTGCATTAAATAATAATAGCATGCATTATAAATTACAAGATACAATATAATTCATATTTTGTTTATCTTGAAGGAAATTGTTGTGAAAGAAAACAATCTGCCATTTTTATACAATTAATAATTTTTATAAGTCATTATATACATTCATATGAAAAATGATAGATTTATTTAGAATTTTGCGGTAAACTTTTTTCTTCCAGTGACAAGTTTACAGGACATATATGAAACAGCAACATATGTAAAAAAATACAAAGAACAAGATAGAAACAAATGACATCAGTTAATCCATCAACTTAAGTCTGGCAATCCAATAACGCTTCCATAAAGAAACAGCAGGCAGTGCTGAATGAACTGCCTTCTGCCCTATTAATTTTTCGAAAATAAATCTAAGGATTTTTTTTTAATCGAGCAAGATTTTGATTAATAACAATAAAAAGGTTTGGATCAATGATAAAAAAAAAATCGACCCATTAAAGTTATTATATAAAAATATATTCAGTTAAAAATATTAAAAAAGTACAATTACTACACTGATATTTAGAATTCTTTCATTAGATATTTCTTTGACATAGACAGTTTCGTAATGATGATTTCTAAATTTATTTCAAATATCTTAGATCGTTAAGAAACAATTAAAATATAGTTTAGCATGATTTTTTTAATTACCATATGTTCATTATATTCCTGTAGTCAATGAGTCACATATTCAGTTCAATTATTACTTAAAACTGAATTTTGGCTTCTTTTTTTTTAATTCTAATTTTTTATTTAGCTAATTTTGATATCATGTTTAAAAGTTCAATAAAAGCGTTTCATCGTTGGTAGTAGGAACACATTTTTATGAGATTGCAAATTTCGAAATTCAGATTCGGCAAAAAATAATTTTTATGAAATTTATTACTCAATAAAATCAAAATTATGCCAACATTTTTTTTAAAGTTCAAAGTATTACATTCTAAAATAATGTTCAATAATTGAATTCAAATGAAAACGATTAATTTAATTTTAAAAAAATTATTAATTAAGGTTGTCTGGTCTTAGCTCAACAAATTAAAGCATAATCATTTATGGAAGCTCAATAGGTCATAATAAACTCTAAGTAATTGAAAAGTATGTGAAATCAAAATTCCATATATTAATTATTTTATTAATAATTTTTATATTACACTCATTTGGTTCAAATATATATATAAAAGAGAACAATAAAACTAACACAAAAAAATTTAAATTTAAATTCTAAAAAAATTACATAAACAAATTATGAATTAAAATACAATCTTTTCTTTTTTTTTTTTTTTTTTTTCTTCTCATCCTTTATGTCGACTTTACTATTTCGAGGAATATTTAATAAAACTAAACCAAAAAAAAAACTGGCTCAATCAACGATTGAAGGCGCGATAATAAAATTGGCCCCTATAAAAAAACACTAATTTATAGAAATACTAAATATTTAACAAAAAAAAAAATATGCCTAAGTGGGAAGTGGTCATAAGTTTGAACACGGACACACATTTCACTTCAGGCTCAAGCCCCCCAGCCATTCTCTGTGTATGCTGAACTTGCTTAAAGTTCCGTTTTGGAATTTTTGATACAGCATTCGTTTTTTCTGTTGATGTGAAGCGAGATGAAGCAATTGTGTGTGTGTGTGTTCAAAGTAAACATGAGATTTTGGGTTATAAATTCAGAATTCCTGATTTCGGAAAAACTGCTTTCAAGGACGCAAAAACTCTTGAAGAAAACTAAGTGGAAATAACTGAAGCGAAAAAATAAAAGAAAAAATGAAACTAAACGTTTTCTCTTTAATAGAGGCTTTCCGATTGGAGAGAAAAGCAGAAAGTAAAAGGGGGTTAGAAAGTAAGGGGGGGAAAGGGTGAATGATAAAAGATTAAAGTTTAAATCGAATTATTTCTTTCATTTCATTAGAGGAGCAATTTCGAGAACTCCCTTTTTTCTTTTTCTTTTTTTATCTTCTTTTCCTTTTTCCTCCCCGTTCCCCGTCTTTTCTTTCCTGAAAATCGAGCATGGGAATGAAAATTCCTTCCGAAAAGCGGAAGCAGCACTGTTTTTAATGAAACAAAAGTAATAAGGCTTTTTGTTCCTCTTTCACTCGTTAATAATTTTGTATTACTGAAGAGTAAAGAGTTGGAAAAATTTTTTTCTTCTTTTTCTTAAATGCTTTCCTTTTTTTTTTTTTTTTTTTTTTTTTTCCTCCGTTCCCCCTTTTATTTTTTTATCATTTGTTCTCCAAAGAGCACTTTAAGGCCTTTTGTACGAAATTGCACATTTTTCATCTAAATTAATGATAACTTTGAAATAAGAAAATATAAAGAGGAAGTGGGAAATGTATGGAGTAAAAAAAAAAAAAATTGGAGATCTAAAGCGAATACCGTATATTACCTATTTTATGTCTGCACGGCATCATCTTATTCGGTCTCTTATACGTTTAACAGCTTTCGAAGAAAAAATAAATACGTGAGAGAAGGAATAAAAAAAAATGGATCGGAAAATTTGTGTCGTATCCTGAAATTACTATCTCGAAAAGGTAGTCAAATAACTAAAATGAAACTAGTTTTGAATTAAGGAAATAATTGCTTTCGAAGTCTCTTTCTTGAAAAACTCACGCGCATCTTAAGGATAATTTAGCAATTTTTTTTAGTATTAGTTTTGTGTGAGGAAGAAATCACGGATGAGGATTCAAACTAAGTTTTCTGGGATAATCGGTTTAGTATTTTCTCGGGTTATTGATTTCATTTCACAATCGCTTTCTGAACAAATGAAATTTTTTTTTCTTTTTCATTAACTCTTTAATTAGTAAACAAACTAATTTCAAGTGTTATTAAAAAGAATTAACTAAAAATAAGTGAACAATATTTTAGGCTTCTCAGTTTCCATCAGTTTCTTTTTTATAGAAAATCAAGATAAATAAATACACAATTCCAACATTGGACCATAAAAGCCTTATTTACTATCCATAATGGTGTGAGTTTTTTTTTAACTGAAGCCATAATTTACTTGATTATAACTGATGGACATTAGTGATTAGTGATATTTGACAAAGCGTATTACAACTGGTAAACGATATAATAAAAAATTTCATTCATAGAATAAAATTTCATAGAATTATTATTAAAATACTCAATATTAGAAAATGAAGTATTTATGAATTGGTTAAGTTTTAATATATATATATATTTTTTTAAATCCAGGTATTGTTTTCCGAAAACAGTTTTTTTTCTATATATCACTGATCATTTATGTCTCCTTTTTTTCCTGTTGCTTCTATCCAATAATTTAAAGAAAATTTTCGTTTGATCTTCAATGTTTAATATTAAAACTCTAAAAATGTACTTATAACTACAGAAATGAATAAACAAGCATATATGTATATCATTATAATTGTTGAATACAATAGATTTCAGTTATTTATGAATATAGAAATATATTAAATATATTCAGCAATTTCTTATATAAAATGTTCTTTATGAATATTTCTTATATAAAATGTTCTAAAAATTGGCATAAACTGAGCAACTAGCTATTTGAATTACATAATAATACAGTAAATGAAAATTCGTTGTGCACTTTTTTTTTTTTTGGGGGAACTCAGAGCTATTAAGTAGGGACAAATTTTATTAAAATTAAAAAAATTGCCCATGTATAAACTGACTAATGAAATTAAGGCCATACAAAGGTAATTCAACGATACAAATTTGTAGGACCCATCTATGGCTAGCAATTGTTAAATGAGCATTAAAATCAGAAAATAGCAAATATCCTCTTGCGATATATTATGACAGGCTTTCCTTAACTATTGCTCTAATATTTGGGTTTGTCACACTTGACAACCTATCATATCTCCTATTTAATTTGTGAAAGGTCTGAATGCAAGAAAGAGTATTTACAACACGTTGACAGGCCAGATATATGAGAGCCGTATGGGATTTGACATTATCTTGTTGGAAAGTTGCACAGAATAAAGTGTCATGAAAAGTAAGGCCAACAGCTGCAGGATGTCATGAATATATCCTCAGTTGTTCAAGTTATAGGCAAGATGATTAAGAATGATTTTTTGCCATAAGAAATTGCACCCTTCGTTAAAATACCAAGAGTAATAGCTGTGTGTCTCTGTAAATCAAAAGTTGGCTGAAACTGCTGGTCTTGACACCTTCTTAGACAAATTCGTTGGTCATCTGCTCCAATAATAAACTGGAATTCATCACTGATTACCATGCAATGCTACTTTGCTGATAGCCATGATGACCGTTTATGGCATGACTCAAGACGCTTTGTCAATGATGTCAAGTAAAGGCAGTTGTCTCGAAGACCTCTATGAACTCACCTTCCTCGGCCAAACGCCTTGAGATGGCTTAAAGTACCATGGAGTGACATAGAAGAGGTTGTAATTCTTTGGACAGCGAACAATGCAATTCTGGTTTACCATTTAATAGTCAACTCTTGGCTCGCATACGTCCGCCCTCGTCTTTAGAACCTTCATTGCTTTGAAGAATTTTTTCCAGCAACCATTGCTACAGCCATCTTTGTACAATAGTGTCTGCACAGTGCATGTCGTGGCTTATTGCTTGGCATGACTAGTTAGGTTGGTTCATCATGCCTATGTTACCATGTTCTAAACTTTCAAGATATTCTACAGCGTCATAAAGATATTATTGGTAGTGTGTCCAGAAATATGTAACACTGACACCAAGAAAAGTTTAACCGCCCGAAATTGCTAGCTGTTTTATACGATGCTATGTTGCGTAGTATAAATGTGCGCTATGTTTGTCGTAAGCACTCATTGGTCTAAAAATTTTTTCTAATTTGCATGCTTGGTATAAAGGATTCTACATGATCCTAATAATCGGATCACTTTTTTTTTAAATTCATGCCCAATTAAAGATACGTGCAACAAAATTAGAGAATAATAAATTATAAGAGACTTAAAAAGTTTTCTTAAAGGATTAATATAAAAATTAATGAACCTTATTCTAGTTTATAAATATAAAAATATTAAAAACATTAAAAATTAATCAATATTTCTGATTTTTCTTATTGATGTTGTTGGTTCTACTTTTATGCTTTTAGAAATGTTCCTCAGAAAAAATTTTCATTATTACAAGCTTTCCACAGATATATTCTGTTTTAATTTACTTGCTTTGAGGTGCTTTAAATCGGCGTAGCTTTTACTAATGAAAATTGAAAAAAATGGAAAGTAAAAAACTAATTCTATGAGGAATATTTATTCAAAGCATGAATAATTCCGTCGTAATTTTTAAATATATATTTTAGAAATTACTTACAATGACAAAAAAAAAAACATTTCTCTTTAAAAAAGGATTCCAATTAAAAGTAAAATATGCTGGCTAATGCTTCGAATGCATTAATCGTTCAGTGGAAAACGATCAAAGCCATTAAAAAACGAACAAAGAAATACAAAAACAAATTTGTTTTTAAAAAAAACACTTTTATAATTCGGCAGTTACACTATTTAGAAACAAGCGATTGCATTAATTAACTATGCCAAAAAAATATAAATTGGCATATTTAACATGTTTATTGAAAAGATGTTACTTTTCTTTTTGGCACCGTAATATTATTATTTCTTTATTGAGAAATTTTTTATACACGAAAATTCAATTTTGCGGGATGCTGCGAAAGTTTGCTTAGTATATGATTTAAGAGGGGAAAAAACATAATAAAAAGGCAACAACTGGTTCCAGGTGGGCAATTTGAATGGTTGATTGCCATATTTTCTTTCTTTTCTTTAATTTAAGTTTTAAAAAAAACGCCAAATCGACTTTTTACTTCTGATTTAAAGGGGGATGGGGACCAAATGCATTGCGAATTGCTGCAGCTTTGTGTTTCCCTTCGTTTTCAATTAAAGTTCTAACACCATCCGTCCCTCTCCCCTTCTTTGCAAGTCCCCATTTAAAATACCGACTTTCGCGCTTATCAGAAGGGGGAGTAGTTGTCTTTCCCCGTACAAGGACTTTGTATGCCCTTCTATTTTTTCCCCTCCTTCCTTTCTTTTTTTTTTTTCTTTTCTATTTTTTCTTTTTCTTTTTCTATTCTTTTTTTTTTAAAGCTTTTCATAAACACCGCAAACTGACAAGCGGAAATTCTTCCCTCTCTCTCCTATATTTTCTGTTTTAAAAAATATGATAAATTTTTCTAAAAATGCATTAGGAATTTCATTTTAGGTAAAAAAAAAAAAAAAATCGGATGAATGGGTTTTGAAATAAATGTTTTACGCACATTTAAACGAGGGACAATGAAAGTACGCGTTCATTTCGTTCATGAAATAACTTTAGATTACGTTTAGAAAGAAAAGCAAATTTAAGTAAACTGCTAAGATTGGGAAACAGTATATGCGAAAGTATTTTTGACTGAAAATATATTTTTCATTTTGTAATAGAAGTTAATAATTATTATATAACACTAATGTTGGATGTTAATAGCATATAAACCTGATTTATAAAACAATTGATTTCTTAAATATTTACCTGTCTTACTCTGATTTACAACTATATTTTTTATTTAAAATCTGGAAAAGGATATAATACCTAATAACCTTTACAAAATTCAATGATTTATTAAATATATTAGTTCATTTTAAATGATTTTACACATAATATGTTTCTCGTCGTAAAGCTTTATTAGAAAGTTTATTTAAATCACTACTTACAAATTTTACAATCAATAATTTTCACTCATTCCGTGACACAAAAACAACATAGTAATTAGTTTCTATATCACAAAAATCAATAAATATCACATTTTTCTTAAAACAAAGTCTACCACATATTAATTTCTAAGCATACTTTATTAACACAGAAATTTGTAACACAATTTTAAATACTCAACTTGTCAAAAGATATGGTATAAGAACAATACAGAAGTATTTCAAATAAATTTTCTAGGAAATGTAGCAATATTCCATTATCTGCATTATTTTTGGAATATAATTGTTAAAATAATTACATGATTATAATTATGTCCTTAATACATAATGCTACTTGTGATTAGCATAGCGTTACATATTAATAATAACATGTTATAAATGCATATTGTTGCATGTTAATGCCAAATACATAAGTAGCTCTTAAAGTATTATTGATTTCTATACATATTCATGAAATGATTTGACTTTCGACAGTTATGTTAGTAAGATCTTAAGAAAAAAGTTAAAAGTTAATCTTATGAAAAAAATTAAAAGGTAATTATAAAAAAAAAGTTAAAAGTTAATTATAAAACAAGTTAAAAATTAAAAGGTAATTATAAAAAAAAGTCAAAAGTTAATTACAAAAAAAGTTAATTATAAAAAAGTTAAAAGTTAATCTTATGAAAAAAATTAAAAGTTAATTATAAAAGAGTTAAAAGTTAATCTTATGAAAAAGTTAAAAGGTAATTATAAAAAAAAGTTAAAAGTTAATCTTATGAAAAAAGTTAAAAGTTAATCTTATAAAAAAGTTAAAAGCTAATTTTAAACAGTCTCAGTAGTCTCATTCATTACTTTCTTATCAGTAAAATATTTTATATTCATCATAGAATGGCTATTACAGTTGTATTTATGATATCATATTTTAGTTTATTTTTTATTTATATTATATAGCTCGTTTCCCTGTTCAATGCTTTTAAATTAATAACATGAAAATTTTAGAGGGCAATATTTAAATTTTCGGGAAAATATCCAATGAAATAACTCTCTCCTGAAATCAGGATACAACAGTATCCGGTTCATATTTACTTCTGTTTTACAGTTAGATTTTCAAATATTTAAGAATTTTTAAGGAATTTGAAATTATTATTCATTAAAGTATTCAATTCAGTTTCTAAAGGGATCTGCTAAAGAGACAATAATATTTCTCCTACGATTTCTCCCAAGTTCAAAAACGATTCTCATAGCAAATCAGTGAAGTGAGAAAACAAATTCTTCATTAAAGATAATGTTTTCTGGATTCAAAGTTTTTCTTTCTCAGAAAACTTTCTTTTTCCATTCCATAATGATGCTATCTTCTGAAGATCAATTTCAAGTGCTTGAATCGTTCGTAATTTCAGCTTTTTCATCTTCTTCTTCTTAAAAAGAACGAGAAGAATTCAGGAAGCGCCAGCTAAATAGTTAAAAAAGACGGAATTAAGAAAAGTACAGAAATCAACATCTTTTAAGGAAGTTCCCATAAGCTCATGCTTTGCGAAGATATTATTTCCACTCGAAAAATTATAATAACTGACGCACGCAGATCTCCAGCATTCAAAAAGCATTCCTTAATGATTCCAGCATTCTTTTTTAAACGTGAGATATAAAAATATATTATTCAAATTTTTTTATTTTAGAAAAAACGTGCATCTTTACATGAATTGTGCAAATATTTTTCAGTATTTTTCGTTGTACCTGATTTCAGGAGGTTTTTTCATTTCTTGTTTTTTTCTACTTCTCTTGGAACATTTTGTTTTACGGAAAGTAAATAATTTGAATTAAAAAAAAAACTAACTCCCTGGCACTACAGCCCTGGTGGGCCAAGGTCGTCTGCCTACTGGCAGATTTCAAGACAGGAGATTGTTACTTTTTACAGAGTAGGGTCAGCCCTACGCATAACGCTCTACAGTCATATTAGACCGGGACCTACAGAGAATTTAAAGAGAACTCCGAACCACTACAAACATATATGGCACAGTCGGAACTCGAATCCGAAAACTGTGGCACCAAGAGCCAGAAAATAATTCGAATAACAAAAATAAAATTTTGCATTTGAAACATTTGTATGGGATTCAGTTCTACAGACAAATTGTTCAGAATACATTTAAAATTTTAAATAGCAATTAATTTTAAATACTTGATTTTTTAATATTGAAGTAAATTCTCAAAGCCATGGTTTTTTTTTTCAAAATTCCTATCATACAAAAAAAAAAAAACTTTTTTTTTTTTTTTTTTCCCCCCCAGTAAATATTTTGCCAACAGAGTAATGATTTGCTATAAATAAAACTAACATTAAAATCTTATGCGAAAAACTCAATTTTGTTTTTGCAGTTAGGTCCTAAAATCTAATACAAATTTTCATAGTAAACCACGGCATTGTCTTATAGTATTAAAATTTTTTAAATCCTTTTTAATTAATTTATTATTTAATGCGAAATAAGTTTCATTTAAATATTTTTACCCTCTAAAACCTCTTTCTTAAATATTTTTACCCTCTAAAACCTCTTTCTTAAATATATTTAACCTCTTTATGTTTCACTGAATAGTTTTAAAATATCTCTTCTATTTTATATTCCTAATAACTAATTTATGAGATAGGTCATAAAAATAACGTGTAATTTTAAGAAAATGAAAATTTGGAAATAAACTCAAATACTCCTTATATAAGATAATAAAACTTCTCTCACTCTTCAACTGAATTCAAAGATATTGTATTCTCTATAAGTGAAAAGAAGGGATTGTTTCAATTTGTTCTGTTCAATTAATTTGTTAGGGCATTTAAAAAAATCTAATAAATACTCTGGACTGTAATTGTTTTCAAAATTTTTTCTCAATATCAATATTTATTACTGAAAATATCAGATGCAGGAATATTGCAGGAATATTTTTAAATTTTCCTTACCTGCAAATTGGAACCATGCAGGTAAGCCTTCAGTAAGCATGAGCTAATGGAAACTTGCTTATATTTATTTTCATAGACAATAAAATATTTAATTCATTTTATTATTTATTTCAAAGGCTAAAGAGAAACATTCAAAAATGCGCTTTGTTGTTAATTGTCAATTACAACAAAGTATACTTTCGATAAAGAAATTACCTGAAAGTTTACATCCACCTCTCTCTGATGAAGTAATTTATTAACACCTACCTTTTCAATTTGATCGTATCCAATTAATGACTGTATTTACCATTTAGATTATTCTGCAGGCTTCATTATTGATTTAAGTTTAATTAATTTACACATGATCACTGAGTATATGTAATGAATTTATTAATTTAATAATTTTTAATTTAATTATGTAAGTAATTTATTTAATGCATATGTATTCTTATTACATAAACTATATGCTAATATTTCTACCAACATTAATTTGGTGCTTAATTAGGGTAGTTAAATAAGCAAATAAATTTTCAAATCTAAAAAATATTTAAGAATTGTTTAAACGTAGATTTCAGCTAAATCAAATATAAATGTAAATTCAAATCTATCTATAAATAAAATACTTAAAATGTTCTAGTTTTAAAACCAATATTTAAAATTGAAATGGCAGTTAAAAATTTATAGAAGAATTAGATGTAAGATTTCATAAAAAGCAATTGCTTAATTTTGTCTGTATGAGAAAATTTAATTATTTTGTTAATATCCCTTTTTTTTTTAACTCTTAGATTATTTATATAACAGTCAACAGAGAGAGCAGTTACAATAAGTATATTTACTTCGTTAGCAAATTTATCACTATGAAAGCAGTTTTGTTTGGGGGTTAGTAATAATATTTCGTTCTTGTTCACTATAACTGAACCCAATTGCTTGAGAATTTTCATTTAGGATAGGATGAATTGCAAATAGAAAAGAAATAACGATGTTAAATATTCACACTAATAGCATTGAATAAATCTCAAACCGGTATCAAACGTTATTTAACTATCTTTCGAACTAGTTTCTGTCTCAAATACTCGTAAAATGTACACCATTTCTTAAAGGGAATCCTTAGCATGCAATTTTGCCAAAATAAAGATGTCCATTTTTACATATTCGTTCAGTGGAAGCCTGATTCTTTTGAAAGAATGATATAAAATCCACATATTTGGATATAACCTCCTTCGCTGTATCTAAAATGTTCACAGCGCTTGCTGAACATTTAGCCATCTAAATTTAACACTTCAATGCTTCTTTCAATGATCATGGATATTTTTCAATGAAACCATGAAAAAGAGAAATACTTACAAATGCTTATGAATTTGATACAAATTTACAAGAAGTTTCTGTTCAGCAGATTATAACTGGATTAATATTGTGTCGTTGAGTATGCAATTCATTTCATTGCCAAATAAAATCGCCAAACCAGTTGAGTTTAGTTATAGTAAAGGAGTACCAAGCATTTAACTAACAAAGCAAAATTACAATTGATTGTATATTAAAAATTTTAATTTATTGTATACTTAATTGATGTATTAAATAATATTCATGAAAACTAAATAAATTAATGCAGTTATCGTTATTTAGCAATTTATAAACATGTAACAAAATTTTTACCTTTCAATATTCTGAGCTCCACTTCACAACATTGTGTAACAACCAATGTCTTCAGTTTCGTCTGCTTCTGTGATATTATTTCATCCACCTACTTTGCTAGTTCGGAATAACCCAGGTTTTGAAAATATATAACAAATCTCACTTGCCTTAGTCTGATGAATAATGGTATATGGGACAATGAAATATATATCATATTTCTCAAGTTATTATTGAAAACCAATGTTTGCAATGAATATATAAATACCATTTAGTTTATCATTTTGTTATAATACCTGTTAGAACATATATATTTCCTTTTCACTTCTTTTTTCTTATATAACACATCAAATTTAATATACAACATTTTAGAACGGATAACATATCTCGACAGCATATATATTTTTCTTTAAAGTGAAGTTTTTGTGTTCTCAATTTCAAGAATAAAGAAATTACCATTTAATTACAATTAAGTTTTTGTACAATTTAATTTTTTTTTGTCGATGGATATTTATTCAATGAATGAGAAAAAATATTGGTTGTAGTTGTGTTGCTATTAAACAGTCAAAACTATAATTAAATTAATGGATTTTTCAAGAATAATTTGTAGCTTATCAATAATAACTACAGTGAATCAATTAAAGAAACAATAATCTAAAAACTTAAACATACTTTCATTTAGTAATCTGCTTGCATTTATTACAAAATTTTGAACAAAGATTTTAATTTTATGATAGGTATTTAAATCGCATACTGATGTGATTACATGTATATGGTTCTTTTTGTATATTGAACAATATTAGGAGAATAAATCCGAATATAATGCGTCATATTTTCAAAATTTTATACCAAATATTCGATACGATTTTATTATGTGAATAAAATTATATTGCTCAATTAGATACTTTTATTTTTGTTAATAATGTTGAAATATATGTAATTTACAAAAAGGAGGTGCATTTAAATATCTATTCCTTCATTTTAACGATAAATAGGGCAAAAGAATAAAAATACAACAGTTATGGTTTCTGTTTCTAGTTTATGTCAATTATATATGAAAGACGGAGTTTTCATTCTATACTGCAGGCAATATCCATATAATGCATATTGTAAATTTTGTAGCTTTCCTCCTCAATATTATTTTTAATAATTGAATATTTGTATTCAGGAAACTGATTTTATTACAGAATTAAATTTAATATTTTTAACAAACAATGAATTTATCAACTCAAAATATAAATAAAGGTAAAACAATTCCTCGTTTTATGTTACCAAGCTAGGCTATTTATTTTAATGAGGAAAATCTACAGTTATAATAATGAGGAAAGAAATTCTTGAATATTCTTTTTGATGTCTGAACATCACAAATTCAACAAAAATTTCTTATATGATAAGAGAACTGTAT
Source organism: Caerostris darwini (assembly GCA_021605075.1). Classification (NCBI taxonomy): domain Eukaryota; kingdom Metazoa; phylum Arthropoda; class Arachnida; order Araneae; family Araneidae; genus Caerostris; species Caerostris darwini. Next base: position 1,297,635 of record BPLQ01005803.1, on the reverse strand, counting down.
TATTGTAAATTTGATTGATGAACTAAATTTATCTAAAAGTATTAAATGGTACTGTAAAAATAATGTTTTATTTTATTCTCTTCACACTAACCGAGCACTTATCTATTTATTGATGTAGTCAAAAATTATATGTACCGCATCAGTATAAGCTGATGAAAATGTTTTGCTACCATTTAGATTAAATCTTTAAGATAAAATTTATTTTCAAGACACATTATGATGCAAACTAATTTAAAGATACATTAAGATTTAATTTTAAAATTCAGCTATTTAACTAAACATATTTATGTTATCATTTGAAATCTATCTATTAAACATAAAATTACGATTGATATTTAAAAATAAAGTGTTATTATTTCTATTATGTCTCACTACATCATGCAGGCATTCAGTAAATTATTAATTTTCTGGAATTAAAAAGAAATTCAAACAATAATTATTATTGCAATTAAAAGCAACAATAATTATTGTCCCTCGTCATAATTCAATTGAAAGGACGTAATGTAAAAATTACGCCCTTGGTATAAAAAAATTATTTATGAATATTGTTAATTAATACTGTTTTAATATATATGCATCAATACATGCACCAAAATTAATTTTAAAAAATTTTGCAACAACAAAGTAGAAATTTTTAATATATTATTATTATATTAAATATTAGAAAATATATTTGCATGACGCAAAAAAAAAAAAAAAAAAAAAAAAAAAAAATCAGTCCCACGTTTAGTTAACTATAAGCCTATGATTTTTAAAAAGACCAGAAAATAAAACGCTTGAAAATCAGTCATGCCAACTTAAAAATGTAGAAATTATATTTGTATGATGTGAAAAAAAGCAGTTGCATATTTAGTTGAATGTAACTATGGGGGACAAAAATATATATTTTGAAGATAATTTCCTAAAGATTCTCTCTAATCCCGAAATTTTTAGTAGAATTTGATGGAACGCATATATTTAAAAATAAATTAACACAACAAATTTGACAGAGGAGCAATTCCAAAAAATAAATAAATAACAATATATTATTGTAGCAAGGGAAGATCAGATTTGAACGAAATCCCGCTTATTTGTGATCAATGCTCTAATGACATTTTAATGATACCCTTTGCGTGGTTCTGCTCTGAATTTCAAAAAGGACTCCTTCCAACTTTGAATCCATGCACGTTCACGAAAACGAGTCATACCCGAATTTGATAATGAGAAAAAAGGTCGACTAAGCAAATCGTATGCGCTCTGTTTATGTTGTATTGTTAAAGAAAGATGTTTACATCAGTTTTCCAATTTATTTACTTCTTAACTATTAGCTAAGACAGTTTTGTTAATAAAAATCTGTAGAAAAAGCATTCATTCTATTACTGAAAAATGCATTGAACTGAATAGAGACAATTAAGCTTTCATTCCATTCCAAGATATATGTTCCGCGGGTGGTTTAGCATTAGTAATTTCTAGTTAGCATGGAAGAGTTCGAATGAGACGTACGCTACAACCACTTTTTTTTTAAATATTCGTAGATTCAACAATGAAGGTATCTTGCACCAACAGTTGAACTGAGGGGATGGAATTTTCTTGGTTTCCTCTAATTCAACCCGCAAACTCTGAGCGTTTATGCCTTACCACTGAGAAGGTCTTACACTTCTTCAAGTGAAGGTATCTCCTGGAATGCTTCTTGAGTAACACTGAATTTGCTACATTTTCACTCCATCAGTGGTGAATGATTTAAACCAAAGTACACGGCATTATTTAAAAAGATGTTATGTTTTAAATTACCTTCCTCAAGCTCAGGCTTGTATGAATAATTATAAAACTCAAAAATTACAAAATTTGTTCAATTGCACAAAAGTTTCTATGGAATGAATATCAATTGAACAGATGTCTTTAATTTTATATTTAGAAATACACATTTCAACCGACACTCTATTGTTCTATAGAATGGAATGACTAATTAAAATATCAAAAGCTAACGTTTCGCTATAATGCAACCATAATATTTTCTGTACAAAACTTGTTTTTGAATAAATAAGGGATTGTAAACAAAATTATTATTTTTATTATTTTAAATGTTTATTATTTTAAATGTCTATTATTTTAAAACTAAAATTTATTTTAATGTAGTTAAATTTAGGTCTAAATCTGAAATCAAAATAGCTTCTTATTTTAATCAGCCAATAATGGTTGATAATTTTGTTAAAATTTATTTTAAAATATTTTTTTTAGTTTAAAAATCACACTCACTAAATAAATCCATTGAAATAATTTAAAACCATTAAGCCAATATTTCAACATTAGCTTAACAATGAGTAGCAGTTACAAAGCAACCCCATGTCAATAATATCGTAACAAATGAGAACTTCCAATTTAATAGTTTGTTTAATTTTATTACGTGAAAGGAAAATATACGTTTCCAACTTTTTTGCTATTAAAAATCGTTTAAAAAAGGATAATCGTAAGCATAAATTAAACAAAAAAAGAGTTAAATCCAGAATTAATTAACAGAAAAATATTTTCAAGTAACTAATTTAATTTAAAGCTTGATTTTAAAAAATCATAAAAATTTCTAATACTTTGATTATCATGTTTCTATTTGACAATATTTCATATATTTTTAAAAGGAAAAATTTCCAGTAAATGAATTATAAATTTAAATCCTTTTAAGTTTTATTTATACCTTTTATTACGTTTTAAATATATCATTAGCGCATATCTGATGAAACGTTTTTTATAAATAAATTACATGCTTTCGATATATGCTTTTTATATTTGAAATGCTTAAAATTTAAAACACAATTCTTTATGGAATAGCATATATGCATATATATATATTGCGATGCTATCTATCTATCTATCTCGTTATGTTAAAAATGTGTTTTTATTTATTTATTTATTTTTAAAGTGAATTATTACTTTTTATGAATAAAACCATGACACAACAGTAACGAGTAAAAGACACTTATAGCGAGAAATATATTTCGTGTAAAATTCTGATAGTTTGTTTTAATTTGCTTTTATATTTACCTTTCAGTACACCCTGAATCCCATTTCCCCCATTGAAATAACAAAAGTGAATGAAAATGGACTCTTCGTATCCAACTGGAAATATCACGAAATTCAGCGTCCATATTTACCCAGGGAGCGTGCTATTCTGTTATAAATATGATTAAATGTGCCTGCTTAATATAAAGATCACGATTCTATGGCATGGCGTTTTCACAGGAGGAAACTATCAATGTTCAGCAATCAAAATGAGATTAATGGTGAAGTTTCGAGAGCGAGTGTTGTTTTCGCTTGGGCTGTGATAATTTTCGCCACTTTTGTGGCATACATAAAGAGCCAGAGACATGGAACTGATTAAGGTTTTTTTAATGATAACGGATAGAATATTAATGAATCATAATCTGTTAAGATAGATACGTATTATTTAACTTTGTAAAATTGTAGCGAATCGGACTTAAACATTTATTGATACTTGATACAAGATACTACAGATAGTTTTCGAAAAGAAAAAGAACATGAGTTCTCGAATTTACGAATGGAAATTATGATGGATTCAATTTTGTTAAAATGATTTTTTTTTCGTTATTTATAAAAGTTAAGTTTAAAAATAAATATTAAAATATCTATTAAATAAATTGATTTGTTAATATTAAATAACAGTATCTCAAACTATGTAAGTAAATTTATTCATCATAGCCAAATTAATATGAAATAATATTTATAAAAATTGTTTTGTACATTAGCGAATGCCCATTTATTAAAGGAATTAAACACAATTTATTTCTAAGTGGCGAAATTGAATAAGAAAAAATTCTAAAATAAAATAAACCTCAAACTGTAAATTAAAATAAACATAAACTGATTTTCTTTACCTATGTGGTCAATACTGATTTATTAGCAAAGGGCTTATAGCTTTTAATTTTAATTATTTTATAGGAATGTGAAAAGCAAAATAATGGCATTAATCTATATTTCTTCTGATTTTAAAAACACTTTTATACAAAAATATCGCAATAAAAAACATGATAATCTATACTAAAGATATCTAAAATTAATTCCTTAAATTAAATTTAAAAATTGTTCTGAAAAACTACTTATTTTTAAACACGTTTAAAGACGCAATTTAAGTTTCCTTTTTAGAAATATACGACGCATTATAATTTAAAATAATAAATGGGCCTGAAGGGCCGAGTATCTGACCTTTCGCCTGCGACGAGGTCTGTTGGACCTGGTGTAGGCTTTCCTGCATCAGGGGGATTAGTAACAACAGTAGAATAACAAATTTAAAATCCTAGATTTTCATTGGTGAATGCGCCTTAATTGAATAATGTTAAAATTTAATTTATGTAAAGTGACTAACAGTCTGTGCAATTAAACAACTTTTGTGCAATTAATAAGTTTAGCCGCAGATGGAAACATTAACATGTAGAAAAGTTACAAAAAACAGCAATTTTTAATTACAATTATAAAAGTAAAAAAAGTGTGGTATTTTGTATTCTTGTATAGTTATGAATAATCACTACAAAAATCCGATAGAAAAAATAATAGTTTGCTTGATGCTTTATCAAAGACAGCACTTTACAAAAAACAAAATATGTTCTTTAATCTTTTCTTTATTATTAGTTTAATTTTATATGTGAATTTATTTTTGAAGGAACTGAAGAAAATGCATAATGTTTTAATTTTTTATATTAAGCTTAAATTATTATACTTACAATAATCATTAAGTAAGTTAAATTATTTTTAATGAATCGATTTTATCACGTAGCATATCTTTCTTTCATGTGCATGCTTCACACTCATATAATGCAAACCCCTATAAATTTTCGATTTTTTTACAGGGTAAAAAAAACGTATTCCTAGCAGTTAATCCTTGACACACCTTCAATAAAAATTGCACCTTATCCTTGTTATCATCTCTCGTTGTCATTTTCTAAGTCTCACCGCTTTCCAAGTGTAAATGTGTGTAAGGCAGCTGAATCCATCTGGGTTGTTAAACACAGTTTACTAACGGTCGCCGGTGCTTGCGTGCTTTATTAAGATCGTGACTAAGCCGAAGATGCGTGGCTAAAACACAGAGGACTCTAACCTCTATCTCTAACACGATCTCTGAAGCTTGGGCGAAAGGATGTTAATTTTTGCTTTTGGCTTCTGCTTTTGTTAATATGTTATAAATTGTCCAAGAGATTTTTATATATTTAGATTAAACATTCAGGGTCGTCTGTGTTTATCAAAGCAAATGGAATGTTGTCTATCTCAATATTATAACATCTGAAGTAACATTCGTTATGTCAGTGTTATGTAGAGAGTGTAACACGAAGAGGTCATTAACATTATATGTAGATATTTCATAATATTATTTTTGCGTTTAAATGAATGTGTTTTTTGAAGAATTTTGCATGTCGTGATTATATATACGACGATCCTGTTATGTGGAAAGAATTCATTTTAAATGAAAGAGTAAATGTACAGGAGAATTAAATAAATAAAATAAAAGCTGATTTCGCAATAACTCATAGAACAAAAAAAAAAAAGTGGATGCATAAAATTGTTTATAATGCATAGAAATCTTCAATATTTTAAAGATTGTTTGTAATGTCTTCTCTGACATTTATTTCTTCAACTAGAGAATTTCGTTGAATGTAATGTATTGTTAAAAGTACTGTTCTATAGTATAAGAAAATGTGTCTATTTTAATTATAAGTATTCAGAGCTAGTGTACGTAACATGACAAATAAAACTTCAGAAGCTGATAAATTGAAATAATCATTGAATTGCAGTAATTAAATAAAGGACATGGCTTTCTAATATATTATTAATTCTCAGTTAGACCCATTGTTAGAGATTTAGAGACATACATTGAAATTATCTTATTTAATACGATAGCAATGATGTATGTATTTGTGTGCGAATCGGCAGACCTAGTGTCCTACTAAATGTATATATAAGCAACCCATCGATTGAAGATGATGGGAAAACATTGCCTACCAGATGAACTATAAGAGATGACTACACTATATTTATGCATCGTATGGAGAAAAACTCTATCAGTCTACATATCTATCAATGTTGCAATACTCATACTCAACTCATACAATCGCCATCGAGTCTCTTTGTTTCAGAAAGCCCAGTCAGCAACGAGGGTCATTAGTTTATTCTAATCTGAGCTCTCCTACATGCTAAAGATGGATATTACTATTAGAACAAGAGTAGTCAATATAGAACTCAGAAATTTTATTTTTAAAATCTTAAAATGATTTGTTTAAAAAATTATGAACGTTGAACGTAGTACATTCAATTATTTATTTGTTAATTGGAAACAAAGAATGATGTTTATAAATCATTGAAAAATATCGGTATTAATTTTATGTATGAGACAAATAAAGAGTTTTGTCTAACGAAATTGTTAATCGATTTTTATTAAATTATATCAACAGAAATTTGTTAATTTAGTAATACTAAAAATAAGCTTATTCTGCAAACTGGAAGTAAGACTCAAAAAAAAAAAAAAAAAAAAAAATTAATACCACAGTTTGTTCTTTTTGTTATTTTGTCTTATTAAAAGAAATCTTTTCCTCTAAACACATTTTATATTTATATACAGATTCCTCAACATACACAGTAATGTGTTATAAATTATTTTAACAATACAAAATCTATTAAATTGGTCTTAATATGCAAATTCATAAGTGTTGTTTCTGATGTAAACACACACACAAAATATTTCATCGTTTTAAAGCAAAAGGAATGCATATCAGATAAAAATTGATGTTTAGATCTACAAATTGTAAAAGGAGGAAAATCATGGGAAAGTATTTCTAAAATAAGATTGATTAATCTTGAATAATTTTGTTTTTTAGTTTATAACGTCGTTTGTTTATTTGTTCACCATAAAGGGAGACCTAAATAATTAGTTCCTGCAAGTCTAGGGAAAGTATCTGTCAGAAATTCAATATAGGAAAATCTATAATAAGGTTGACATTTAATACATCAAAAGATTTCATTTTAAAGATAGTGATGAAGTCATTTGCTATTTCAAAAGAATTCTTTCGTGACTTGTATATAGAGTCCTTTTATCAAAGCGTTCAGTGTGCAAAATGATTATTTAAGCATTAATCTAACTTCTTTTCTTTCTCAAAAAAAAGGAGGGTTGAAGTTGAAGAAAATAATTAATGAAAACTGTTTATGTTGAGTGGATAAATAAAGCTGTGATATTTTTCTTCATATCAATTTATCAGAGAAAAATTTATGCTTTTGAGAGCAATTATAGTATTTTCATAGACTATAAAGCAAATTGCATAAGTATACTATTTTAAGAGTTTGAAAAATTTATAATAACACCTAAATGAATATTAAAATATTGAAGTACGTTTTTCTTATTTTCAAAACATACCAAAGATCTAAATTAATCTCGTTATTATTATTTATCTTGAAGAAATACTATAAAAAACAACACATTTTCAGAAAGACTTACTATTTATCTCTAAGATAATGTGATTAATTTATATACACAACTGTTTTCTTACAATATTAGACATAAGTATGTTATTTTTTACCATATAAAAGGAAATTGTATTTTTTTCTATAAGAATAATGTGTGTGATCAAAATAATATAACCACCGAGGGCTATTAGGTATATTATGATAACCCTCCAGCATAAATAAATATTCACTTAAAACTTAATATGAATATATTAAAATATTATAATGGTTAATGAATATGAATAATAAGTACATTGATTTCATATTACATCGTGATCGATTTTAATCTAAAGAAAAATGTTAAATTCTGATTTTTACTGCAACGTTAAGGAATAAAATTAGTGTAATTTTTCATATAATGATAAGTATAGCAGGCAGCAAAATTTTTATTAACATAAATATTTTTAAATTTTTGAAGCTGTGATATCTTAAGATATCTTAAAATAAACATTTAATAAAAATATAACATGTTTACTCTTTAACATTCATTGATAAAGCATTGGCCAATAATTTTCTTGATTAAATTTTTTTTTATATTTAAATTAAAGCAATTTTCTTCTCATTTTTTTAAAAAAATTATACACATTTTAATACTTACATACTTTCTGATTTTTATTCCTTAAACATAGTTTTTTAACTAACATTTGGACAAGCTTAGTTGGCAAAAATATCACAAGTTTACATTTGTATAACATCTACAGGTTATTAAAATGTTGTAAATCTTTTTAAAATCTACAACAAATTATTGTCACATATTAAACTAGACACTCAAATAATAAAACTAAAAGAAATCAAACCAGAATTTTTTTTTCACTATTTAATATATACGTACATGTGTGTTTGTCACACTTTTCCAAAATCACTGTACACTATTTATTCATTCCCTTATATGTAGTGAACAGTAGTATAATCGTCGAGCATCAGATACGATTACATGAAGCTCTACAGATCAATGCACAGTTCATTGAACTGACACTTCAAAGGATACCGTACTCTTTGTGGGAGGGATCGGGTCCTCATCCAATGACCAATGGTGATTGATGATTCGTTATGATTGACATCTCACCTGCTGTCCGCTTCACTTTTTTTTTAATTTTTTATTTGGCACAGCAATCTCACAATGATATTGAATAGTGACAGTGAGAAAAAGAAGCTTTCACATCGTTGAAGAAACAAATAGTGAATGACATACGGACTGTGATTATTAATTTTTTGTTATTTTTATTTTATTTTTTTCTGACAATTTGTTTGATTAGAACTCTGATTCTTTAAAGAAATCGGAAGCTGTACGGACTATAAAGAATAATCTTTGGAAAATATTTTACGGACGTGATAGTTTTAAAATTACATTTAATGAAAGCTTGGACGGTAATAATTTCCATCATAATTTATTGATGAGGTATTTTTTCTGTTTAAAAAGAAATGCCATGTAATAATCCTAGCTATGTTTAATTACATATGAATATATCCGCCAACCCTATTGTATTACTATTTCCTTTAAAAATACGATATCAAGTTACATGATTAGAATAATTAGCTACAATAAATATTATGAACTACCTCACTACAGATATTATTATGTTCTTAAATGAATTTCTTCCCAACTAATATAATTATTATACTTGTTAGTAAAAAAATTCTGCCGACATATTTTTTTAAAGAAAATATTTGATGTCTATATTATTTAACATTGCATAGAATATCTTGACAGAATCTTTTGTGCATTTATAATTAACTACGTTGGACAAAAATAAATTTGGTTGTAAAAAAAGTAATATCAACATTTTTAAAAAATTATACAAAAATATAATAATTAGAAACGCGATAGAAAGAAAAGCAATACAATCGATAATTAGATAGTTATAAAATAATATAGTTTTGAATGTTGTAACTTGAATAGAAGCTGAAAACAATAAGGCTAGCTCTAATACAGTATAAAAAATTTTATTAAATTAATCTTTGCAAAAAAGGGAAATCGCTCTTTTATTATTAAAATTCATTTAGCTTTATACATATCCATGTTAAATATTAATTTTTCATGTTAAAATATAAATTTTTGAAACACTTTGAAACTTTTAGCATAAAATATTTCTTGGATTTTTCATCCTATTTCTATTAAAATACTTAAAGTGTAACATTTATTTATTTTACTTATGAAGTAGAAATATAGCATTTAAATGGATTATGAAATATGTAGAATATGAAAACTTTTTTTAACCATTATATAAGGTGAGCACAAAGTCTTGTCCTGATAATAAAAAATTATTACAAAATAACCACTTGATGTAATAGTGCAATTTCGGTATCATTGAGTAGTTCACTTTTAACAGTTTTTGTGTGTGTGTGTGTATACAATAAATCTGAACAGAATGGATACCGAAAACTATTGCTTAAACTGCAATTGCTTTTCTTGTGAATCAACCTTTCCTCTCTGCGGAATGATAACTAAACATAATACCCATATCTGGGGATCAGTAGTTCCACATATTTCTGGACAAGTAATGAGAGACAACCCTAACTTAATGTTTGGTGCAGTCACTTGCATAACAAGGTAATTGGGCCGTTCTTCTTTACAGAAAAAATCACCTCTAACGTTAATTAGGCTTATTGAAACTGTTCATTGCACCTCAGTTATAAGAATAAAAAAATGGATTATTTCTCAGCAAAATGAAACTCTTCACTGGGATTCGTTTGTTCTTGATTTCTTAGACGAGAAATTTCTGGACCGGTGAACTGGAAAAGATGGACCAACACCATGGGGCTACATCAATTTTCTACTAACCATGGGGCTACACCACCAATACCATGGGGATATACCAACACCAATTTTTAATTTTGAGGCTAAATCAAGGACAGAATCTTTGCCACATCAGTTGCCGATGTTGCAGAATTGATAGCGAAGATAAAAGATGATGCGTGTACTGTTTCAGACTACATGTTAAGGAACACTTTAAAGTTTCCAACCAAGGGACCAAGATTGAAATCTACTGAAGTATGAGAACTTATTAAACACTTTGTAACAGCACTTACAATGTATCCAACTAAACATACGTCTAATTATAATAAATAGCACAAAAAGTTTTCTTATCAGGATAAGACTTTGTGTTCACCCTATATATTTACGTTTATGTCACTAAACTCAAATTTAATCTTCAGTATCTTCACTTTTTTCCTTACAAAATTCATCAAACTTTTTTACCTGTCAGAAATAAAAACAAAGAAAGTTTTTTTTTCACTGAGTAAGTAAAAGGCAATCGGTTGTTTCTCTAAATGTCTCTATATCACCAGTACTATACTAAAATCGTGATACTTCTCTGAAATAGCTAAAGACGCTATGATTTTTTCTTTCAAATTGCTTTGGCCCGTGTAGTACAAATTACACAGTTTGTAAGAGCAATCGTGCCGCTCGCCACAGCATTCCTTTGATTACACTGATATGAAACCTGTAATAACACCACCAGTAAATCTATGTTTAAAGACTCATTAGGAAACCTGATTTTTATATTCGTCTCTGTCTATTTGAGTTCAAATATGTGAGAAAATTGCTTTAGAATTTGTTGAACCAACTAAACTGAACTAGAAATAGGATTATTGAACACCTTAAATTACATTATACATTATATTAAAAATTCATGGCATAAATTATTTGACTAGATTCTTTTACACATCACAAAATGTAAAGTTAGAATGATTAAGTCATACTAATTATATTATATTATATTTTGCATACCATCAGTAATTTTGCATACTGTAACAATAAGCTAAATTTTAAATCTTAGCCTTCACTAATCGCTTATGTTTATTTAATTGAGCATGCCGAAGTAAATAATTTAACTTGAGGAGAAATGTCATTATAATGGTACGCAAAAAATCTCTATTAGTCGATATATGTGAAAAGAACGTTAAATAGTTTTACATTTGTATTAATTATAGGCTGCTATTCATTTATATAATTAGCAGTTATTTAAAAAAAATAAAGATTTTGTAAAACAATGAGTTGTGTGAAGAATACATGACATTTCATGTATTTCCTATTTTTGCTTAATGCACTATTATTGTCAGAGTTAATGAAAAATACTTTTCAAATGATTCGAATTTTTTTTATTCTGCAAAATCTCAAGCTTGTAAGATAAATTACTGATCCCAAGGTTGTTAAATAAATGTTGATTTAACAACAACGTTTAAATACTTGGACCAAAAAACTTTAAATAACAATTATTGAGCTAATAGTTTCAAATCGAGTCAAGATTCTGAAGTGCAGGAACTTGAGTTCAACCCTGATAATCACTATAGAATACGCCGAGTAAGGATACATTAAATATGTAAATCTGAAAGTCTCTCCATGAAGTTTGAAAAGCTAGGTGGATGATGCAAATTTTCAAATACCGCCCATGAAGTATTTATGAAGTAACATCAAGAAAGATTGTTGAACCACCTAAATAGTGTTTTTATTGTAAAGTGATCCACAAACTTTGCTAGTTCATGGTTTTATTTGACGAAGGATAAACATCTTCCCATATAGCGAGAAAATACTTTTGAAACAGTACTACAGCGATAATATATTAACAAATTTAGTTTCATTTATAAACCTTACGTTTCTTTTGAAGATGTATTATTTTAATCTAAATAATCTACAAATTATTCGTATTTTTAAGAACTACTTAAATTGTGAAAATGTGATAAATAATGTAAGATTGTTCAATTTAATGTACTTTGTATACTATTAAATGGTTAAATATCGAATTTAAAATAATTAAAAATATTTTCTACATTACATAAAAGCTTAGAATTTAAGACATGCAAGTTAATTTATAATGTAAATAAATGTATATAAAATATCTTAAACGCAATTTGAAATATTATATATTTATTTTTTAATATAATGTTAATATCTGAAAAACACCATGAACAACTTTACATCCATTTGTAATGTTAAAATAACTACAACTCATTGAATTTTAATTTTCATTCGAAGTAGTTTAACTGAATTGAAATTAATAATAAAAACTATGTCCAATTATGACATCAATTCGTATCTCTAGGATACCAGATAATGGCTTAATTTGATTAAAGCGCCATTGGATTGTGTTTGCTATACAATTTCAATCCTAATCGCTTGTTTTGCATCCAATATCTGAGAATTGGAAAAATAATTGTGTATATAATCCCTGAAATAACTCACTAAAGATTTAAATATACACTTATAAGAAATAACTCCTGATTCTATTGATTAGAGATAAGCAACGAACAAAAGTAAGAAAAGATACATACAAAGCTATTTTAAATTGCTAGTTCGTTTTAAGTGAGTAGAACTCTCCTATTTTCTAGATCATAACATGCAATATTTATTTTAATTCAGATCCTTGATAAAAAAATTATCCAACTCAGTTCATTTAAATCAATTATTTTTTTTAGCTTTGTCTAAATGTAGCAATATGTTCAATAACGTAATAAGTAATTTATGAGTGTCTTTTTATATTTTTATTTAAGATATTTAATGAATTGAACTATTATTAAAAATGCAATGTTACAAATAACTACTATTAAATATTGAAAATTATAATTCATGCTTATAAAATTTCTTTTGTAGAAAATATGGCAATACTAATTAGTAATTCCCTCACTTTAAAATTGCAATTCATAAGATAAAATATCATTGGATTATAAAACCTTGTTATGGAAGTAATATATAAAGTAATTTGAGTCTTGATATGAATTCGCAGCGAATTCAACCATAACTGTTAGTTCAGCTTGATCACCTTTTATTTCAATGAAAATGTAATACAATTAACTCATATTTTCTTTTCAATTAGTATGTGAACATAAAACTTTCTATCGTACATTAGTAAAGGTTTATATGCAAAACAGTATTTTTTTAAAAGAACAATATAAATAAAATCTTGAAAAAAGTCATGCAATATCTTGCCAATTTTACAAAATCCCAACATATATAAAGCATTATTTAAATTAACCATAATCTTATAAAGCAAAATTAAATTTATAATGTGGCAACTGTCTAAGTGTTTGCCAGCTGTATTAGAACAAAAAATTATAGTATTCCTATGTTAAATGAAAATCCGGAAAGTAAAGAAATCCATGTGAGTAAACAATTAATTATGTTATGCAAAATAATGGATGATATTACTTGTTTGAGATATAAAAAGACTAGATATCATGATTAAGAAAGGTATGGTAAGTGCACTGATCTAATGTTATATAATTTATTTAAGATAATAAAATTACAGAGATAGAAACATTGAATTAATTATTTTTTTAAAAATTAACAAAGCATTTAAAAAATAAAATATTAAATTTTAGTTTTTATAGTGTTTAACATTCATTTTGAAATTTTTATTCCATCTTGTAAATAATTTTTAAACATGCATAAAACATAAATAAAAAAAAAATGCCTTAATCAAAAACAAAAATATCGATAAATTGAAACTTGAATTAATTTATTTGTTCAATTATTTTTCATAGAAAATGGCTCAACTGTAATTTTTCCAAGTCAATATTAGAAAAGTACTATTTATAACATTTAATTTGTCAATGCATTCTTTTTAAAATAAATAGAAATATAAGCTATATATAACTATTTATAAATTGTAATAAAGTTATTCACAGTTACTGAAAAAAAAAATTAAGTAAAGTGCCAACACTAAGATGTTAAAGTAAAGAACTTTAAAAAATGTTAGAAAATTAAATTTTGTATTATTAGACCAGGAATAAAATAACTTAAAAAGTAAATAAATAAGTTTCATCTGTAAAATTAAATACCTGAATTTGCCTGGAAATTTTAAACACATAAAAAAGTCAATCATTTTACATAAAAATTTTAGAAATATAAAATATGAAAGAAACACATAACAATTCTCAAGCATTAATTTATGATGATGATGATGCTGATGATAGTTTATATTTATTTTAGTATATTTTTGTGGATGGTGTATTAACAACAAATTCTATTTATTACTTCCTTCAAATCAGTCTTAATTACATACTCCATTAATATAAACACTAATGAAAATTCATATGATCCACTGACCTTGAAAGTAGCTCTTAGTCCGCAGGTAGCTGACGCTAAGTCTGAGAATGGACAGTTTGTCTAATTTGGAGAGCACACTTTGCTCAAATGGAAGAAGACTGGCTAAAGTATCTAGTTCAGCATTCAGTCTTTCTCTGTGTCTTTTACTGGGATTAGACTTTGTTTGACCATCTTTTGGAGGCACCCGAACGCTAAAAAAAAATATTTATTAACATTAAATGCAATTGAAACATACAAGCAAATAACTCTCTAAAAAATTAAAAATAATTTCATTGAAGTAAAACAGCTGTAAGCTTGCATTGTGTCATGTTATTGTTTCTGACTGCTAGGCAGTTTGGTGTAAGTCATTTACCATTAGAACAACAGATATGTAGCTCAATCTGCGTTATTAAGTAGTGCACCATGGAGGCCGTGATACAATGAACCTACATTTTGTTACCCCCAATAATAGAGGTACGAAACCTCCTATCCAATTCATATAAAATGACTTTCAGGACTACAAAACTATCATGTCTATCTCAGGCATACAAGGAGCGCTTTTGGCTTGGAAAGGCAAAGCTCTAATTAGATCGATCCAGGCTCTAAGTGGTAATATAATTGTAATGATAATTATCTATAAAGTAAGCGCAATTATAATTATTATGAAAAGTAAGCAGATATTTAGCAATGTATAAATATAGACAGCTTCATTTGCATAATATTTATCTTTTTCGAATAATATTCCGAATTATCCCTCTAATACTGTTTGGCATTCATATTTCTATTCAATTCATTATATCCGGAGAATTAAAATTTAAATTTTATTAACTACTATATTCATAAGTAACATAAGCCTGATATAAAGGTATTTTTTGCGAATAAAATTTAACTATTACATTGCATTCGTTATATAAACTTATAACACTAAATTATGTTTTTAAACATTTTGCTAAAAAACATTTTGCATTTAAGTTTAAGTAAATAAATTTTACTTAACATACCTATTTAAAATAATGTATTACATTTTAAATTTTATTGAAATATTATTTCAGTGAATTAATTTGAACTTATTTTAATTATATTCTATATTGTATTTCAGAAAATTTTCAAAAGTATGTCTGAAATATTATACAAAAAAACCCCAGGAAAACTTTATTTTATATTATATACAACAGTATTATGCAAATTGATAGATTGTAGTTATTAAAAAATTCAGAATACTTTCAATTGATAATAATGTAACTTAAAAACCTTTCTCTCTGACACAAAAAAATAGAAAAGCAAACAACCAATTTACAATTTTTAATTAAATTAAACAATTAATTTAATTAAAAATATTAATTACCATATGCAACTTTACATTTACGAAATATTTTTTTCTCAGAAATATGAATTAGAAAAAAAAAAAACCCTCATATACCGCTTCTTAAATACTCAGATTTGCTTGGAATTTGTATTGGATTTCTAAAACTTTACAAATATCTGTCAAAAACATGGTTTAAATGACCATATTTAAGCTTATATGGGACCAATATCTTTAATGAATTATAAAATAAGAAATTAGTTAAGCGAAAAATTAAATTTTATTTTACAAGCACACGGTTATATAAGTAGATAACAAAACATGCCACTCAGATGCATGTAATTTAAAGGGAAAAAAGCATTTAAATATTTAGATCATGATATTAATGGAAACATTTTCGTTAAATGTTTAGATGTCCCCTCGCACTCAAAGCGGGAAGAATAATTGCCGACTAAACCAACTGATACGTTCTACAAGTTTATAATGACAACGTTAGACGTTATCATGTAGTAATATTGAACTTTCACATCAACCTCTGCATTTTTATCATCTTGTTCATCTTTTTTTCTACTTCTGTCGCTTTCGATATGATGGATTGGGTACTTTTTCTCTTTATTTTCCTTTTCTAAAGATCTCGATGCGGAAGGGTGAGTAATTGAAGCTCTTGAGGGGAAAAAAATATATAAGAACCAATCTGAATTACATGGCAGAGCATTGTTTTGAGGGGGGATTTGGAGAATTAACAGTGTTCCTTCAATGAATCGTCTCTCCCCCCTTCCCCAAGTTTCAGGTTGATAACTGTATTCGCAAGAGTTATTATTCGATGTGATTATTATGGATATAATGTTATTTCTAGAAGGTATTTTTTAAGGTAAAAGCTGAGCTAAATTTTACTGGGTGTTATAATGTAATGAATGAATAATTCGGAAGCTTTGCTAATGGTGCTTTTAGGAATAAATCCCAATTTGAGTTTTAATTCTGTAAAAAGAAATAAATAATTGCTACTAATTTGCAAAAAAAAAAAAAAAAAAAAAAAAAAAAAGAGATATGATTTCTGAAATTTAAAATATCAGATTTTACTGCTTTTGTTGTTAGATAAACTTATATTTAAGAAAAAAAATATTTCAAAGACTATATTTTTATTTCGAATAAAACAGTTGTTCTTAAATGGGAGTAAACCGTGGAAAACCCCAGAGTAAAACGGAGTAAACCCCAGAGATACTGTGGAAAAATTTGGGGTTTCACAAAATAAATGTGAAAATCTTCCCCCTCTTTTCCCCAACAATCCCCTTCTTGAACTTTTTTTAATAAATTTTTCCCCATGAATGAAAATTCATATTCATATTCATTCATGAATGAATAAATGAACAAATATTTCGACTACTGAGACATCAAGTTACTAACGAACAGATTGCCATGTAGTTAAAAATATTTATGAACAAATAAAACTTTTACTTATAAATGACCAATAAGATATTTGCTGAACTTAGTTCTGATTTGAGACTTAACAAAGGAGTTTAATATACATTCAATAAATTCTTATTGGCTTACAAGAAAGACAGAATATTCGTTATTACCTGAATTGGCAAAAGCAATTCTTATGCCATTTGCAACAACTTATTGGTGTGAAATCGTGTTTTTAATAATAACAAAAATAAAAACTAAACAACGCAATCACCTTATTATTAGTGAAAACACTATGAGACCTGCAAGACAAAAATTAAAGCAAGATTATATTAATTGTCCCAAAATTAAGCAAGCTCACCTATTCCACTTAATTTAGTTTCAATGTGATGTCAATAATTTTATTAGTATTGTTTATTTTTTCTTTGAAAAAAATTTATATAATGCAAGAACTACAGTCCCTTTTATTCAATTTTTAGTTCTTCTGATTATTTACACAGAAGAACATGACATTTTTTCAGATTGTTTATTTTATTTATATAATAAAATATAGATTTTATAGAATTTCGTTTTTATATTTTTTTTTCAGATTGATGGGAGGAGACATTGGAAATTTTTAAATTTGAAAGGAGATCGAGAACCAAAAAGTTCAAGAAAACTGGAATGGAAGACAGTTTGTTTTTCTGATTTTTTGAAAATCAGAAATCTATATTCCTAATTTAATATTAATAATCGCTTACAAAGCCATTATAGTTTTTCAATATTTAAAGGCAAATATCATCATAAAGATTAATAGAATAATAATAATACCTGACTATTCTATTAAACTTCATAACTACTTTGTCTACTTTAAATCCTTTTTTTTTTATCTCAGCTAATTATACCGACTAAAAACAAAAATTCAAAATTAACGCGTTATAGTGATAATACATCTTTGTTTCTATTCCATTACAGTAAATTTTAACTTTTTTAGGTGTATTATAAAAATTTTAATGTTGCAATTTTCATGTTGCAGACAAAAAAAAAAGGTATATCCCTCTATTATGTATAAAATGCTAAATTAAAATACAAATGAATATAAAAACAAAGAAAATAATGTAAATATTTTGATTGAATTAAAAAAAAAAAAAAAAAAATTTAGCAATTATTTCATTGAAAAATAAGCCCGTTTTAAGAATTCATGGGTATTTATTGGAATTTGTGTACAATTGTGAATTTATATAACAACTCAGAACTCACAACTCAGAATTTCACAAATAATATTCTCACAGTTAATCGTGTTATTTATTCCAAAAGAATAAATTTTAACTTAAATTTTTTTCATGAGGTTTCTTAATATTTTTAGGAGCCATTTTAATCAATGGCTATATTTGTATTAATAAATTAAAAAGTTTTATGACAGAATGACTCCTTTGTACAATACTATTTATATGAAAAACCTTCTGATTCATATTTTGAGTATTCAAATTTGTACTATTAACGTAAATTTGCATATTTTGTGTATTAAATTAAAAAGGATGATTATAATTGCGAAATTATCTTTATATAACAACTTCTTAAAAAAAACCTCATCCTAAATATATTCTATTCCCTTAAATATTGTTTTCATTGGAATTAGAAAATTATATTTTTAATGCTCCCACAATTCTCACTTTATTAATAAATAAAAATAGAAAAAAAAATTAAAGACAAGTTTTGATTTTTGAAAAAATTACTATAATTTTGCTTTAATTTGTTTATTTAAATTTATTCTAAATATTAATAATCCATTGATTAAAAATAATGCAAAATAAATTTTAAATAGCAGAAGAATTGAAAGCTTAAAAAGTTTTGAGAAATTGAAAAGCTCTAGAATTTTTTTTTTTTTTTTGACTTAAATCAAACGGCTGAAATTTAAATAAGAATTTTATGTATCACACATTACATATAGAATATATCGCTGTATTTTGAATTTAAATGCGAAAAGCATCTGAGTTCACAATATGGATATTTAATATGCTTAATGTTTCCTGTTTTATTATAAGATTAACAAGAATTTTAATATCATATCTCTTAAAATCATAAATTTTCAACAAAATTTTATATTTGCTTTCTTTGGAATGGTAAATTCCAAGGTTCCATAAACAAGGCGTTTGTTCCATGAACTTCAATGAATATCAATGAAACCAACCATGAAACCATGAACTTCAATGAAAGTTCATGGAACAAATTCAACAAACAACATTCTTCCAGCAGAATGAAGGTTAAGAATTATTATATTATTTATTATTATTATTATTTCATTAGGGTATTATTTTAAATAAGCAAAATATGTTTAAAAAAGGAATCAGGTTTAGTGAAGCACAGTGAATAAAATAAAAATATTATACCAGAAAGAAAGTTTTAAGTAATGTTATCACTGGGCAACCTAAATGAGAAGGAGTAATTTCACTATATTTTATTGATCACGATTTCAATTAATGTTACCATAATTAATTGAATGTTTATTACAAAAGCCTAAATTTAAGAAATAAGATGTATATATAAGGAATTAAAAATAGGAAATAAGGAAGAAGTTACCTTTTTTCCTAATCCACCTTATAGATTGGCTAAAATCCTTACTTACTATGGATACCTGGTTAAGATTAAGGCTCTATTAAGAATTTATTTTATAAATCTAGTTAATCGGTATGATATTTGAAATTTTATTTTTCAAAGCAATCCTTTAAGAAAAAAAAGATAAAATTTAGTTAAAATTATCAACTATATTGCGCTTTATTTCCCGACAATCACGATTTGTTTAGGA
Source organism: Caerostris darwini (assembly GCA_021605075.1). NCBI lineage: Eukaryota > Metazoa > Arthropoda > Arachnida > Araneae > Araneidae > Caerostris > Caerostris darwini. Next base: position 1,277,643 of record BPLQ01005803.1, on the reverse strand, counting down.
GTTAGTGCTTGAGTTCACATATATTACTTGGTTTGGTTTGGTTCGTCGCTCTACGGTCATCTTATGCACACTTTGGACTAAACAGACCGGGACCTACAGTTTAACGTGGATTCCGAACCACTCACAAACATCCATGCCACCGCCAGGATTCGAACCGGAACATATATTACTTGAGTACAATAATGAAGTAAATGAGTTCGTTAAGGAATAGATAAGAAAGATATGTGTGTGTGTATGTCTTTCATGGACTTTCATGGAATAAAACACTTCGAACGAATATTAATTTGTAGCGATACTTTAGAAATGATGGCATTAAACATGCTTTATATTTCTCTTCTCAGAGAGCGTATCTAATAACTGTCTAACATATCTAACCACAACAAAAACATAATTTTTTTCACTTTCCAAGAAAATAATTATTTCCCGAATAAAATAATAGGACATCTCGTATTATCAAAAGTAATTTTGATTTCAACTCTTAGTCATTTTATATTTAATTTTTTTTTCCAAAATTGAAAATAAATTTAATTCTTGATTGTAGATACTGAATATTTATAAGAACTCAGAAAATAAAGAACACATATGAAGCTTATATAAATTAAAATTTAAAAAAAAAACTTTTTTTTCTTCTCCCGAGACTGAAAATCTTGATAAGTTCAATGTTTTGTTGATAAGATAAGAAAAATGAACCGTCATTTCTTGATGGTTTTGCATTCATTTATAGTATTTACATTCTATATAGAACGTTAAATAAATAGCAATTTCAGCTCGTTAACTAAGAAAGCTATGATTTTATCTAAAAGATAACAAAAATAATTATAAACAGAACTAACTAAACAAATTAAACACTGACAATTTAACAACAAACTGCCCTTTCATTCTTTAGTTCAATTATCCCTAAACTGACTAAAATTCTTCGTACTAGTTTAGTAACCACTTTATTATTTCTTAACCACTTGTAATAAAATTAAACGAACTGTCATAAAATAAAAATTAAAGCCATATTTGAAAAAAATCAAATAATCTCCTGTCATTAAAAATTGCAAATACTAATTTTAATAGAAATCAATACATCATTGTGATTTTTAGAGACGTAGTTTTAAGAAGTGGAATCAATACAATATTATAATGCATCTCGTCATTGGCAATGGCAATGGCAATGGGCATTTCTTAAAAGAGTACATATGCAACTAAACTGTTACAAAAACTCCATATCTTAAAAGTAATAAAATAAAAGAAACCAAAATGATGGTGCAGCACTAGAAGTTTAAAAATTTGAATTAAAATTAAAATTAATTAGTTAAACATAATAGAATTTTAGAGTAAAAACTATGGTAAAAAGAATTAAAATTAAAAATTAAGGTGTAAAGATACAGAAGAAAAAATTAGGGTCCGTCGCATGTGCTATCCTAAAAATACAGCAGAAAAATAGAAAAACATTTTAGGTACAAAAAAATAGATTAAGATTTAAAAAGATGTTAATTAAAATAAAGATAATTTAATAAAAGGTATTAAGAGTTTAAAATGAAAACAAAAATAAATAATAACTAAAAGAGACATTCGTAGCTAACTTTGGTTTGGTTTATCACTCTACGGTCACATTTTACACACTTTGAGCTAATTAGACCGGGACCTACAACTAAGCGTTGATTCCGAAATACTGACAAATATCTATGCCACTACCAGGATTCAAATCTGAAGCCTGTGATCCCAAAGCGCTAGCCATTTGGCCATCAGGCGGCTCGCTAGCTAAGAGTAAGATGAGAAAAAACCGACCTTTTGGTGTCACAGGTTTAAACTATGTTTATAAGAAAGCGCAATAAACCATGCATTTTAATAATACCTAAATAAATCAGTATAACATGAATAAATCACACTGAATTTGACTAGGACGCATAAATTAAACGGGTATTTAAGGCTAAGATCTAAAATAGCACTGGCCCAAACATTTTCTATCTTAAAAGTTTAAAATTAAAGTTTAATATTAAAAGTTTAAAATTAAAGTTTAATATTAAAAGTTTAAAATTAAAGTTTATTATTAAAAGTTTAAAATTAAAACAAAAATAAGTAAAACTAAAAGAGACACTCTTTGGCTATGACTAAGACGAGAAAAATGGCTTTTAGTGTCACAGGTTCAAACTATGTTTATAAGAAAGCACAATACCATGCATTTTAATAATAATACATAAATAAATCAGTACAACTTGAATAAATCACACTGAATTTGACTAGGACACTTAAATTAAACGGATACTTAAGTCTAAGATCTAAAATAGCACTGGCCCAAGCATTTTCTACCTTAAACTCGTAACCGAAAGCAAAATCGCAAGAAAACTGACTCAACTTTCTGAGCGGGTCCCAGCAGTTTTGTGACGAAAAGGGTGGCGTGACAGATGCAAGTCAATAAATATCTCGGAAAATGAGATTCCTGAAAGGCGTAAACGCTTGGAGGGTGGGAAAAAACGCAAAACCCAGGGGGTTCGAAGGCATGAGATGTTTATAACGACAAAGGCAGAGATCGTGAGGTGTTTATGGGACCGACAACGAGTTACTGCGCAGTTCCGAGATCTCCCTCAGCAATTGAATTCGTCGGCATTTTTTCCAAATGTTCCGCTCATAAATGATATGCACGTTTCTGCATTGTTATTACCAGACTCATAGAAACATTTAGGCATTAGTTATAAATTTACGTAGAATTTAGATTCAGCACTAAGTAGAAGTATTGTTAAATATGATTAGTCACCGTATATTAGAATATTAAGAAAGGGTATTCCACTTATGTATGAGCAATGCAGAAACATATTTGCTTATTTTAATTTAACATATTTTTTTAATGTAAAATCCTAATTTGTATTAAAATTTAATATTGAGAATCTATTTATTTGCCGATTTCGTTAATGACTTGTTACAAACTCATATTATCCATAAAAGCTAAAATATTCGTAGAGCAGAAAGAGTGTAATGATCTAATATAACATTCACGAACAAAATTTCTAGTTCTGATTACGGTAATACGTTATTTAAATGGAGTTTTTTGATTATTTTGAAACAAAATTTTTAAAAGAGAGATTTCAACCTTACATAACTCTACTGACGATTATATTACGTTTCATAAAAAGCGAATAAAATAATCAGAAAACAATAAGCAAAAAAATTGGCTAAAATAAACTCAGCGATTAAACGAAGGAAATTTAAATGCATACTATCTGTATTGTTTCAGAATGTAAATCTAAAATAGAGACGTTTTCCTTACTTACAGTTGTATGATAACAATATAATTAGATGGAACCTCTAGCTCTTCTAATTATCTTCACAGATCTCCTTTCTCTTCTATTAAAAACATTGAAATGAACAGGAATCATACAGCTCTTGGAGAATTTTCTGAGATAAAACTAATTTTTGTCCCTTTGTTTTTAATTTATTGCCTTAAATACAATATACATATATACATATATATATGACGGCTAATAAAAGAACCATGCGATAGGAAATACCAATGTGAAGCATGGGTACAATGGACACTTTTTTTTTTAAATGACCTTTAAGAACAATGATGGGAATAGACATTTAAGAACAATGATGGGAATTTTTCAATAAATAAAACTGCAAACTATATAATCTTTTCTTAAACTCTAAACGAAAAATTTCCGATTAAAATTTAAAATTACTGTAAAAGAAAGGATCGTGAGTAAAAATGTAATTTTAATTGATAGGATCAGGGTAGCATAATGATTATTTTAAAATTATGATAATTAAGATGTTTCATATCAAATAAATATCTAGTGCACATAAAGAGTGTAATATTCATCAATAGAAAAATCTAAAATCCAAAATCTGAATTGAAATTTTTAACTTTATTTAATAAAGACACATTTGTTAAAAGGTCTCAGAGAAAACTAAAATTGGTTGATCTCTTCTTTAGGATGTTTCTGTGGAATATTAAAATGTTATATCTGCCTTATATACTTAAAAAGATTACGCATAAATTTCAATAACTGGTTTTTAGTTTCTAGTAAAACATTAAACAATAGCTATCACTCTTCATATCCACTCTTTACATCTTTTCTTTCTAAGAAAAATAGCGATGCAACAAAAGATTTTCTTCAAATCTAAACGTTTAAATATCTATGTTAAAATTAGTGCGACTGTTATGCAAAGAAAGATGAGTAACTTTACTCCTCTAATAAAAAAATAGAATGAATTCATTTTTAAAAGCGCAGACTATAACAATGAAATAATATTTCTCGGTTATCGTCGCTATATGACTGCTTCGGGAAAAAATTGTAAATGAAAAAAAGTCTTCATGATAAACAATTTCAAATTTTTCATTCACTCGCAAAAATCTGATACAACAAGCATATGGCGAAAATGTTTCATCACAATCAACAGCATTTTGATGGTTTGGAAAATTTAAGAAAGTACGTGTTTCGTATTTAAAGCAAATTGGTTCGGGTGCTTCTGCTAGCCCAGTTAACTAAGCAAAAAAATCTTGAATTATTCAAATCACCAAAATACTGTTAACGTGATAAAATAATTTTGCCATTTGATAGTTGTAACATTTCAGAAGTTTCTATAGCATGCTTTAGCAAACAAATGCAACATTTTAAAGTTGTATAAATCTCTTCATGAAAATTTCATTTTTTTAAGGCGAAACAGAACTCTTAATATTTGTGTTCGATTGCAAATGCAAAATTGTGTTTGATTGTAAATGCATTGCCGATTTGCTCAATTTTTTTCCTCAAACAGACGATTTCCAAGTTAAGTGGGAAGTTTTATTCTTTATATTCTAGTATATAGTCTGCGTTTTTAAAAATAAACAAATATATTCTTTTTTTTTTTTTTTTTTACTAATCTTCGTATATTTGCTTATTATAGGCCTGCAATGTCTGCATTTATAGTTTGATAAGGACCAAACAAAATATGCTGTTATATAGTATGTGAATTATTTCACATTTCAAAATTATGCTGCATCAATTTTTTTATATCCTAGATTACACGACTTTTTCATTTTTCTTACTTCAGTTTTTTTAAAGAAAATCAAACAATAAAAATGTAACAAAAAACAAATATCACTAAAAGCTGCATTATTTAATGGAAAAAAAAAATCCATTAAAAGACTAAACGCAAAGTATAAGTAATATATATATATATATATATTACTTATATTTATATAAGAAATTCGTGTAATTCTTCAAACTTAAGCCATTTAAGGACAAGTTGAAAATGAAAATGAAAATTAAATAAATGGTTAATGTATCTATTTTAAATTAAGTGATTAAACGAATTACAAATTTTAATATCTTATTAGGAAATTTTCTCTTGAATAGCCAGACAGAAATTTAAGACTTAAACGAAGTGGATCAAATTTCCGAGGCCTTTGTATGTATGACAGAACATTAGTTAAGCTAGTCTTTTCACATTACTCTCACGTAAAACGCGCATCTTCAGTATAGCAAATTTATTATGGTAATCCTTATTTGTGATGCTTAATTGTTTCTAACTCGCACCTCTGGCACGCACTTGAGCAACATTCATTCGTTCTTGCCTGGAGAGAGTAGGCATTTTGTGATGCATGCCAACATTCGATGGTGAATTTTTAACGTAAACGATTAACAATTTTGGAATTCAATTTTGAGAAATTTTCCAATCGGCTGCGAATGTAGAGTTTTAGATTATTTGTCTATTGAGTCATATACTTAAATAAAAATTGAGTCATTTACTTAAGTTTCATTGAAATATAAAAATTGGAATATTCAGTAAACTATTCGAAAATTATTACAACAAACAAAATACCAGATTACCACTACTACTACACCAATTTTATAGATAGGAAACTTCATTTTCCTCTTATGAAAGAAGCGAAATATTCTCCAACAAGTAGTAGAGAGAAGCAATGTCTTCCAGGAGATTTTATAGGATAATCTTTTACATTAGCGAGGCGTATGAAAAAAAAAAACTCGATTATTCCTGCTATACAGCCTAATTGTCCCTATGAAACGTTTAGAAAGTCTGCCAGAATCGCTATCGAATCTTCTCATTTCTGAAGAGAGTGATTGCAAAGCATGTTGTGTGTCGATTTGAACCGGTAACTTCTTGTTACAATTGGCCTACGAATTGAGCTATAAAAGTTTCTGGTTTTTAGAAGGATCGTACATAATGAATACATAAATCAAGGATATAAAAAGGATATGCATAAATCAAGCGCCTTGAAAAAATATTAAACATATATTCAGTGTATTTCATGGGATCAGGATTTGTGTGCCCACAAACTTAATAAGAAAACTTTTAGAATTTATTTTGCAGAATTTCTTTCTTATAACTAATATATAAATGAATTAATTATCTTCCTATATCCCAGATCCACATTAGACGTAATAAAAAATTTACATTTCACTAAAAAAAAAGTGATTTTTTTGTTGTTGTTATTACTTCAATGTATAATTTTTAAACAGGAAACTCAATTCAAATGTAACCATGAATTTAGTTTTTTTTTTAATTTTTCGCAACTATAAATATTAAAGTACCCAAACATTTGCTTGGTAATTAATCTCAGTGAAAAAAGACTGTTTAGTATTAATTATAAATTATAAATTAACATAACTGTAAAACTTGACAGTATAATTATTATTACTAAAATACTTCTATTAATCCTTTATAAAAATAAATAAACAAACGTAAAATTAATTTGAATAACCATTATTAATATATCTTTAGCTTTAAGAAAACAAAAGGAAATGAACTTTAAAAAGGTTGTAATAGCGATCTCCAAGAGAAATTATCAAATAAATTTTGGGTTCTCATCTAGTCTTGAATTATTAGTAGAAAGAAAGGATTAAAATGAAAGCAAAGGAAAATTAATCGCTGTAAAACCTGTTTAAAGATGGTACTATTCGCATTGACCTCGGTAAGCTAGAACAATATGGAGAGAAAAAAAATTTAAAAAATGAATCTCACGCTTAGTTTATAGATGAAAATGCCTCCACGATTTGACAAGGTTGTGGTTCTTGTGCAAATTAAAACTCTCCAAACAATGAAAAATGGTCTCCCAAATTGCGCTTTTGAACAAACACAAAACCTGGTTAAATTTTAAAGGGAGGGGGGAACAGGGATTGAGAAAGAAGTAGAAGAAAAAAAGTGTGTGCATCTCCAACAAATTTATCTTCTTTCTTTTCTCTTAATAATTAAACAAACTTATTCGTGACTAAAGATAATAAAATGCGTTGATTTGTGGCTAATAACACACTCGTAAAAATTTTTCGTTTCTTTTTTTTTTTTTTTCATTTGCTTAAAATATAAAGAAAAAGAGATGACCGGCGAAATGGTTGTTAAATTAATATTCCCATAAAAATACATTTCTCAAGGAGTGTTAATCAATAGATGACGATTGCTGCGAAAAGTGTTAAAGCTTATTTTATCTATAAAGAACATCATCTTCATTTTAATTCTACAATTTAAAAGGATTTAACTGTTACACTGCCTATAAAAATGGAGGTTTGATATTTAAACAGTTACATACTCCGTATTTTCTAGACATCCAATAATTTAGAGCATAATGATAATATGGCGGCAATAGTTGCAAAATAACAAAGATAGCTGGTCGTGCTTTCCTCGCTTTATTATAATGGCCCTAAAACATTAGATTTATGAGCATTTTTTAACTACATTATGCCAAAAAGGAGCTGGCTGCAAGGATGTTTTCCTGGTTTTCTTCTAATATAACATGAATATTCTACTTTTTTTTTCCATTCTGAAGACTTCTAGAAAATCATGAAATGAAAGAAAAATTATCATTCGTATGCTGAGCAAGCAAATAGTTTTAAACCAATTTTATCAGGAATGTTTCCTTAAATGCACGGTTATAATAATACAGATGGAAATTTATATTTGGACTATTTTATATTTATATTTTATACGGAAGGAAGAATATGAATATAATTATAATTGTAAAACAGAAACTATAAAAAAAATTATTGTTAATTATCGAAAAAATAAGAAAAACTGTAATAAAATTAGAACATGAGAAAGTATTTAATTTAAAGATAGCATTCAATGTCGTTGAAATTAATATAGAAAAAAATTGTTTCAATTGTATTCTGAACCTTTTTTTTTTAGTATAATAATATTTTAATGAAGTTGAAAATTACAATGCTTTTTATAAGTTGTAATAAGTTGTAAGATTGGTTAAAAGTAGCACTTAAACATATATGAATTTAAAAGAAATTAAATCCTTAAAAAAATTAAATTAAATCAATTTTTAGAAGAAAAAAAAATTTAATTTATTAACCAAAAAATGGCAAGAGAATTATTTATTATTTTTATTACTTAGTATTTTTTAATTAAATTTTTTTTTTTTAATTTTAACTTTAATTGAAAAAAATTTAAGATGTTTTTTTTTTCATGCGTATTTTAAAATCCAAGCACATCTGCATTTAAATAAAATGAAACTATTTAATAAGATAATTTTTACAGAAAATGCAATTTAAAAGTTTTTAGAATGGTCAATCGTTCATTAAAAATTTATTTAACATAAAATTTTTCTCCATAGTGTTGTTCTCCTTAATTAAAAAATTATTTGTAGAAGAAAATGTAGAAAAAAATACTTATGGAATCGTATATTTGAATAATATTATCAATTACCTAATATATTCTATCATATATACTAGTTTGTAACTAGAAAAAGATATAAAACTTAAAAGGTCTAATATGTGAAGTTGATAGAAAATATATATTCTTCGCTAAACTTCAAGATTAAGGCTCTGTGAAAGGAAATAACTTAATGCATTTCTTCGATGTTGGTGCATAACTTTAAAAATTTCTCTCTTTAAAATGAGCACACGTAACAAAATAATTAATATAAGTTGCTTTTTTTTCTTCAACTCCTCCGCTATGCAATATTTGCTAACACGCACAGAAATTAGGAAAAAAATCATAATAAACTTTTCATTAAATGAGAAAAAGTACAACCAAGTATGGACTAAGTATGCGTGAACTTAAAAAAATAATAAGGGAAGAGATGAAATTTCCTTGGATTTAAAAATAAGTGTAATGTGTTTATAAAAGTGGCAAATTTGCAGTAGCGTATAAATATCATACAAATCCTAAAATTTATTTTTCTTTTAATATCTATACAGCTGAGAATCAAAATAAAAAAGCACTTGATACAAAATAAGCTTCAAATAATGAAGTTAAGTAAAACATGATATACAGCTCTAGTTAGCGAAATTTGCCAACCCATTATATAGCGGTCAGCAAATAAAGGTAATTATTATTATTACTTTTTTTTAATATCGATACATCGCAGACAGAGAAAAAACGAGCGAGAAAGATTGATAGCTCGATTACATAGATAGATTAGATAAGGGCATCGTAGTTCTTTTCTATCCGTGCTACAGTTTATGTGTGTACCAAGAGTACACAAAAAGCCTCGGACTGGTGCTGTTGATTCAGTTGTGCTGACGAAGACAGCAGAGCAAATGCGTCATGCTATGATAGTCGAACGAATTCGATGTTTGCTCTCATCATACAGATCAGTAAAAAGGACTCGAATGATCGGCAATACAAGAAAAGAAAATTCCCTCCAAAATAATAAGAGGGAATATCATTGAGGCTTGGCTTTCATATCAAGAGGCACTGATCACGCAAGCTGTAATTTTTGGTGGGCAGCTTTAAGGGTCAGTTCCTCTTCAACAAAATCTTATCAGTTATGGTATACCATAGCTTTGATATAAAACTCTACAAAAAATCTAATACAGCTTAATATTTTCTACTTTATATTTCAAATGTGTAATTACTTATTCAATAAATTTGCTTAAAAGTACTTATATTAGTACGTGATATTACAGAATCTTTAATTTGAACGATATAAATTTTGTTAAAAATGAAATACCGTATGTTTTGCGTAAGCCGAGAATTTTCAGAATTTTTTAAAGCTCAACTGTGGGGATCGGCTTATATACGGGTTTATTAGTCTGGCAAAAAGCCGGCCACAAGCGATAAAGGGCTAATTATAGAACGCTTTTATTTCTTTAGTTTATATTTCATAAGTTTATGAAAAAGTGAGTTATTTGCTTTATGAAAATGATTTTGTTTTGTTTTTGAAATTGTTTGTATTGTTGATTTGTTGCGTCGTCACCCAAACGAAAAGTCTAATGTTGGAGAAATTTTCGTCTGGTTAACTGAAAGTACCAAAACGTATACCGAAAATAATAATAGAATTAACAATAAAAATAACAATGGAAAAAGAAAATTACTTTAATTCACTTTTGAAGTGTTTTTAATGCCACCTTTATACAAAAAGAAAAAGAAAAAAGTCATATGGATCCTTCAAAGTCTGAGTCAGAATCCTAGTTTCCGGATAATTTGTCAAATTTGCTTGCACACACGTTCTCAATGTCTGAATGCATATAAACATCAATGCTTTTCTTATTAGAATTTATGATCTCTTCATACATATATTCGGTTTTTTTTTATTTCGGTCTATATACCGGTTTTGAAATCTGAGTAAACTTTTTGAAGAAAAAATGCAGTCTCGGCTTATACACTGATCGGTGTATATTCGGAAATATACAGTTTAGTTCAGTTAAATAATTAAATTAATAATTAATTAATTAATTATTATTATTAGTTAAATAATATCTTCAATTATGTAAAAAAATATTTTCACTGCATTTTATTTATAAGATAACTATAATAAAAGCAATGTATATATATATATTAAAGTTAATCGTGATAAACAACACATCCAAGTAAGTATTTTTAAAGTAACAGCAATATAATACAACTCACATTAACCTTTTTGCTAAAACTGATATTATGGAAATTTTAAAATTAAAAAGCGGAATGAAAAATCGCTAGAGGTTAAGATTCAATGATTAAATTCAGTAATAATGAATGAATTTAAACCGTCAGAAATTCTTACGTTGAAGAATTCTAATCATTGTTAAGTGTTTTATAGGAAATAGTAATACAAATATTTGTATAGGGGAATAAAAAGAAAACTTGAAATTATTCCACTATATTATTAAAATTTGTGTGTTTTAATATTATTTATATTATTACGAATAATATCGAACATAAATTTATGATATCCTCAAATACGCTATTTAATTCAATAAATCTACAACTTTTTAAAAATTTAAAACATTAATATAATTTGTAAACAATGAATTATTTTTATTTTTGTGAGATTTTGTATCATAGCATAAAAATATCTATAACGCATTCGGATACTTAAAATCCATCTAAAAAACACTCATAAAATATTAAAAATATAACAAAGACAATCACATTTGTATTGTAGTACAAAATGTTTTGGACACCTAGTCTATGCCATGTAAAATTACTGAATTTTTGTATGAGTGCACTTTTCGAATTATAAAAGATTTTAACTACATCTTTAATAATGCGTGGTAATCAACAAAATTCTAACTGAAGTTTAATCAAGTTATTTCCTTTAATAAAAAAAAGGCTCAAGTCCAAGCATATACCAAGGGACATCGAAGAAATTCAAATATTCACAATTTCACAAATTCAAATATAACAAAAGCTATCACATTTGATTGCAGTATAAAATATTCTGGACATCTCGTCTATTCCATGTAAAATGAGTGAATTTTTGTATGAGTACACTTTTTGAATTATAAGAGATTTTAACTACATCTTTAATAATACATGGTAATCAACAAACTCGTAACTGATGTTTAATCAAATTATTTCCTTTAATAAAAAAAGGTTCACATCCAAGCATAAACCAATCTTGGTTCACTACTTGATTCAACCAATCAACAAATTCAAATATTAACAATTCACAAATTCAAATATAACAAAAACAATCACATTTCATTGCAGTATAAAATGCTCTGGACATCTAATCTATTCCATGTAAAATGATTGAATTTTTGTATGAGTACACTTCTTGAATTATAAAAGATTTTAACTACATCTTTAATAATACGTGGTAATCAATACACTCGTAACTGAAGCGTAATCAAGTTATTTCCTTAAATAAAAAAAGGCTCAAGTCCAAGCAAAAACCAAGTGACATCGAACAAATTCAAATATCGCTCATGTGACACTTTTTTCCTTCGTTCTTTTTTGAACGAGCTTTGAAAAACATCTTTAGTGACATCTTTACAAGTGACAAAGGGTGTATGACATGTCAGGAATCTACCACACAAGGCTGGTCGGTTTGTGTGTGTGCAGATATATCGCCACAGCTCGCTGAATCCGCCCAACAGTTCTCTAGACAATAAAGCCATATAGCAAGGTCAATCATGTTTTTGCTTTTGTCTAAGGATGCGAATACATAAAACAGAGAACGAAAGAAGAAAAAAAAAGAGGAAAAAAAAGTTTTGGGGGTTATGTAGAGATTTACGATCAAGTTACGCCTGCGAGGAGTTTTCAGCAGTCGCGCTAAGGTCATTGAAATCGAAATTATTTTCGTTTTTTTTTATTTTTGTGTACTTCTATTACAAATACGTTGTAGGTCACAGTGGTAGCGCGCGAAGTTCAATGGCAAGGTTAGCTTCGTATATTTACATCTTTTATCTTTGTCCTTGTCAACATAAACACGAAGAAATCGATTATTTTTAAAGTAGTGTTCTTTATGCAGTGAGCAATATTTGATTAACTTTCGGTTCATAATTTTTGCTATTAAGTGTAATCATTATTTCTGCAAATATTATTTAAATAAATAATTGTAAAACATCGTATGATTGCTTTGGGAATTACATATAAATGTTATATTTCTCAAACATAAATATTAATTACTTAGAACAGAATTATGATAAAATATTGCATTTCATATTTGAAATTTATAATAATTATTGAGGGAAAAATTCATTTATCTGAAGTAATTCACGATAAATTTCTATTCCACATTTTTCATTTTTTACTTTCGGTTATAATTTCTGTTATTAAGCGTATTCATTATTTCTACAAATATTTAAATTAATAATTGCAAATTATTAATTTAAATGTATTAAAGTAGTATGATTGCTTTGTGAAAAGCTAAGTGTGTTTGTATGATTGCTAAAAACAGAATTATGATGAAATAATGCATTTTAAATTTATAATAATTAATTGGGGGAAAATATATTTATCTGAAGTAATTGACGGTAAATTTCCATTTCATATTTTACAGAATATTCACTAAAGTTATTTAATAATAGTGTGGAAAAAAAATAAAAGCATTTTATCCACACATTACAGCCTCTAGTTCAAGTGTAACTCTTATTTATAAATGTAAATTAAGGGAACACATTATAATCAAAAATTGATTGTTTAGAAATATCATAATGTTCAGAATAAAATAATTGCTTTCGGTAGCTAGTCAAAATCCATTTTGCTTTTAGCATTCATTAGATGCTCTAACTATCGAATAATTCAATTATTAATTGTATTAAAAAAAACAAAAAGAATAGCAAAGTATAAAAAAATGTACTTTTATAAAAAAAAATCATAATTTTCATTAAGTTATCAAAATTTTATTCAATATCAAAAGTTTTGTTGTGCACTGTATATGCAACTTGTTTATATGCCAGGGTCAATAAACGAAGATAAAAGAAATCATCTGAAAAAATTTCTATATATCCAATTCTGTATACATTAATTTGATTTTCTTTATAATTTAAATGTTCAAATTTAATATTTATTAATTAAAAATGCATAAATGAACGGAAACGAATGAATATTATATTCAAATGGTTAGTTTTCTGATAAAAAATATTCACTCTTGTTGTCTGAGTTTTTTTATTATTTTGTTTCCATAAAAATTACTAAATTATATTTTTTGAACATTATTAGAAATTTTATGCTGTCATCTTACACCAGAAAACCAAAAGGAACCTTCGAATAACAATTTTAATTTAAACCAACTCCAGTACATAAATTTAAGAAGTCTTAGATAATCATGAATGACATAATGAACTGTAAATTTGCTGCTATATTGGCCTAATGTGAACCTACTTTTACTTTTGAAATAAAATATCTGTTGCGCGTGGGTATTCTTGTTGGTCTGTTTTTCTTCTCTCATCACTATAGCATGTTTTCTAGAAGCCCATTTGTTAGGATAGTGAAAAACATACTTTTGTGTTTCTATTTTGGTTGCATTTCCATACTTTTGTGTTCCCATTTTGCCACAATACTAAGGTAAAGGTAAAGGTCACGCGAAAATAAGCATTGATTGCGTGTTTACTGAAATCGAAACAGAACGTTAATAAAGAATCGATCAATTGCCTAAATAGTTTCATACTAATGCATGAACTTGAATGCACTTCTTGACATCCAAGCACAGCATTGATCCAATGATATATTCATCTTTAGGGAGTTTTGTTTAACATTAAAGTGCAAAATAAAAGTTGAACTTTAAAATCCTCACTGCACATATGCTAATTTAACTGAGCTCGGCATACTAGCAGATTTATGTGAACAGTTAGCTTCCCCGTTAATGGTGTGCAAAAACTGTCTATTTGGTTTAATTATGTTGCCAATTTATTTTTAAATTAAGTAATTATTTTAATATTAAATTCAAATTCAATTTAAATTTTATGAATTTAGATAGTAACTTTATAGCATTTATGACGTTTTGATTTTGACTGACGTTTGAAGCAGAAGGCCGTGTGCTTATAAAAAATCCTGAATATTTATATACAAAATATCGGAATAAATAGAAATAATAAACTCCACACGATCCTTAATACAGTGTTACAGTAGCACATTAAGATTCATGGCAGAGGACGCATCCTGTTATTTCACTTTCCTTACATGATCCACTGATGACTAAACTGGTCTTGTTGCGCGAACAAGCTACCGCGATAATTATATTTTGTCTGCCTAGTTGCAGGTGTCAAAGTGTTGTCTAGAAAATCAGAAGTTGGGTGCGAAACTCGTGACTAAACGATTTCATTGTGTATACCTTAGGGAAGTAGTAATGGATTTTTCGTTTTCATAACTGGATCATTTGGGGTCTGATGAGGTGTCGAAGATGGATCTTTTTGTCAGTTCCGGTCTCAAACCTCGTTACAGCAATGGCATGGGCGTGTTCTTTCACACTAAAGAAAGGAAATAAGATGCTGGCAAATAAACTATGCGCATTTTTTACAGGCTTGTTAGTTCATGTGTTTTGCTTCTGTAGTAAATGGTCTTCGGGATTTCCACGCCTATGCTTTTCCTCACTTAAGTATTCTTTGTTTTTTGCGAAATCATTTGCTGTTACAGGAACTTCTGCGGTCAAAAGAATAAACACCAATCCACTGTCTTTAAAAGTAAATAGACTTGTGCAAGTAATTCTACATTAAAACATAGCAAACGTATATAGCATTTTAGAACTAAATTCTGTGGGATATAAATTTTAGTTTTCCAAATAAAGTGCTATTTATCTATATGTTTTCAAAAACCAGAAAAATTTGTATTGATAAAATTGAAGAGCTTTTATCTACTATTCTGAAAATTTGAAATTTTTTTTCCCCTATAGAATGCATATTTCCTACAGCTGAAGTAATATCAATATTTCAAAAATGTTTCCCCATGGATATGGGTAGTATTATATAAATGTTTTAGCATAAACTGTTTTGGGCCGACTTTATCATATAATTTTCTTTTATTAATTAAAATCTTAGTTAAAGAAACGTAATTCAACAAATAAAGATTGCCAAACAGAGATAATAAAGACTAACAATAAAGACCTTATAACTTACTAAACAAATAATTTGAATATACTCATAAAAAAATAAGGAATAATGCACAAGCGATAATCTAAAATCCTTATTAGTTTTTTGGTTACAAATAGTATATAAAATTAATATTTGCTTTAAAGTAAAATATAGTATCAATAAAATATTATAATATCAGTACCTATACTTTCAAAAAAGATGAAAAATCCAAATAAATTTTTGTTTGATCTTGATATATTTGGTCTGAATATTATTAAAAAATTTAACGAACAATTGCAAATTTCCGATTGTTGGCTAATAAAATTATTTAAGCTAAAAATGAATAAGTTAAGCTAAAAAAATAATAAATAAATAAAACATAAAGAATTGGTTATATTGAAAAATTGATAGTTAATAATAGAATTGAGATACCATGTCATAGACCAAATAGTTAATTTTTAATAACAATTATTGAAACCACAATTTCAGTGCCACGACTTTCTTTATTTCATTTTGAAATGTTTTATTATTATTAGAATATCTTTGTATTTCCTTTCTAAAAACTAATGTAATAAATTATCACATCCTCCTGAAATATTTTGAAATAAATAATTCATCTTTATTGATCTCTCTTAATCTCCCAATCCTAAATAAAAATTAAATTCAAAACGAATTTCATAAATTGAAATATTTCACTTGTTATATATAGGAATTCTATTCTTATGAGCTATAAAATATTCATAATTTTTAAAGACATTTTTTTCTGAATATATGTCCTGCAGTCAGATTTTAAACATATCTTTTTTAGCTTTGAAAATCTGTTTTAAAAGATTCGTGCGGTAATTTTAGCTATACTTATATTAAAAACTAAATAAATGTTTTACTGTATCAGTGCATTCATCTGCCCATGTTTTTCTACAATTTATTCAATACTTCGACTGCATATTATGACCAAACGTTAACGGGAGTCAATGGCAGATAGATATGATGCTCTTACCTGAGAAGAGATCGCCAGGAGTCGTTAAGTGATGAGGGCAGGTGAGTTTTCAAAGATTATTGAAAAGGAAAAGAACGTCTGCCCAGCGTCTTAATGTGACTATAATGGCACAGGAAAGGTGCAAGTACATCTCAAGTAACGAGCGCTTATGAAAAGTTGGTAGTCGTGAGCTAAAGTAGCATTTATGAAAAGTAAGGGTATGAAGCAGAAAGCATGTCTCCCTTTCATCTGAATTGAGAGAATACAATAGGAAATTGACACCTTATTTTACATGATTTATGAATTTTCCTGTCAGTTGCTTCCTTTTTCAGGTAGTCAAGTTATCAGAGTAGGTGCATTATTTTTAGAAAGAACCTTGTTAGAAAAGTGAGAAATAGTTCACTTCGCAGCATGACGATAACTTTAAGAAAAGCGTTGGTTTAAAGTATTAACATTCGGTTGATATTTAGAACAATGAACAATGACAAGACATTTTGGATTTAAAATACAATAAATGATTTGTTTATTTAATAAATGAATGAAATAATTGTTTATTGATCGATTTATCTTTAACATTTTTTTACGCAATGAAGATCAATTTAGATGTTCATATTTAAAACAAAATTTCAATATAACTTTATTAGTATTTTAAAAGATTTGTCTTTAAGACCGGAATAATAAATAGAAACCTATGTAACTAATTTCAAATATTTATTTTCACCTATAATAAGTGAGAAATGTTTTTTAATTAGTTACATATTCGAAATCTGCGCATTATTCGAAATGATATTTTTAACCAAAAGTATTATAGATGGCTATGTTGACTTTTGATTTTTACTTACAAAATATTTGTTGTATTTCACAGTAAGTCCATCTTGTAAAATACAGTTTTATCAGTAGTTGAATGTTAAAAAACGTGAATAATCACTTAATAAACTGCTATAGTATTGTACAACTCACTTAGTAAATCTATATAAGGATACACCAAAAGATATGAAAATAACTTTGCAAAACAGACGATGCATCATTACGTATTGCATTCCTGAAATATGTCCAATATGTAATAAATATTGGTTCTTATACATTTATTACATCTGGAGTGCGACAGAAGCAATATTGGACATATTTCAGGAATGTAATACGTAATGATGCATCATCTGTTTTGCAAAGTTATATTCATAAATAGAAAATATGTTCTAGCACTCAACTGTGGTATTCTAATCCACATTCCTATATTTTGGTGTATCCTTATATAGATATATTTTATTTATAAAACCGGCGACTGAGCTAACAATTGACACATTTCAGTAGATCTGAAAAACAGTCCAGAAATCTAACGTCATATCCATCCTTCCTCGCATTCGCCTTTTTTCAAATCTCCACGAATCAGCATGTTTGTCTTTCGTAGGAACGCCAGGTTTGATTTATTTAGGCCTTTCGATGCAAGTCACATGATTGTCTCTTATGCAATCAGCATCGATACCGGCCCTGTTTGTACAGCTGTTAATATGTGTCGATGATGATACGAATGGCTTTGAGAAATCTAGAATGACCCATAAATTCTGGTTAAAAAGTTGTTGAAATTTCCAAAGCGGATTTTTACGTTTTAATACATTAAATTTTATTTTTTTAAATGTATTTTCATAGTGATTTAAGTAATCAATAACCATGGCTGACCATGATTATCAGTATTATTACCTTTTTAAATTTCTATTTTTAAGATAGACATCCAAAAATGTGATGATGCTGTTATTTTCGATTACTTATCATTTTAATTATTATTTGCTACTTACTTTTTTGGAAAGTAGACATTTTTTTATTCTTGTGTGTCGTACTTATTTCATACATTTCGATTTGAAACTTAACAAAAATCACGTCTAATATTGGACAACAATGTTTACGAATGAAGAAGTTCTTTGAAATTAGAATTGCGGTATTTACCCCAATAAGATATATTACAAATATGATATGCGCCATAAAAAAAAGGATTTAAATAATATTTCAACAGCACAACATTTCTCTCTTTTCAAAATATGTCTTAAATAAAAAAAAAATCGTAAAGTATTTTTTAGCTGATAAGAAAATCATGGACATCGTAACTGATGCTAAAATGTGATAATAATGGGCAGAATTGAATACAAGAAAAATGACATTTAATAATAGTTAATATTAATAATAATAATAACTACCATAATAATAATTATTATTATAAAAATCTCAATAAACCGATATAGGGAGAAAAAATCTATTTCGGTTAAGGAGTAATGTTTGTCGTTTCTGCAGTTTCAGTTAATGTAAGTAATATTTTTAAGAAGTCTTTTTATTCCGCAAATATTTTTTATGAATAACTTTAACTCTGAATATATTTTGTTTATCAGAGGATGTGCTTTAAATAACCTTAATGATATTAACATTCTGATTCCTAATATTGAAATAAAATTAATGCTATATGTGACATATTATTAATATTTATTTGTCAATAAACAAAGGGACCATATTTAAGGTATACGGAAAAAATTATTTGACTTGAGCAAAACTTGCATTCCCTTGAAATTAATAACATTGATTCAAGTAGAAAGCATTGTTGACATGAATATTTTTCGCTTTTAAATTGCTATTTTTATAAGCAAGTTATTCTGAATAATCTGATAATTTTTCAATCTCTGAATGTCTATAAGTCGTTATAATCTTTTTTGTGATTTTACGAAATTTATTTAGTCTTAGTTACATAGCTATGTGCTTAACATTTATACATATTCTCTAGTACAAATTTTCGTCAGTTTAAGAAGAATAGTTTAACAACGAAAAGTAAGTATAGCACTCTTATTATGTTACCCTCTTTCACCAATTCATAAAATTAAAAAAAAAAATTCTAGAAATAGTCTGAGAAAACTTCGCGTGACCTTTAGTTTCATGCATGACAAAAATCCAGTCAAAATTTCAAAATCTGTTTTCGTTAAAGTTACTGTTCCATATCTAGACCAGGCTTCGAAAGAGATGACCCGTTGAACAAGAAAAACTACACTTACGAAATATTTGTCTCCATCAATTTTTGTCCAGTACTATATATTACATATATGTATTGTCAGTATTTCCCACAATAAACTCTATAACTCCATATCATTCTTAATTGAGCATATATGCAAACAAATATTGACGAATGCTCATCAAATGTATATCAACTCTTTACTTATAATAAATCATATAAATTGATAAGTTAAATGATTCACAAAAAAAAAAATCAATCTTGCTTTAATATTTAACATCTATATCAATTCAAGATTTCATTTTAATATGTTAAGTACATTAAAAAAAATCTTATTGTAACAACACAACACTAATCAGCTTTCTGTTACTTATTTGTTAATTATAATTTGTTGTTTAGTATTAATTACGCATTGGAAGTATCTAAATAGCGTTAAGCACTGCACATAGATATATTAAAATGCAATATTAACAAACTTAAGATTAATAAATTGGGCTTTGCAAGTAGCATCGTTTATCACTCGTTACAAAATATATCACGTACTAATTATTATAATGATTATAAACATTTATCAGCATTCCACCAACTCAAGTGCAACATTAACAAACTTAAAATTAATAAACTGAGCTTTGCAAGTAGTATCATTTATCACTTACAAAATATATCACGCACTAATTATTATAATAATCAAAATTAATCAGCATTACGCTAACTCAAGTATATATATATTTATTCAAATATATTTTTAAAATATAGTGTAAATATATTTATAAAATATATTCAAGTGTAAATATATTTTTGAAAATGTTTGGTTTAACTTGTTTTTTGTTTAAGCATTTGCGCATTTAAATCATTTTATAAACAACTAATTTCATTGCATATAGCAAAAATGAATGGTTGAATTGGTAAATTTTGAAAGAAAACAAATCTTACAGAATGTTATAATAATAAGATAAATTTAATCATCCTTTGTTTTCCGTTTATGTAGATAGTTTATGTTTGATTTAGAACTGATCCATAGTCATTTTTTTAAATTGAGATATTATATGTAAATATATTATCTGCTATCAAACAGTTATATGAATGGCTAATCTGGTTAATATTGCGACTTATGTGATTATGTGCGTATCTCTCTCCATAATCACGTAAGTTTATCACGTGTGATATCACTAACTTAAATGTTTGTTGTTATCTTTATTTGTGTTTGAGTACCCTAAGGGTGAGAAAATACATATTCAGATTTCTCACACATCGAAGGCAATCATTATTTATTTAGAATCAGATATCCTCTATCAGATAATCTTTTAACTAACTTAAAGAATAAATGAATATGATTTGCTTTATTTCAATATTGTTTTTCATAGTAAATTTTCCACCATCCAGATTTTTTTTCTGGAAAATTTACATCTTTTTGTTAACAAATACTTCCTATAATGGGGAAATTCGATATCTTTACTAAACATCAAGTTTTAAGCATTCCAGCCTTGTTCCAAAATGTTCAAATTTTGAATTAATATACACAAAATACTTAAAAATCAGATTAACAACTTTCATATGCTTTTCCCATATTACAATGAATTATACCATATTTTAATACGGGAGCTATTTTGATTACATTATAATAGGATATGCGGATTTATATGTAGATAATGAGCATTACTTGATATATATTTCTGCAATATCATTTACTAATGAAACGATTTGCAAATATAGCTATGTAGACTGAGTAAAGAATTTTTTTTTAATTCTAGAATTAGTTTAAATAAGATTAAGAACACTTTAAGTATCTTAGACCACTGTGTTCTAGAAATATTTTTGATTTAAATGAAAATTGTGTACTGCCTTTGAAACTGAAGGCAATTATAAAGGCCTTTTGCAAAATAGAAACCATGTTTATAAATTTGCAATAACTTTCAAGTTGACTACAAAGTGACCTCTGATTCACTTTGCTGATACTAGAAGAAAAAGTTGTTGCCTTTACATTTAAATTATATGTTATATCTATTTTTAAGACAAAGTAAATAATAATATAGAAATTTTATGATAATTTGAAAATCAGTAAAATCTCAACGCATATATAATAACTACTCTTACTTAAACTACGTACGTTATATGATATTTTTCCGTTAGTGTTTTTACTTGTGATTACTTTAAAGCAAAAAATATAATACAAATACCTTTTGCTAACTTAAATATACTCCGTACTACATAAAGAAAAACCAACAGAGTTCTTTCTTTTAAACAGTACATATAATAGACATACGACACAACTTCCACTTTTTCAGATGTTCCCATCAAAATCACTATAACGCAAAGATACCGAATCAGATACAAAAGCTGTTGAATGTTAACCAATAGTTCAAATAAAAAAATAATGCCCTTCAATGTTATTAGCAATAAGCAAATGTTAAAATAAAATTGTTTTTGTCAAAAACATACAACTACAATACCTTGCAATACGGTGATCATCAAATTTAGAGCATCATTTAATTATGTTTATTCTTTATAGCAATTTATTATGTTTTTAAGTAATTTTAATCGCATTTCTATAGTTAGAATTGATTTAAAAATTTAAATATAATTTTTGTGCCAAAAATTTAATATATTGCCATGTGAACCGGTAGTTGGAGTAAAAGCGCGAACACAGAAAAATACTCAGTTTATGACTTTAGCCTCTGAGTCTGATAAAAACCTACGTGAAATACTCTAACTCTTAAGCTACAAACATGCTTTTTATCTGCAGAATCCTTTCTCAGACTTTTGAAATTTCCTAAATTATCAGCTTCATCTCATAAATTATACATAAAATAATACACACAATTGAAACTAAAGTCTTAATATCAAGCACTTACTAATAGAGGTAGACACTGTTTGTCGTAGTTCTGCAAATGCCGTAATTCCTTCAATAGATTGCATAATCTTAAAAGAGAAATGACAATAAATTTGGCTACCACTGCATCTAGCATGGCTAACATCGAAAACTGAGAGAAGACAGAGATTAGAGGTTATGGGTAAGGATTTGTGCAGTTTCCGTTAGCGTGAGGACTCCTAAAAGTCGTTTCAACATCCAGGTAAGCACCCTTCCCCCTTCCCTTTCGTCCACACCGTGACTTAGGGGAGAGTGGTACACGCTTGCCATTTGTCAAGGCATGGTGACAGTCGGCGTGTGCTGGGGAGAGGCGTGACATGCATTCGCTCGCTAAAAGCACCCAAATCTCCGTTGGAAAACATCGGAAGCAAAAACAAGAAAGCGTTTGCAACAGGAAAAAGGAAAAGATCATCAAGCTTTGGAAAGCGGCTTCAGCTTATATCAAATATCCATTACATCATCTTAACAAAAGCTGATATTGAAATGTTTAAAATAATTGCTCACCCACTGTTGAACTCTGGACATTAATTTTCTTTTGAACATTGATTAGTGAAATAGGAGTCCAGAGACAAAGTTATATTCTTCAGCAAAGGTTATTGTTACATTAAAAGTAACATGATTATTGTTCATTAGTTTTTAATAAATACTTAAGTACTTATTCGAAATGAATAAATATGTCACAGAAAACAGCAGATTGTCATGAAAAGACTTTTGTTTATTTATTTATTTTAGATTGAAGAGTTCTTTAGTTTATCCTTAAGGCTGGATTTTTTTTCCGACATTTATAGAAATATTTTTTTCTAAAAATATGCAACAAAAAAATTAAAAAACAAGGAAATGTTTTTTAAAGAAGGAAAATACACTTGCTGTGTTTAATACTTCAAACGCAAATCTTATAAAAAAAAAAATTCTAGAATTTATTGAATTAAAATATTGCATTTCTATTATAAATTGTTATATATGTATGTATGTATGGAAAAATGTAAAAGGTATTCGCTTACATACATTTTAATAAGATTTAATTCATTAGCAATAAATAATAGGTTTTTAAATTTAAATATTTTCTGATAGTGCAAATATTAACGTAACTGTTAATATTTGCACAAACCTATCAGAAAACACATTTACAAGAATTAGCAATCAATTCTAGTTGACGAAACGAAGAATTAACTACTACTTTTATTAGTGGTATTTGACCTCGACGCTAGATGGCGTTAAGAGTAGCTTGAATTTTAGCTCTGTTGATTCACTGCTTCGGACAGGGAAAATTTTATAATTTAACAGTTGATTTCAGCAGTTATTTAAAAGGGCTTCACAGCCGTGGCGCTAAGTGCAGTTAGGAGTAACACAAATTTAAAGCACGAATTAGCAGCATGGTTATTTCGGATAGAAAGGTTTTGTATTGGCAGTTGACTTTAACGCTAGCTAAAATGTTCAACTCTTTGACATAGAAAGGTTATTTAGCGTTTGCGTAAAATTCAGAGTTGTGTTAAATTTAACTATAATTAAACTCAACTCTCGCACTCACAACTGCTTTAACTCCATATAAGTTTAACATTTTTAAAACTTAAAGCATTCTTATTCTACATTTTTTATCACTAGACAGTTATTATTTATTTAGTTATTTATTGGGCTTTTCTGTATTTTATTATTTTTAATTGCTTTTGTATGAGGAAATTATAGATACAATGAATATTTTGCTCATGAGATTGTTCTAATCACTTAAAGATATATGTATTTTAGATATGATCATCGCAAACTTGTATAAGATATGATTATATATACATTTATTTATGATATATATACATAGATTATATAATACATTTTTAGTTGAGAGTACTATAATTCATCAATTTTTTTGTCAAAGTAAAGAATGTTAACTAAAAACGAGCAATGATAAATATTCTTTGTTTGTACTATATTAAGAAATATTGACCCAAAAAAATTTCTTCTAAAAGAGCAATATTCTCAAAGAAAATATTTTATAGATTGATCAACTGATTATCGATGGATAAACGGAATAATTTCTATGCATAACCAAGGCATATGATTTATATTCCTGATTACTATCTTTTCAGAAAAAATTTAGAAAAGGTATTAATAATTAAGTACGAAAAAATTCATATATTCAAAAGTTTTTTATAATTATTATTGATAATTATAAAAAACTTTTGAATATATATCTTTTATTTTACTTAATTAATCTAGCAAAAAATATTTTCTAAAAATAATATCGCTTTTAATGTGAAATTTAAAAAAAAGAAACTAAATCAAAATGCGTTATTTAATTATTTTAGTACAGTATATTGATTTAGAAATTTTAATTTTCGACCGATTACATGAAAATAAAAATTAGTGCAATTGTTAGATACAAAAAATACAAAACAAAAATATAACATTTCTCTTACTACCAGTAAATGTGATATTCTGTTAAAATTGAAATTAATGCGGTTGATTGTTATGCTATTCATGTACATAACTTAACCACACTTAAAAACATTAAGTTGTGTTAAATTTAACATTTAAAATTAACCGCTAAATAACTAATAAATAAATATAAGCATAAAAAATTTATGGTTAATTGCATTAAAGCAAATTGTCGTGATGCTTCAGCTATAAAATACTAAAATAATGCACCAAGTCTTAAAAGAAAATTAATTTCCTCAACTTATTGGAGGCGATGTTTTTGTATGTAGTGTTCAATATAGTGTATTCAACATTCATGATTCCAAGTTCATCGTCTTTCACAACTGAGTTGTTTTTCACCCCGCCTGAAAGATGACATGTTTCAAGGTGGAACTGAGGAAGAACCTCGAAGATTTTTATTCATTTGTCCGAATACAATAAAAATTGTCTTGAAAGAATCTATAACTTTCACTAAGATCGAAAGGATTCTTTCTTCCAGACAGACAAAAGCTTTTGGTTGCCTTAAAACTTGATCTAAAAATGATTGAAAAACCAGAACTAGTATAAAAAAAGCAATTGAATAAAAAATATACTTCTTATACTCTTTTATTTTATTTATATATTTTTAATGCACTTTCTATAAGTATTATTTTACAAGGAATTTGTTTACTTTTAATATAATCTGTGTAAAATTCCTTTGATACCTGTCACAATGTTTCCAGGACAGAATAGTTTCTGGTTTTATTTATTCATATAAAAATTGGTTGCTGAAAATGTAATAGTATAAAGGATTTTTAATATTTTTCATTGTATTTTTAACTAATAATAATTCTTATTATGTGAACAGATTCTTGACACTATTCTTCCTAATTTCCAATAATTACTTTCATTTTGTTTAACGACTATTCAGAAAAAAAATTCATAGAATGTATGCTCATTATTCATCAAACTTTTCAAAATTTCTATCCGAAATTAATTGATTTACCTGTTAAATATACCGATTAATTATTGAAATATAATGAGTTAGAAGGGATAATTTTTAAGGGCCTGATGACCGAGTGACTAGTGCTCTGCCGTTCGGTGCCATAGGATTAGGGTTCGAGGCCCAGCGGCACCATGGATGTTTGTAGTGGCTCGGAATCCACTTTAAATCGTAAGTCCCAGTCTAATATGAGCATAGGGCTGACAACCTTACTCCGTAAAAAGTAAACATATCATGTAACTGAATTTGCCAGTAGGCAGACTGTCTCGGCCCACCATTTGGGTGTTGCACTACTGAAAAAAAACCGAAATAGTTTTAGAACTATTTCAGAAGACAACGCGAAATATACTTTAACTCAAATTCACGCCTTAGAAGATTTCCTTGAATTCAATTAACCTTTCGAGTTCTATTATGTCAGCAACGTAGTTTTAAGTCCTCTAGCGATCTTCTCAATCACACTGAATAGCTTTTAGAACTTAGCTTTTTTTATTGCATTATGGCTGAATTTGTCGTTTAATTACAAAGGACAAATCATAGAGTTGAAAAGCTTTTAAAACTGTAGTTACTAAGTAATTTCGTCCTGAAGATATTTTAAAACTTCCGTAGTTAACTTTGTTCATTAAAGGCAAAGAAATTCGCTTACCTCCTTTTAATGTCCTCTTGTCTACAAAAATTCAACCTCAAATATAGAAAATCTTAGGATGATTATTTTTTAAAAACACTTTGTTTCCAAGTAAAAATTTTATGTCGTATGTTCTTTAAAGCAAGGTAAATTCATTGCCACATTTTCTATATTTTTTTTCATGTATTCACGAAAGATATCAATAATATAAGGCGTTATTGAAAAACTATTTCATATGTGGCAGGTGCAGTTTTTTTTTAGTTATCTTTTTTTGTCATTTTTTAGGGCAATCACTGTCAATGCTAATCCTCCGTCATTATAGCTATGAATGAAAGTGTAGACAACTCTGTACTTGCATGGGTGTGGAACGTGACTGTTAAAATTTCATTCATGGCCCTCTTGATCTCCGATAGTATCAAGCACAAGACACGTAACTTATCGTGTGGTTTGCTGGTGTGACTTGAGCTTGTTTTTAAGCACGCGCGCCACTTTTTCGCTATAGATTAAAAACCGTGCGAGCACGAACGGAATGTACAGTACGAGAAGGAGCCTTATGAAACTTGTCACGAAATTTACGAATTTACATCATTTTTTTTACATAATTTAAATTAAATATCCCATTGACTGACTGTTGAATGTTTCTTCATCTTGTTCAAAATCAAATGTGAAACAAATGTAGATTCCATTCGATTTCATTTTCGAACTTTTTAATCAACAAAGAGACAAAGTATCGTTTATGATATTTTTCCACTGGAAGATAAATTGATATTTCATATGAATTAAGTTGAGGTTAACAATGTTGAAAACAATGTAATGCGTTTTAAATAAGGATATCGTCGATGTTAACACGAGTTTGTAATAGAAGTATTTAAATTGCTGAATGCTTAATAGTCAAAAGAATACGAAAAATAACCTAAGTGGGTTTTAATAATAGCCGATTTGGTGATTAATAGTTCTAAAACTACAAATTATAAAGCTAAACTTATTTAAATCAACAATGTCATGTTGTGCAAAAGTTTTCCATAATTAACTCAACTAACTCGTATGCAATGCCAACTAAGAACATAAATATCTGTTTGTTTGCATTATTCATTGTTTTTAAAGCTACATTTTAAGAAGTTAGCAATGAAATGGGTACTTGATGGCAGAGTGACTGGCTCTGTGTGAATTGGTGCCAGATGTTTCGGGTTCGAATCTCTGCGGTACGATTATAGAGCTTTGGAAGTAAGGCTAACAATCCTACCCCATAAAAAGGAAACATCTCCTGTTTCGAAATCTGCCAGTAGGGTGATAGCCTTGGCCCATCATGGGGCTGTTGCACCAATGAAGAAGATAGAAGATCAATGAACTAAGTGCAGTTAATTTAACTCTCAACGCTTCGAAACATTTCAGTGGTAATAATCTTATTACCACAACCACTACTTTAAAGTTTGCAGTAAAAGTTTATTGAAAAATAAAAGTTCATAGATATATTGTTGGATATATTTAGATATATTGTTCAGATCTTGTTTCTCAATACATAATCGACAATGCCATTCAAAATTATAAAAGTTCTACTAATGATGTAGCAATTTCTGTTATATAAATAAAGCTAACACTAAACTTGATTTCTGCAGAGATTTGGTGTTATCAACGCATATATATGTTTCGTTGTTTCTTTTCTTAAATGTTTGCAAATGAATATTGATAGATATCAAAAACCAAATCGTATCTTTTGAGCTGTAATATCACACTTTTAAAATGTATTTCATTATTCTAAAATCTTTTCGAATGTATACCAATACATATACTGGAAAAATGAAATGAACAGTGAAAAAACAAATGTGTATTAGAATATGTAGTGATTTCTTTTTCCCTTTTAAGTCACTACATGCTACCACGTTACGTGTTATTATCATAGATAATTATTTGTCCACAGAAAACTTCTACAATAATCAGGCATGTGAGACATATTAATTTTTTTCGTTTTTCAAAATATGAATAAAAAATTAACTCACCATACACAGTTAACTTTTCAAATGTTTCAGAAAGAGATAATTTTTAAATAAATGAACCTCGTCAATTTTTACAATCTTACAAATTAATTGCCATGCAAAAGGATGCATTGACTAATGATAAAATTAATATTTACTTATGGATTAGTATAGCATTATTTATTTGTTTTATACCCCTATTTGTTTAATATTATTTTTCTGTAAAAACTTAATTTCTGATGTAATACGAAGAATCATAACCAGTTAGAAATAAACTTTTCTTACATTTTTACGCCATAATTCAAACAGCGTTTTAAAATATAATAAATGTATTGATTAATTTCAAACAAGATTATTTTACGTAATCAGTGTTAATTTTCAAAACTATGTAACGCACCAATTCGAAAAATAATTAACAAAATCTTAACCTATGAGATACAAACCGGTTATAATTTATACAGAAGAAAAAAAAATACCTCTCGATCTCTTTCGTAAAATTTGTGAATGAATCTATTAGTAGGTTTACTACAGAGCATTGCATGAGGACAAAACGTGACTACCGTAGAATCACATTCATGGACCTCTTCATCTCCCTATGATGCTTATAGAAGAGGTTGTGCACGGAAACTCTCGTGCCAAAGATTCTGCTGGGGGAATGCCTTTAGGCACGCCGCTGCTACCGTAAGACTCTCACGATGGATTGCGCTCAATACCACGGGCTCTTGATCCAAACACTAAAAGAGTTTTTTTTAAACATTTAACTCTATTAACAGTCTTTCTTTGAGATACTTAACAAGCACGCTTCTTGTGATTTACTTGAATTTTTCATGTAAACATTTGACAATCCACTTCGACTCTAAAACGATGCAAAAGAATTGGATTCAGCTCTAGTATGATGAATGTAAATATATATATTTATTTATTTAGTAGCAAGTAATATATATATATATATATATAGTATTTTGGTAGTATATTTATTTAGTAAATATATATAATTATATATTTATTAGTTATTTACTGCTACCGTAAGACTCTCACGATGGATTGCGCTCAATACCACGAGCTCTTGATCCATGCACTAAAAGAGTTTTTTTTAAACATTTAACTCTATTAACAGTCTTTTTTTGAGATACTTAACAATCACGCTTCTTATGAGTTACTTGAATTTTTCATATAAACATTTGACAATTGACTTCGACTTTAAAACGATGCAAAAGAATTGGATTCAGCTATAGTACGATGAATGTAATATATATATATATATATATATATATATATATATATATATATTTAGTAGTAAGTATTTATATATATATATATAGTATTTTTAGTAGCATATTTATTTAGTACATATATATTAGTTATTTACTGCACCGTAAGTATCTCACGATGGATTGCGCTCAATACCACGAGCTCTTGATGCATACACTAAAAGAGTTTTTTTTAACATTTAACTCTTTTAACAGTCTTTCTTTGAGATACTTAACAAGCACGCTTCTTGTGATTTACTTGAATTTTTCATGTAAACATTTGACAATCCACTTCGACCTTAAAACGAGGATTCAAAACGATGCAAAAGAATTGGTGATTCAACTCTAGTACGATGAATGTGAAAAAAAAATATTTATTTAGTAAATAAATTTACGGTACATAAAAATCTGTAATTTATTTCTAATAAACTGTATGTGAAAAGTAATTGATTAGTAAATAAAATGATAAGTCTTTAAATGCCTAACTAGTTGTCCCTTGGATCATCTGATCATAAACAGCACGTCGCAACACAATTATTTAAGAAAAGGATTGTGTTCTTCTTAATCATTTTTAATTAAATTTCATTGAAAAATCTGTTCATTTTAATATTAGAAAGATAAAAGAAAATTGGAAGTTAAGTAATTTAAATCCTAATGTTAGTAAGTTAAGTAATTTAAATCCTAACGTTAGTAAGTTAAGTAGTTTAAATCCTAATATGATTCATGCTTATCATATTTAGAACATAAAATCTTGCGAATTAAAATCGTAGTATCCCAGATCTTTAACCTCATATAAAATAATAATTAAAATTTCTACAAAACTGAAAAATTTAAAAATCATTTTAACTGTAACCAAAACTGTTTTCATCTACAATTTATGTGTAAGGTTTTGCAAGGACAGTTTGTTGTCACGTCTAAAGCGAATCTCAAAGTATTCATACGTTTATTCAAAATTAACGCAGTTTATTTTAAATTTTAACATATTTTCTATACAGAAAAAGCATCAATAAGTATTTTATAGTTATTTCATTTTTTGAACAATTTTGATTTGGTTAGTCACTGTACGCTAATTTTTTTGCATACTTTAGGCTAATTAGACCGGGACCTGCAGTTTAATGTGGATTCCGAACCACTAACATGCATCCATGCCAATGCCAAGATTCGTACATGAAGCCTGTGGTACCAAAGCCGACAGCACTAACCAATTGGCCACCAGGCAGCCAAGCTTTATTAAAGTACGGATATACCTGAAGTTACTTTCTAAGCTAGCCTCTGCAAGGTAAGAAAAATTCAAATAAAATAATATTTGTTACCTAACAGTAACATCGGAAAGGTCAGTATTTCTAAGAAGTAATGCCATTTTAAAAGACTTCGTTACAGAAGATGCATTTCAGAGGG
Organism: Caerostris darwini; assembly: GCA_021605075.1. NCBI lineage: Eukaryota > Metazoa > Arthropoda > Arachnida > Araneae > Araneidae > Caerostris > Caerostris darwini. The sequence goes on along the minus strand of BPLQ01005803.1, from coordinate 1,246,531 downwards.
TCTCATTCCCAGGCACAGTGTTTACCCTGTTTCTACGTTTATGTACACGACCTTAAAAATTACCCTTTCTTTCAAAAATATTCCCACGTTTTATAAGATGCGCAGTTCGATGGGTTGAGAAAATCCTCAGAAGTGTTTTCTCAAAATTATTCAACTAGCTGGTCATGCATAGTTGTAAATTCGAATAAAAAGAGGGGGTTCTAAGTCTTAAAGTAGGGATGGACAACTCGCTCATATTTGTAATGGACTTTGTTTTTGAAAAATTAATCTTCACAGGTTTATTATAGGAAAATTCAGTAAGTATACATATCGGAATCTTGATATTTTTTATAGATAAACTTTTACGAATTGAAAAAGGTATATAAAAAGAAAGATAATACTTAGCATGTAAAATTGTTTCAATATTTATGAAGATTCTTAATGTCATGATATAAATTATAAGCTTGTTTTGAAAAAAGCTTTTAATGAGCAATTTATATTTCCATTTCTTCCAAAAGTTATATAAAGAATTGCGTGTGTTGATAAATTTAACAAATCTTCAATCAGAAAACGAGGTTAATTTAAAACATGCCGGTAGAATATAGATCTAAAATATCATTTATTATTTCTTGAATACTTGGTTGCTTTTCTCGACAAACAGATCAACAAAATGATTCTTGAAGCTATATTTAGTTTTAAAATGAGATCAGTTTTTAAACATGCAATTTTATTTCCTTAATTGATTTTTCTAAATTAAAAATTTCAAAAACTTAAATTGCAGCATGTTTTACATATATAGGTTCTGAATGGAATAAAGTTTTAAAAAAAATTCTACATTCAATTTGAAAAGATTATTTGCAGTAGTTACAGTCAAATTAAAAGTCAGCGAAATTAAATACAAGACATAGTTTTCTGATTTCTATCGAAATCAATTAGTAATCGTAATATCTTAAAATTCACTGCTGTGTTGGCTTGTTGGTCACTCCTGAATTTGACAATACCTTTAATTTGAATATCTTTACCTATCGTTGCTTAGATAATTCCTATCTCTGCTCGTTAGAAAAATTAAAATTCGGTTTAGCGTTTTTGGATAATATTTACATTAAATCCTCTTATTTGTTTTGAAGTAAGAGGTTTTTCTAATGTTATTTTAATGTAATAACAGTTGTGACAGGCGTTGTGTCAATTCTAACGAATTGATTGACACTTTACGAGTGTCATAATCAATATTGTATATATGAAAATAACGTATTATAGAATATTCTCTCTGGCAAATTAAAAATAAATTTTTTTGATTTTTTCAATACATAAACATCTTAAAGTATTTTTAAATGAAAAAAGAGTGCAAGTGGCGATTCAGAGGTAATAACTCAAACCCTACTATTCACCCTAGTACTACCCTACTATCACAAACAAATATTATTTCATGGGATGAATTGGCATTGCTTTAAATTTATTTTGCGTATTTGAACTTATTTCAATTGTTCTGTTATTGATAATTCTATACTAAATGTATTAACATAACATTCAGACGAATAAATAATAATAGCCCGCAAACTACCTCTGACCATTGTGAGTGAAAATAGTTTTAATTTCTTAACTTAATTTAACATTGTTTTAGAATATTTCCAAGATTATGTGTTTTATCTTTCTTGCTAAATTATTAAAATAAAACAGCTAAAATTTCAGTGAGATTCCAATATATAAAAAATAAATTGAATTATGATCACGCTACAATGACAATGTGATTGACAATGCTTTCGTTGAAGTTATAGACTTAATTTATTTCATTCTATTTTATATTTTGATTTAAAAGAAATTTTACATGTATTAACTTTTATTGTACTTTTCTTTTAATTTTATTTTTAATAAAACAACACTTTGACGTGCATCTCTATGATTTTTGATTACAATTTAGTTTAAAAATATATTCTACATAAAAAAAATCGTCAAAAACTACAAGTATAATAAATTATTTTACTTTGAATACGGTTATTACATGGTTCTGAATTTGCATTTATTTCAAATAAATACAAAAGCTGTAATTCTTACCAAATGTAGTATATATAACAGTAATTCTATAAAAGCAAAGACAATTTAATAGACATTTTACATCAAACTTATTAGGCGATGTATCATAGTTAGAAAAAATTGTCCGACATTTGATATGCATATAATACATATAAATACAGTGCAATCTAATTATGAACTACAAATCTAGTTTTAGAAGACAACATACCCTTCTAACACTAGCCCATATTTTTTCTAGCTTATTTTTTAGATAAGTTTATCCATTTATTTGTAAAATATGTAGCTCCCAATTGAAGCCACATTTGTGGCGAACTGCTTCTTGGAGTTTCTCGTGCGCGGTCGACCCAGTTCAAAACTCATAAATAAAAGGACGAACCAAATGATAAAAAGCTTTCTAGAGAAAAAAGCTGATGACCTGAGGATTTCGACGAAAATATTAGGGTTTTTTTTTGGGGTTGACGACGTTGCCACAATAAATAATCACAGACTGGATCATGGAAGAATTTATTCGGTTTTTATGCGATTTTCTCCGAGTTCTACTCGGGTACGGGCGACAAATCCTTGGAGCGTGGATTAAACGTCTTCTTGGAAAAAGAATGACTTTCAACTTTCTAGCAATTTTGACAAAGAACTTCGACTAAATTTGTTAAAATAAACTAGTCGAGAATTATTATTTATTTCAATGCTATTGTTTAATTTTCTGTAACATTGCTTATAACTTGCATAACATATTTTCATTCTGTTTAAATTCATAAGTTTTACGCAGTATTGGAAATACATTTTTCTCAAATATAGTATATTATGATGAATAACAATGTATGGAATACTACAGCATACGAATAAAAAATTGTTTTTTTTAAATTAGGTGATTTTTTTTCAATTGATTGATTTAATTTTATGTAACATTGTTTTTTAATTACAGTTTGCATACCATGTTTTCAGTCTGTTTAAATTCATGCGTTTTACGCAGTAATTTAAATACTTTATTTTAACAAATATATTATGTTTTTTATGATGTATAAAAATATGGAATACTACGGTATATGAACGAAAAATTGCTTATTTTTGTTAGGTGATTTTTTTTAATTGATTGATTATTCGAGAGAAATATAATTTCAAATTATGTCGAAATGAGTCATAGAATAATTTTCGTCATATTATTCATTTCCTTCGAAAGTTCTTCAAAATTCTTATATTACTTCCCCATTGTAAAATTATTCAAAATTCATGCAATTTTAAAAATTGCTTTTCTTCTCCAAAATTGCTTCTTTAAGTGTTATCCTGTATGTGTTGTTTGCGTTTTAAATATGTATTTAAAGGTAATTTATTATTATCAAATCTTGCAACTTAAAAAAAGATCTTACTCCTTTGCATTCCTTTGATTTTTATGTTTTGTTTCTTTTCGTTCTTTTGATTTTTACGTTTTATTTATTTTTTCATTTACTTTGAATTGATTTAGTATCCCAAACTAAAATTTTATCTTGATTTTATACCAAAGCACATTTTTGTTTAGGAAATTGTTTTAGTATTTCTTCCTAGTATTGTCTCAATTGACACATCTTTATAAAATATAAAAAGATATTCAATATTAAATTTTTCGCTAATTTTTAATGGTTCAGCAAATTAAATAAAATATTGATAAATTAATTTATTAATGCACTAAAAATTTCAGTTTTTATGAAAAAAGGACATACTTGTCTAGATTCGCAATTTCTTCAAGTCCTATCTTATAGACCGAGTTTGGATTTCCCCTGTGTGTTAATTCTGAATGATCCCAAAATAGATTTTGAAAACTTTTGAAATTCTTTTGAAACTCAAATTTCTACAGTTAAAATTTTGTAAATACGAGCGAAAAAAGATCTCATGATCTTTAAAAGATTTATCCCTTTTGCCTTTATAACATAAGTGAAGCTTAAATTTATACTGTTTTACGAATCTCGGAAAGAACAAAAGTGAAATAGTTATGATTGAAAGCAACTGGAATAAGATAAATTCCATCATATACAATCATAATATTATTTCGATGAAAAGCAAAATTGGAAACCGAATCAAATAAAATCGGTAGAAAATGGAGCCTTTTGTTTTCTAACAACACCTTTAAGAAACATCGAGTCTTAAGAATGACTAACGGCGCTTAGAAGGCCACTTTCCATACATCTTCACAGTTAAAATTTTGTAAATACGTGCGAAAAATATCTTCCTGGTCTCAAAAAGGTTCATTCCTTTTGCCTCCGTTACGTAGGTGACGCTTTAATTTATACTGTTTTACCAATCTTGGAAAGAACAAAAGCGAAATAGTTATGATTGAAAGCAACTGGAATAACATAAATTTCATCATTCTTTCGATGAAAAACGAAACTGGAAACCGATTAAAATAAAATTGGTTGAAAATGGAGCCGTTTGTTTACTAACAACACCTTTAAGAAACATCGAGTCTTAAGAATGACTAACGGCGCTTAGTAGAAGCCCACTTTCCATACATCGTCACAGTTAAAATTTTGTAAATACGAGCGAAAAATATCTTTATGGTCTCGAAAAAGATTCACTCCTTTTGCCTCCGTAACATAAGTGACGCTTAAATTTATACTGTTTTACCAATCTTGGAAAGAACTAAAGTGAAATAGTAATGACCAAAAGCAACTGGAATAACATAAATTTCATCATTCTTTCGATGAAAAGCAAAATTGGAAACTGAATCAAATAAAATCGGTAGAAAATGGAGCTGTTTGTTTTCTAACAACACCTTTAAGAAACATCAAGTCTTAAGAATGACTAACGGCGCTTAGTAGAAGTCCACTTTCCATACATTGGCTAAATGTCAAACCTTAAGCGGCATTTGTAAGTCTTTTCCATGCGCCTTGGAGAAAAGCGGTTTTCTTTGATTCCTCGATGTTTCGAGGTAGCGGAAATCACACACACGTATATATTTTTTCTTTTGCGTGCTTGTAACTTGTCAAGTTAACGGCCACAGAAATAGGGAAAGAAGTCTGTTATGAGTGTCTTTTAACACTCGTAGATCAACATTAAATTCATTTATATGCAGTAAAGACTCCATAATCCGGTGAGAAGAAAGCATCAGATTATCTTAGTATACGTTGGATTACGAATTTTATAATTATTTGTCTTCGTTTGTCTTTATTTATTTATTCAAGTAGTAATACAGTTGTCATGCCTTTTAAGCGGCAGCTTTTACTTCAAGACTTAGTAAACCGATTGTTTGTCGAATTCAGACAATAAGTATATTTATTTGTTTTTTATATATATATTTTTTATTTTGAAATCTGAGGAACAAAGATATAAAGAAAGTGTTTAATAAACTTGGGAGGGAAATATTGTATTTTTATAGCATTTTTTTTTTTTTAAACTTATTCTTTGTTTCCAATCGCAAGTTTTTTTTTTTTTTTTACTGTATAACTCAAATGATGAGAAAATTATATAATTAACTCTGAATTTTAAATAGAAAAAAATGATCAGGTAATAATTCATACTAATTTTTCAAATAAATTAGTTTTGACAAAAATCAAAAGTTGTCACTGCTAATTTTTACATAAACCTATCTGCCATTCAGGCACCTATTACAAAATATTTTTGTAGGAAATATATGCTTTTATTTTTTCTAAACACTGCCTAAATAATGCTGTTAAGTGTTATTTTTTTTAATAAATGTTATATAATATTATTGTGTTAAAACTCTACTAGATTACCTTCAACTAATAAAAAAAAAGCTCTTTCAAAAATAAATGAATGAATAATAAAGAAAAATGACATTTACCTTATAAACATACTAGCCCATGAAAAACATTAAGTGATTAATATTAAAAAACTATTTTCTGTTTTATTAAATGAAATTCCATAATTTCAAACCCCACTTCTGAATTATAAATCACTAAAATGATTTCACCTTTGAGTTTTGAAGTTTGTGTTAACTAATTTAAAAGCTTTTAAAAAAATTGAAAAACTACTAAAACACGACATAATAAACATACAATTAAATATAATATAGCCATATCTAAGCATATTATTAAATATAAAACAAGGAAAAGGATTTCTTAATTTAAAATATCTTTAAGGATTAATAATAGATTTTCATTACAAATTATTAATAATTTTTTTTAAATTTAAAGTGAAATTCTTTTAATATTTATACCTTAAGAAGTTACTCAAAAGAGACTCTGTCTATATTATTTAATGACATAAATTTTAAATTTGATTATTTTTTATAGAAAAAAAAATCGTGAAAAATATTGAATTGTGAGTAATGTTATTTTGAGGAAAATAAAAATTTGAATAAAAACATATTTGATTCCTTGTAATATGTAATTCAAAAATATATTCCCAACTGTTTGAATTGAAAAATATAAAGCAATAACTTGACAATATATAATAAAATTTGCATTAAAGTCTGCAAAAGATTCATCAAATTCAATTTTCTATTTTTAATTTTACTATTTGATTTTACTGCAGAATATATGATATTCAGAATAAATTTTTTTATCATATTAAGAATCTAAGGATATAACTAAGTTTATTGTATGTATCTATCTATTTTCCTTTTTATATATGTGTTCATAAGTAATTTTTAGAATATATTCACGAACAAAAATTTATTTAAAATACTTTTCACTTCTATTCTTTATTAACAAATTAAAATTTAAAAATTTCATTAAGTTTTTAAACCCCTATGCTTATAAATACCTTTGTATATTAAGCATTAAAGCGCTGTAAAAAAATAAGAATACTTCTAGTAAAGAATGTGATATTATTGAACATTTTATATAATTATCAAAAAGAAAAAAAACATTGGTATTATAATTTTTTATATGGTTTCTTTAAAATTAGTTTATGAATTTAATAGAATGATTCTAAGTTTTTAAAACCTTTCTTTGAAAATATATGTATTACTTGCACAGATTATTCCACTTCTATTTAGTGTGAATAAATTCTTTCCTTTATATAGATTCAAATAATGGTTAAAAGAAAAAACATTGTTGCCCGTTTATTATTACTGTTATTATGGAAAAATATTGTTTACCTTATATTATTATTGTTAATATGGAAAAATATTGTTTCCCTTGTGTTATTATTATACAAAACATATAATGATGTTATTAAATTTTTGAGTATGATTCTTACAAGAGCAAAAACAGTTTTACTCCATAACAGTTTCAATTAATGGGCATACATATTATACCCATTATGTATGGAGAAGATGTATTACATATTATACTTAAGATATATCACCCATTACATATTATACTTATTACATATACCTATTATATATTATATATTAAACCCAGGAATATATAAGACCATTATGTATGTATGCCCTTATTATTAATGGGTATAGGTAATGGGTTTATATATAGTCCTTCATACATATTATCTAAAAATATTTCAAAATCTTTATATTAACAATAATGAAGAATTATATCAAATGAGAAATATCCTACATAAACATTCTTTTTATTTTTCTCATAACGCCATTGCTTGATGTTAAACTTTCAGAGAATTATCAAAGCATAAAAAAAAAATTTTCATGCTCATCTCATTAGGATTTTTTTTTTTTTTTTCATAATTGATCCTAAAATATAAATCACTTATTGAAATATTCATTAAAAGTTGCGCAAAAAATATTTTTACACAATTTTATTTTTATATAATCCATCTAAACAACTAATTATATGTTATGCAATTTTAAATTTGATATGTCATCTATTTCCATTAATAAAGGAAAAACTCATTTTGTTTTTCTATATATCATTGTTTTTCTCTAAAATTTAACATAACTACAGACTTCAAAATTTTTTATTTGATGTACTATAAATAAAAATAATTTTTTTTATTAAGAAATGACATCACATATAAATAAACATAGATATTAAAATAAATGTGAAAAATTTATTAATTAACACGGATCTTTATTTACATCTTTAAATTGTAAAGGATAATTTTCAATTTCTGTAATTAGTGACAAATATTATCTTATATTTAATACCTACTTATATCAATATTCAAATTAGTTGTTTAGTTTAGTTGTTAGTTGTTTTGTTTATTATTTACAACAACTCATTGATAAATGATCATTTATAAAATAACGATTGTTTTCTTTGACGAGTAAGTTATATTTACTTATCTGATGACGAGTGCAATGTTTACATTTACAAATTTAGAATTCTTTTAATTTTTGTTATAAATAAATTGTTAAGTTTATGGCGATGAAAAAGTGACATTTTATAAATATAATCTAAATGTCCTGGCAAGGTAAAAAGATGAAAATGACATGTGGAAAACCCATGTCGCTTACCTCTTGCTATTCCGGCGCCGGCGCTTTGTAGCATACATAGTCCCTAAATGATTCATAACTTTTCAGACTTGACGAAATCAAGACACACGACGGAGAAAAAAGAATTCCTCACCGCAAACTCAAGGCCTCATAGCCCCTTTTGTTTCAATTTTGCCTACAGACTTCTCACCCTCAAGAAAAAAAAAACTCCTCTCACAACCCGCTGCGCGCTCACTTTACAACAATAAAATTCCACCTACGAACGATCCTATCACACAACCGTTTCATACTCGCATTTGAGAGTTTTTTTCCTGCAGCGGCTGGATCTGCTCCTTGATTGATGTTTGGCATTTCACTGAGGGCGGGGACTTCGTCGACTACGCCTTAGCAATCGGTGGAGCTGTCCAATGGGAGGGACCACTTGAGTATGACGTCGACGTAAGGCGTTAGCGGCGCCATCCGGTGAGGAAAGGCTGAACCTGGGTGCCGGAAATCGGAAGGATTGAATTTGCTTTTTAGTTGGAAAGAATGTTCATGTGATGTTAGTTCGCTCGGGGGTTATAATGTGACGAATTTAAAACTGCAATGATTTCTTAATATTGGCATTAATTTTTTGCAAGTTTTTTTTTCTTTTATACAAAATATATAAATAACTTATAACGAAAATTGAACTCTTTTTAATAATAAGGAATAAAGGAAAATATTATATCTTGTTTAAATGGAAGTTTTTTGTGATTTAACACCGGTTCTTAAAATTTGTGAAAGTTTTTTGTTTATTAATGATAAATTATAATAAATTAAAATTAAATACTATTAGCTAAACTATAATTTTTTAAATTTATTTGTTTCACGTTTTTCTTTTCAAATTATATTAAGAATGCTTCTGAAGATAAAAAAAAAAAAAAAAAAAGTGCTTGAGAAAAACCAAAATAACAAAATATCTCTTGAATTTAGTCCACATAGTACCACATACGGACAAGAAATCATTCTTGCCAACATCTTGCATGCAAAACAAGAGTATAAAAGTTGAAGTCCATATCCCTTGTCAATTCTGAACGAACATCGCATAAATTTCACAGTAAAAACTAATTTAATTAAAATTGAAAAATTGCCTGAAATTTTATTCTACGTAACATTGAAGGGGAAAAAAAAAACAGCAGTACAGCTCACAACAACAGTATATAAAAAATTAAACAGTATGCAATGTAAATAACAGTATGCAATGTGCGTAATAAATTTTCTGTAGTATCTTTTATAAATACATTTTCTGTATTTTGTTTTAAATCGTAAAAAGTTTTTAGTTTTTTTACTTCCATTTTAATAACCAAGTTGGGGTTTTAGAAAGAAATAAAGGTTATTGTTTAAGTTTTGTTGTTATACAGAACAAACCTACGGATACGGTAATCTACAAATGAACATGACATAGTATTTGTGATATGTCTACAAATTTATTAGCGAACATAAAAAAAAAAATTCCTGTAAAAGTCAGTAATATTTTAAGGAAAAATTTTATTTATTAAGAAACTTATTTTTCAATTTACCCATTATGACAATAAGCCCGTTAAAACCAAATATAATGTTGGATCTAACAATTGAACCATCTTACATTAAATACAAATTGTGCTTGCTTTTTCTATCCAGAATAATATCATTTTCGTATAAATTAGAAGTCTTTTGAACTTCGTTATTAGAGGGACAGATCGGGGAAATACTTCATAGGCTTTTCCTACCTGCGGAGATCCTAATTTTAAATGACTAAAATGCGAGTGCATGTGGAGGAGTATTCTGATCTCAATGTCCTAAAATTAAAGAAACGCATTGTTTTCTCAAATTCCAAATGTTATATTTCCTAATCACTGAGCATAAGAAATTCTCAAATTAAAATTTGAGAATTTCCTAGAACTAAAAATAATAATAAAGTGGGGTATCAAAATCACCGCTATGCGTGTGCTTTAAACATTGATTAAGACATCGATTAGTTTTCTTAAACGAATAAAGTATTTTAAAAACCTCACACTAATAGAATCCCTCCCCTTTCCCCTTTTTTAATCCTCTTTAGTACACCCAACACTGCAAAGAAATGAAATTTAAAAAAGAGGACAGATATATTTGAGGGAAACAAACAAATAAATAAATAATCAAACAAAATTACATTGAATAAAAAACAAGAGGGCAAATTTATTTGGGGGAAACAAATAAATAAATAAATCAAAATTACATTGTATAAAAACAAAATATGGATTGATTATTTCGTATTTAAATTTTTAGGAAAAACTATTAAATTTGTTATCCTTTATAAAATTATTATAGTATCTTCACAATGATAACAAAATAGTTAAATATTCTCAAATTTTATTACAGAATGCATTTCATTAATCTAACTATATTCGTTACAGACTACACGAATAAAAATTTTAAATAATTAAAGTGATTTTAACACAAACTGATAATAATTTTCCTCATTTTTTTGTTTTTTTTAATTATGAGATGTATATTTGCACACATCCCAAAATTTTGATTTTAGAAGAAAATTATGTTGATTTTATATGCAAAACTAGGAAACAAATATGAAGCTAAAAAAAAAAAAAATTTAGAAAATTATTTTAAAAATAAAATTTAGGAAAAATTAATTCTGAAACTTTTTTTTATGTAAATTAATGTGTTTTGGACATCTACTGAAAGCAGAAGTGAACGATTAAAATGGTTCAAGAACTCATTTTTCGTTATTATTTCCTTTACAACATGGGCATTATGAAATGTCTGATGATAAACATATTCTCCCTGCTACAAATAGATTAGATAGTGGTCTGTTTCCAGAATGTTATTTTATGCAGTATAATCTTTACTTTACTAATGAAACGTAGTCCATACTGCCGAGCTTATTAATATATATATATATCTATTTTTAAACTAAAATCTCAACATTTGTTGCTCTTACCATAAAAATTAGTAAAAGACATTTCAGGAATCTCCGTCGTATGGTGAAAAAGGGCTCAACATTCTTTCTGAAAAACAGTCTCAAACTGGGAAAAAATTTACAATATTAAGCTTTTTCTGATATATCTGAAATGTCGAACATTCAAGAATAATTTAAAATAAAGGCCTTCGTATAAAAGACAGTTTCAGTAAAAAAGACATAATGAATAGCTGCATAATGAAATACAGTCAAATATTTTTTTTTTTTTTTTTTGGGGGGGGGACATTTGAGAAACTGTTCAAAATATTAAACTCATATTACATACTTTAAATAATTCAAGAACTATAAATAAGACTTTTTAGTTTAGATAACACTCTTTACCAATGCTTTAATTATTTAGATGATAATAAAAAGAGAACAAAATATTGTACCTATGAAGGATAAACCACACATATAAAATATAAAATATGTATATAGTTTTTTTTTTCGAGCATAAAGAATGATTTGAATATGCCCTTAGTTATCCTTTCCTATAAGTTCTAAAATATTTAGTCAGTTATTTTTATGAAAAATCAAATATATAAGATTAATTATAAAAAAAAAAAAAAAAAAAAAAAAAAAAAACTTCATTTCCATAGTACTATAAAGCTAGGCTGTAAATAAATGCATATTTGTTTATATGTATGGTGTTGTCATATGTCGCAAAAATACAGCATGCACACATCTCAAAAACATTGAATTTCTTAATTTTTATTAATGCAGAAATTAATTTAACAAGTTTGGAGAAATTTAATGTTCGTTTGCAACAAATTTGCCTCGGCCTTGCGTGTGCTAGATGTGTGCATATATATATATATATATATATATACATACACATACACATGGAATTTAAAAACTGGTTTGCACAAATCATTGAATATTGGTGGCTTATTTTATTATTTTTGAAAATTTTTAGAATAAAAGGATTCAAGAGAAAACAGGAAAAATTTTAGGAAAAGCAGCAAAACGTTTTATGAATTATTGGAAAAATTTAAATCCAAATATAGTGTGTGTGTGTGAAGTAAATTTACTCGAATTATAAAAACATTCAAACGATATTCTTCAATTTTACAATAATTTATTTTTTATTCAGGTAATTTTTTTAAACTTTCGTGTCACTTTTTTTTTTTTAGAAATATTTTTTATTGCCAACAGATTACAGGTTGGCATGTACTTCATTAATAACAGAGAATATTAATGAAGTTTTTTCGAAAGTTCATATTTAAAACTCATTGATACTTTCTATAAGTAAACGAATTTCTTTTGTGATTCTTAATTGAAAACAATAGAAAGAAGATCAAAATATCCCTAAACTTCTTTAAAATACAAATTAACTGGACTTTTAAAGTTATAAGGGATATTAAAAAAATCGAATTAGCTTTAATTTCATTAAAAGAACATAACATCGAATAAATATGTCGTATCTTGCTGTTTATGCCACATATTATATAAATTGCAATTATAAACATCACTAAAGGAAAACAAAACCATTTTTGTACATTGTTATTAACAGAAATATGCTAAAGGAAACTTTTATAATCTTTGCGCACAAAAGTTGAAAAATTTTTGAGGCACAGACAGCATGGCGAAATATATTGTGAAATAATAATTGAGGGACTATGTATATTTTTTTAAATTGGTTTAAAGACAATAAATTATCCTTGAGAATAACATTATACAATAATAACTCTATTGTTTTTAAGAAACAAAAAGGAAAGCACTTGAAAATTATACACATGAGGGGTTTTTTTCCAGTCTTGCTCAATAAATTCGTAAAAACCTCAATCATTCGAAGCTTTCGAGTGTTATTGGAAATAAGAACGCGACACCAAAATTGGATGGTTAGGTTATTTGTTCTGCTAATCGCATCATTATAATAAAATCGTGCAACAAAATTTAAATGTGAATTTTCGAAGAAATGAGGTACGTCTCAATAATTTCCAAACCCAATTCAAATTATTATATAATAATTTCTGTATTGTTTCAATGAAAATTTATCAGAATGAGAATTGATATAATTGCGTGTTCTGCACATTTGTATTAATCAGACAGGAGTATAAACGTATTTTATTATCCGATGCCTTAATGTAAACATTAAGCAACCACATAATCAATAAATCCTGCACTTTGTGACAACGTATCTTTAACATTTTAGAAATTTATGAGAAATTAATATAAATGATTAAATTACAAAAATAAAAAAAAATGCTTTCAAATTTTTTTTTTTTTTATCAATGTTTAAAATTATAAAATTTAAAAACATGCTAAGGATTTTAATAGAATGACTGTAGAACATTCCATCATTCTATTATTTCAATAGTCTAAATTGATATCATTTAGTGTATTTGATTATTTATAAAATTGTATTTTAATATTTCAAAATAAAGCGAAAATTAATTAACTTTATTATGAATACCAAATATTGAGGGATTTTAAGTTTAATTGCTTTACAAAGAAATTTTTTAAGAAATAAATCTATTTTAAATTCTTCCATTGTCTACAAGTCTTTCGAAGTATTGAAATATTCAACTGATCTTAAAATTTACATATTAAAATTAAATCGAAAAATGTTGTTATTATCGTTAGAAATGCTTTAACTTAACTAACTAAACTAAATTCGATAAAATCTAAATTATTTATATTACTTCCAGTTCTCCATATTTCTTCCATAAACATAAACTATTTATGTTACATTTAGATAATATAAGTAAAACTTTTTCACGCCATCAGATTTTGAAAAAAACATTTAGATTTTGATTTCGTCTTATTTCTTCAGAAATATATATAAATAGTAATATTTTGTTTATTTAATTATTTATTTTTGTATATTAACAAAACATTTTTTTTTTCGTTTATATGTGATTATTAGAAATTTTTTATAGTAATGTAATAATAATTTTTTATAGAATTATTCATAAATTGGATTTTAAATTAGAATATATTATATAATTTTTTAAAAATTATCACAATTCAATTGCATTTCTATCAAACAAAATAATTGTAAAAAAAAAAAAACAATTTTAGACTTAAGCAAATATGAAAAACAGTCATTTAAAGCACTACATTATCACAAAAAGTGCCTCTTCTAATATCTTCAAAGGAAACAAATTTCCTTAATTATGTTCGTAATTATATTCCTTAATTATGTTCGTTAACAGAAAAATGTCGAGTTGTAACTTTTGAATTAAGTCTTCTAGTATCTCTAGGAAAACCGTTTATAGAAAATTGAGATTGCACATTTCAAGTTATTAACAACTTCAAGATCAATTTTTAATTTTAGCAAAATGCAGGCTTTAAAGAAAATACAGAATTAAAAAGACGAATAGTTGCAAAATACAGACAGACAGCATACAGACAGATACAGTTTGTAAGATGCAGACTTTAAAGAGACGAATAGTTGTAAGCTTCATGTTAATGTAGCTGCTAATAAATATTCCTATTAAATAGATTTCGATCAAACAATTTTTTTTCCACCAAACTAAGCCCCTTCTTGAATTGAAATAAAAGACTGCAATGGTCCTCAAATCCTCCCGATTTCTCATGACCCGACGGATTAAAATGTCGTGAGAGTTGCACTAAAACTCATGGGAAACTTAAGATTCCAGCTTCTTGTATAAAGTTAGTTGAGTATTTTTTTAACCACCGTCTTGTATAAGGCTATGTAAAATTACTCACAATGGTTATTGGATAGCATCTAGGCCCTCATCAACAAGGAATTATATAAGAAAAGTATGCCCTTTATTTTAAAATAAGGGTAAGGTACATCTATCAAACAAGATGGAAGTAATTATTTTCAAATACTTTGAAAAATGATCATCCATTCAAAACTGATGGGATTATATAATTATTTTATTAATTATTTTTAATAGATTCTAGGTCATCATCAACATCTCTTATTAATCCTAATTGTTACTAAAATCCAATTAACCCTTAAATACCTTAAATTTGAAAGCATACATATGATAATAATTATAGTTCTTGGAATAAGGCTTTTAAAATAATAAAAAATAAGGTTAATTATTTTAATTATTAATCATAAGGTTCCTTACTGTTCAAGATCTTTACAGGGATCTTCAAAAACTTTCTTTTTTATCACAATCTTTTCTATTTTTATGTATTTCTTTTTCATGCGATCTTTTTTTTTTTCTTTCTCCATTTCTAGATTAATTAAAAAGTCAGTTTCAAACTATCCACATGCTACGAATTTTATAACATAAAAGTAATTTTTCTAAAAAAATTATATGAAAATTTTCTAAATCAGAATGCATAATTGCTTTTTGTTGAAGAGTCGTATATAAAAGATGCCAGGGAGACATTCAATGATATTACCATATAATTAATAAACTATTAAGAATATTTTCCTTGATTTTCTTTTGTCTGGTAAATTAAGGATGATTTTGGTGGCTATTCTTTGTAAGGAATAGTTATTGGATATTACCTTATTTTACATTATTTAGCAGACCAAAGAATTCATAAATTTCATTAATTGAGAAGTTTAAATTAAATTTTTTGAACCAGAATTCGTTTCTATAGATTCAAAAAGAATAAGAACTTGTTAAAAAAAAAAATAAGAAGAAAAACCTGCTAAAAATAAATAAACAAGAAGAACCTGCCTTTGGACGAATAAGACTATTTTTGGGCAGTTATTCATCAGTGATATACAAAAGAGAACTAAATTAACATATATTCTGAGTTGAAGAAACAACATCATTCATTTAAGTTTTTTTTTCTTCTGGAAACTTACGCATAGTAAAAAAATGATTTTCATTTAATGGAATGTCTTAATTCTCAACTGAGTTTGAAATATTATTTGCCTTTCTCAGTGTCTTGGAATAAAAATAAAATAAAAATTTATCTCTTTAAATTTGGATAAACATTGTTAGTTAAAGATTACTTAATGGACTTGTCTAGTTTTCTAAACACGTGAATTGATAAAGAGGAAGAGTTAAATGATTATATATAATAATGATAATTGTTTAAGTGATAATAAATTGATAATGTTATAGAGTTAATAGTGAATTGATAATGTTATAGAGTTAATAGTGAATTGATAATGTTATAGAGTTAATAGTGAATTGATAATATTGTAGAGTTAAATGATATAATACAATAATCATGCTTTCTAAAAGAAGCGCTATTAGTTAATTTAGTGATAACGGGAAATTATATTTGCTCTACTCGTTTGCTGTAACTAATAATACGTATGAATCATTTATTTGCCTTTTAATATTATCTACAACTATAACACTTTCGACTTTGCAGCCCAATAAATTGTAGCTTTTGGAAGTTAATAATATTATAACCAGAAATTTTAATATTTGAAGTTCATGTACTATAATTTTTCGTTGTTGTTACATTAAAAATTGCGGTATTCCTATTAATTAATTTTAATGGATACTTAAAAGAAATATCATTAATCTTTTCATAATTTCTATTAAAATTAAGTATAAGGGAATTGTTAAAGTAGTTTGGCTGAAAGCGTTATGAAATATGTAGTCTTTCAATTTCCCAACTCCAATTATCTTCTTTAAGGTAATTGGTGATGTGCAAATTCTCATTAAAATGTATTATTATTTGATATTGAATGTTTCAATCTAATAATTCAGCATAAAATATATTATTTTCTATTTTGATGTGCATATATTACATGTGTCAACAATGTAACAATTCATGTAATATTTTACTATTTAATAAATTTCATTACAATAAGAGAAACATATTGGTTTTAAATCATTTTTACAGCCGTGTGATAAATTTCAAAGCTAAATTTTTCTTTTTTAAGATAATTTTACTAAAATAAATAGTAAATATATTTTTCAGAAACAACAACTTTAAAGTCCTTAACAATTCTATAAAATTAATTAACAAACAATTATATTAATTAACAAAGTCTTTTACAACTTAACTTTGGAAGAGAAGTTAACAACTGTATTTCTCAGGGATTAATTAATTTGAATCTTAATTCCTTACATAACTCAAAATTCAAGGTATTTTATAAATTCTCAAGATTATTAAGGTATGACAAAGTTAGGAAACTTATTATTCATAATAAACTATTTGACTAGTTTTTAGCATTCTGTCCATAAAATTCTATGCACTTTAAGCAACATAAATGCAAGATTTAATATTCCCTTTGGCCAATAAGATTTAAATAAAATTAGGTTGTCCAGCGCAACCACAATATTGATTTAGCTGCACTGAAAAATATTCTCAATTGATTGAACAGGTTTCTATTTTTTTCTTACATCACCCTTCAGATATGTCAAAAATTCTGAGTTGCTCCATTTCTACTTCTAATGAAAATGTAGAGTAGTTGACTAAGAATGCGATAGATGTGCAATAGCACATATTTCCAAGAAAGCCTTTATTTCACCAATTTGTCATAAATCTGGTATTTATCATCAGACGCAATCCATAACGAAAGAAAATGCCAAATTAATGAAACAATTTGTTGTAATGAATTTCAATCTTTTTTTTATATAAGTTTGGCACCATGATAAACTGTATTTTTACAATTTTATTTTTAAAATTTTTGCTTTATGAATATTTACAGGTCAAAAGGCTCTATAGATTCATAAAGCGAAAAACTGACAAATGCATTTTTTAATATAGCATAATGTAATATGTAATTATCTCTATATGAAATATGTAAAATAGATATGCGATAAAAGATAAAATCCTTGAATCATTTTATTGGTTCAAGGATCACGTTTATTTTTTTATTGATAACGTATTGTACTCAAATGTACCGTATTACAAATATATGCAAAATAAACGTGAATCTCCAACTTAATCTTCAGTTATTTATTATCATAAGATAAATAAAATGGTAGTAAAGATTTGCAAGTTATTTCCATATCGATAAAAAAGGAAGGATTATCTCTTCCTTTATTCTAATTTAAATTTATTTAAAAAGTTATTTTGTTGACTATCAAAATTATTCTATCATATGATTAAAGAACTGCAATGATCTCTCAGAAACGAAGGGAAGAAAGGTACGAAGGGCATTACAAAGGATAATGTTAAATTGAAGTAAGATTTTCATTCCTCATTGTAAATTCATAAATAACACTTAAATAATTATGACACTTCATTTGTATGATATATTAAGTTAGGCAATATGATAACAGTTATTACATGTAATTTATTTTATTACTCTTTTGAGAGAAATTTTAAATGGCATTTTTTTTATTTAAAAAATTCTTTAATTTGTAAAATATATCTTTTGGAACATTTTCATTTTAAAATAAAGCATACTATTAACTGGTAATAGAATGATGAAATAGACATTCTTTTAATTACAATTTTTTTTCTTCTAAATGTAATGATTAATCATATTGAAAAAAATATTGAAAAAAAAATTGTGCAAATTATTTTTATTATTTTCCAATTTCTGTAAAAATGATACTTAAAAAAGTTAGTAGGAAAAAATGTTCAACATTTTTGTTTTGAAATGGAGTTTTATAGTTATTATTTTTAACTTCAAATGAAGATAGAATTAATAAGATGAAATATAGTTATTACATTTAAACCAAACGTTATTGAAACTAAGATTTGTATTGTTATTTATCTTCTCTATATATTTTATATGCAGAGATAACCTGAAAAATAAGTAATTTAAACAAAACAATGTGTTGTTGTTCAGAGGAAAAGTAGGTATTGAGGATTGAAAATTATAGTAATTTTATTAGTTTCATATTGAAAGTTATTTTCTTTTGTATATGTTCATGGTATTAAAAAACTAACAATAAAAAATTCGTAGAATTAATGAGTAACTTTGATAAATGTATTCAGACAAATTCTACAATAATTCTTTAGCATATTTGTTATGTATTAATGCTTAATAACATAGTTTGACAGATTCCGAGTTAAATATCATGTAAAAGATTTCAATACTAACATGAAACATTTATAATTATTGAATAAAACGAATCATTAATATGAATTATATAATAAACTTCGTAATATGAATCAAAACCATAAGAAGCATTAAATGATCAGTTCAGATCTTTTTTCAGTAGTTTAAAAGAAAAAAAATATGTAGTTCTATTTTTATTGCATAACTGAAAAAAAAAAATTCACATTGACCTTGAGATAGAATTTATTTTTGTACCCGAATAATAAAATTCAAAATAATAATCTAGAAAATTTTATTCTTCACAGTAATAATTCCTTTATTAAAATATCAAGAGAAACCCATTTTTTTTAATAATGCATATTAGATTTTATTGAATATGAAATATATCGATGAAATTTATTTTTAAAATTTAGAGTAACATAAACAATATCTACCTAGATGTAGAGTTGTTGTTTATTATGTAATTTAATTTTTTTGTTGTTCAAATTTAAAATTATATGAAATTTAAAAATAGATGCTTTTTCGGCGCCCATTATCTTTCTAGTGCAATAACATTGCTAGTTTCACCATGAAATCAGCATACCATGCTACAATTAAAATGTCACGCGGGGTATGTCTATCTCGGAATTCTATTTTTAGGATGGAACCAACAATATAGAGACGAGCTGGGCATACGCTTCAGTAATGAAGTGTGAACATCGAGCTACTAGAGCTTCCCCTTTCTTCAGAGAATAGAACAAATGAGCTCGCTTGAAATATTTTGGAATGTCGTAAACTGATTCATCTGTATCCTCAGGCCTTTTACAGAGCAATGGATAATTTATTCGAGGAAGCTGCTCTTCGTTGCTTCCCAAAAAGGTTTTCATAATTGGACGTCTTGGGACATCCCTCAAGCACTGCCTATTCTCATGCGCCACTGAGAGCGGTGGGATGAAAGAGTTCTGTCAAGCAAACTTTTGCCCCAATATTTAGAGACGCACAGTTCTGTAATTGTAAATATATACTTTACTTCGATTTAACCTGGCTAGAGCACTTCGTTTTAGATACGCCTGCCCATTTTGGGAAAGAAGTATTTCTTATCGATCTAAAGAGTTCAAATTATTGCTAATGTCTGGTCTGATGGGTTCGGAACATTTTCTCAGAAACACTAGTAGCAATTCATTGAATGCTACTAGTTCTCATTTACTCATTCATTGAATTAGTCATTTAGTCATTCATTGGAAAAACTAGTAGCTAATCATGAGAACAAAATGTTTTCTTTTAAACTACACAATTTCAGTGAAACTAATTATAAAAAGATCTAAAAATAAATTAATTTCAGTTAAATAATCTAATAATAAATATGATGCAGAGATCATATATGATAAATATATGATAGATCATTTTCTCCGTGTGGAAAGCAAATATTTCTCATATTTACAATTTGGAAGAATTTCAGAATTTATAAGGGGAATTAAAGTTTATCTCTTTCAAAACTCCTATATGCCCCTTTTATCCTTTTTCAATCGCGCAACAGCCCCATGATGGGTCAAGGCCGATTGCCTATTGGCAGATTCCGAAACATGAACTGTTTTCATTTTAAGGGGTAAGGTTATCAACCTTATGCCCAATTCTCTACAGTTATGGTAGACCGAGACCTACAGTTTAAAGTGAATTCCGAATCACTACAAACATACACGGCACAGTCGGGATTCGAGCTCGAAGCCTATGGCACCCAGCTTCAGCCTTCGGCCTTCTGCTTTTATCCTTAACTGAAATTAAAAAATAAAAATACATTTCTGAAAACCACTGAATAAAAAACATGTAATGTATTTCCTACTTATAGGCCTTATTCATATTCTTCCGAAGTTGAATATCATATCAAAGCTGAAGTAATGGATTATTGGAAGAAGGAGAAATTTGAGTACTTCTTAACGCATAATCATTGACATAGGACTGAATATGACTCATATGGACAGTAACACCTTATCGCGGTGGTCATCAAATTCTCTTGTAATATGCCTAACACCCATTGTGTACAGAAAATGAGAAGTAATTTTCACCTTCATATTCTTCCACAAAGCTGAAGTATTTTTTTTTTCTGAAAGAGTATTTTGAAGTTACCATTATAATAAGATTAAGTTTCTAAAACCACCTAAAATTTTAAATGGAGGCAAAGTTTAAAATCTTAAAAAAGTGCAATTCCTTTTAGAAAGAAATCGGCTATTTAGAACTATTTATCTCGTGAGTGAATAGACCTGAAAGTGATACAGGCCATGGATAGTTGTTGCAACCCTGATTTGTCAATCACATTCAAATCTTTTGCAATTATTAAGATTGGGGAAAATGCTAATAGAAGAAAATAGAATTAATAAAAGCACATAATTAATAGATGGATATATCAGTTTATATACACGTACTTAAGAAATAGAAATGTCACGTCATTTCAATTAGCCCTTAGTGTTGTCAAAAACATTATTCTTCACACAGAAACAGTAAAGGGGATTGGTCATATTATCCCAAGAAATCAAATGTCAAGTATATGCCACCATTACATTCTTTAATAAAAATTGTCGGATAAGAAATTAGTTCATGAGACAAAATCTGATGGCTATTTTGAATACAAGGAAGATTTCTACGAATAGATTTATTCTATGCTAACATAATATAGCTCGAAACTTGCCAAAAATCTTATAAGACGAATCTTTAGCAATCCAAGCAACGTCATTCTATGATGCCAACTTATGCCTATGTATCATTGGTTTCCCTCAATTCTGTACCGTAGCGTTTATTACATTAAAGAAAACTATAAAAAAAATCAAATATATATATATTAAAACTATCAAATTAAAAAATTATAATAAATTAATTAAATATATAAATAAAAAATAAGTAAGAATTAAAAACCTGAATTAGCATGAAATGGAAATTCTCCACATGTAAGTATAAATATATTGCTATTTAAGCAGTACATTTTGTTCCAACTAAACAAACACATAATTAATTGTAAAAATAATCAGACAAGTGATTAATGCCACATCGAATACAGATCAATAGAAGGAAAGGCTTATCGGAAAACTCAAAATGAAGATTCTTACCTAAACTAATGCTATTTTATGACCTCCAGACCAAAACTGGATACATTCCATACTGTGATTAATAGATACTGAGTTCAATGGAACATAAACTCCGAGTACAATTTAGTTAGGAAGATCATTCAATTGCAATTTGTGCTACCTACTCTGGCCTGGTAGTCTGGGTAATACAATTGAAATTTCCTCTACTGAGTAAAGAATATTTTGCAAATATACACTGAAGTGACAAAAGTCATGGGATACCTCTTAATATCGTGTCGGCCCTCCTTTCGCCCGGCGAAGTGCAGCAACTCGACGTGGCATGGACTCAACAAGTCGTTGGAAGTCTTCTGCAGGAAAATTGAGCCATGCTGTCTCGATAGACGTCCATAATTGTGAAAGCGTTGATGGTGCAGGATTTTGGGCACGAACAGACCTCTCGATGATGTCCCATAAATGCTCGATGGGATTCATGTCGGGCTATCTAGGTGGCCAGATCATTCGTTGGAATTGTCCAGAATGTTCTTCAAACCAATCGCGAACAGTTGTGGCCCGGTGACATGGTGAATTGTCAGCCATAAAAATCCCATCGTTGTTTGGGTACATGATGTCCATGAATGGCTGCAAGTGATCTCCAAGTAGCTGAACATAAGCATTTCCAGTCAATGTTCGGTCCAGTCGCCCCAGAGGACCAAGTCCATGCCATGAGAAAACAGCCCACACCATTACTGAGCCATCACCAGCTTGAACAGTGCCTTGCTGACAGTTTGGGTCCATGGCTTCGTGGGGTCTGCGCCACACTCGAACCCTACAATCAGCTCTTACCAACTGAAATCGTGACTCATCGGACCAGGCCACGGTTTTCCATTCATCTAGGGACCAACCGATATGCTCACGTGCCCACGAGAGTCGCTGCAAGCGATGTCGTTCTGTCAGTAAAGGCACTCGAGTCGGTCTTCTGCTGGAATAGCCCAAGAAAGCCAAATTTCTCCGCACAGTTCTAACAGACAAGTCCCTTGTACGTCCCACATTGATTTCTGCTGTTATTTGACGCAGTATTGCTTGTCTGTTAGAATTTACGACTCTTTGCAGACTTCGCCGGTCTCGGTCATTAAGTGCAGGCGGTCGACCACTGCGCTGTCCATGGTGGGATGTTATGCCTGAAATTTCATACTCTCGGCACACTCTTGACACAGTGGATCTGGGAATGTTGAATTCCCTAACGATTTTAGAAATGGCATGACCCATGCGTCTAGCTCCAACTAACATTCCGATTTCAAAGTCTGTTAATTCCCGTCGTGCGGTCATCATCACGTCAAAACCTCTTCACATGAATAACTTGAACAGAAATGAAAGCTCTGCGAAAGCACTGCGCATTTATACCTGTTCTACGCGATGCTACTGCCATCTGAAAATTTGCATATTGCTATCCCATGACTTTTGTCACTTCAGTGTACACATTAGCAAATAGCACAGAAATAGAAATCGCCCTTTGTCAAACTTTTCTACAAGATGAATTCTTTACAAAAGAATACAAAATAATTACATTAGAAATTTTTTTGTCGGATATGATGATGAAGAAAAACTGTGAAAAACATGTAATATCAGTATTATTTCATGAAAATACAACTACATTGTCATTTGGTAGGCCCTGGAAACAAATAACTTGGTGATGTTTTTTTTTTATTCATTTGTTCACATCATTACAGCTAAATAAAAAATGCTATTGGTAAACACTAGTGGCTAAATATATAATTTTCCGTTAGGTTATTGCTGTATACAAAGGCTGAGAATTTTTTCTGTTTTGTGTACTTAAGGGATAAGATTTTCTTTTATCATGTGGTTTAATGTTCAATCGGCCACCAAATTCATTTCTGTCAATGGAAGTCTATGTAAAGTGACTATAGGAATATGTGCCATCTAGCCAGGGAATTCAAAAATTTCTCTATTGAGAAAATGAAGTACTGAATTTCAATCTCTTAGATAGCTCCAAAACTCTTAGATATCTTTAAAAAATTAAATGTAATGCTATTAAAAATAATAGATGATATTGTAGCGAAGATGTAAAGGAAAATAAGTTTCAAATATTAAGTGCGATGTTATCACAAACAATCAATAAAATTGCAATGAAGACATAAAGAAATATAAGTTTACCTGCTAGCTTTCTTATCAAGATAATCACTTATATTTCATAAAAAAATGCACTTAATAAGTGCATTCTAATTACATTAACAAATACAATTAATTAACAAATATAATTAATTATTAACCGAAAACTTTATTAATTTAATTATTAAATAAAATAAATAGATTCATTGTGGAATTGCGCTCCGAATAATACAGAAAAATTCTACCCCACATTTTCTGAACTTCAGCAAATTTTTCCAAATTTCCATAATGTTTGTCCAATTGCCTTAACTCTAAATAATGATAATGGTTGCTTGTTTAGGAAAAATCTGTAATTTTAATTAATTTTAATAGTGCCCTTAATGTTGAAATTTTATTTTAATACTTACTGGATTAATATTTCCAAATTAGATTATGGTAGCCAAAATTTAAAGTGTGCTAACATATTCGATATTTTCATATTAATTCCAAAATTTCATCGAAATGCTGTTTTTTAAGTCATCATGCATCACCGACACATATATTTTGATCGTTTTGAACACGAATTCAGATGAAATTTCTAAGTGGTGCAATACAGAATAAAAAATTAATAACAATTCGAAAATGTTTCGCATTAATCGCTTTTGAAATGAAGCCAAGAAAATGTTACATAATAATTTTAATGATTTCCTTCTCTTTATTTTTATATTAAAATCCAAATATTTTAATATGCGTATGAAATAGGTATATGCATACATTGTAAATATTACAAAACGGAATAAAATTTAAAAAATTTGATTCAAATGAAATTAAAAAAAAAAATGCTGCTAATTATTAAAAAATGCCCAACTCGCGGCTTGATAATAACGTTCACAGATAGTCCGAAGGAGAGTTCAAGTTGCTAGAAACGTCTGACAGTCACTTTCAGAAGCAAAGGTACTCGATGGTGATTGTGACAATGTATGTAAAGCTGTTAGCATGGATAATCAGGCTACCTGGTGAACGTTTTCCGTATTTTCTCCAAACGACATTCAAATTTGAGGTAGTTGCTGTAATAAATCCTCTCGTAAAGCATTGTTATACCTTATCGCCTATCGGTGGTATGTTCGTGGCGTATTTCAGTGGATCGAAAGGTCCACCGATGCTCAGCAAAACGTTACTGAAAAATATCCCGAGTTAGATGAGACTTTTAAGGTATTTATCTAGCTTTTTGTGATGCAAAAAGGGTCAATTCTTTTGAGATTCTTTTTAGATAGACTTCAGGAACGCATTTTACGATATATGTTCTCGTATGAGATTCAATAAATATCTTTTCAATGTCATAGTTTTTAAATTATTTTTATGGTTCTTGCAAAATTTAAATAACGACAGTGCTATCAAAATGCTTTAAACTAGACTATTTTGCAATTAATGGAACTAGTTCAAAGTTTATGAAATATATAAATATTCA
Source organism: Caerostris darwini (assembly GCA_021605075.1). Classification (NCBI taxonomy): domain Eukaryota; kingdom Metazoa; phylum Arthropoda; class Arachnida; order Araneae; family Araneidae; genus Caerostris; species Caerostris darwini. The sequence goes on along the minus strand of BPLQ01005803.1, from coordinate 1,220,815 downwards.
TTTCTGGGCTTTTCTAATGCTTTTTCTTGATTTCAAAGTCAGCAATGCCATAATAATAACACTAAAAATCTTGTTTTTCAATGAAAAAAAAATGGAGGATTCAGTTTATTCAGATCTTTTACTTCTTTGTTTTTATAGAAAAATCAAAACAATTTACACAATATTGAAAATTGTTTAGGCCGATGTTAAATATGCAAGAAACACAGCCACGTACGAAAATATTTGATCTTAATCGATGATATTGCATCTCGACCCTCCTCTCACATATTTAAGAGAAGCAGCTGAAAGCCATGCGTCTTGACTTACGGAATCTTTTAGGGCGAGAATCAGCTGAGAACACAAAAATATTACGTGCAATGTATACGTATTCACCGTTGTTTCCTTGCGCCATTCGAAACTACCATTTGTTGAATATCGTTATTTGGATATACACGACAACACAAATTTTAATCAGATGTGTAAGCATGGTATTAAAATATATAATGTAATAAAAAAAGTCCTTCGATATGATTTAGAATTCTATTTAAATGTCTTCAGTAAACTCATTGTTTTCCTCCTACTTTGAAAATGAAGAGAAAAAGCCTTATATAATGTTTTTCACCCAAGTCCGTCGCAGAAATACATCATTATTGGTACTTTATGGTCATTGTATACGGATAAAAAAAATCATAATGATAAAAAATATCAACATATAAATAAATTATTTGTTATTAACAAACATTGATATATTTTAAATGAATTACAATTGCTTGAAAATTTCTTCTTTATATTTGTAGATCGTAACGTTTTCACTTGCTCATAGCATTTTATTAATTAATTACAACAAAAAATGATTAAAGCTTCAGGATATATAAATGATTACAGCTTCAGAATGCTTAAAGCTTCAGATTTGTGAACAATAAACTTGCTATTGTACTGATATTTTAATTTCTAATTTTTTATTTTCTGGCATTATTAGCGATAAAGTTTTTATTTCATGTAAGATAAGAAACTCCTGGTACATAGTATATATAAACTCCTCGATGGAAACTCCCAGTATATCAATCAATAATTTACTTTCATTCATAATCAATAATTTCCATTTCCAATCAATAATTTTATTTAATCAATTATTATTCCTATTTTATCTTTTCCAAACCTTTTATTAAGATGAAATTCAAACCTTATCCAAAACTCTTTGATGGTGTTTTGTAACAATCAAAAACTCTTTCTTACATAAAGCGTCTGTTGATTTCTGTTTGCCAATAAAACAAACAAAAATATATATAATAAAAGGTATATATGTTGGTAGAGATTAGATTTAAATAGCTAATTTTATTAATTTTGAAATCCATTATTACTAAATTTTTAATTTGTATACATAATTCAAATGATTGATCTTAGCAAAACAGGAGTGTCAAAATTACTCATTTTCAAGTTTATATATCTTGTAATACAATCCATTAAAAAAACTACGCATTTTTATGAAGTATTTATACATTTATGTTCCAACAAATATAAATGTATAAATCACGTTATCTAAAAAAATTTATAGAGGAAGGAATTCATGATTAACAATTATAACTAATGACTATCCTGACTATTACTTATAACTCATATACATACATAACGAAGATACAAACTGTAATAATATATTCAATTAACCGTTCAATGTGACGCAGTGTTTTACTTTAATATGGGCTATAAATAAGAGATAGTGTAATATAAATTCAACTGTTGCAGCATTTACGTCCTGTAACGTGATATTGGGTTTACTCACGCCATCACCCTGCGAAATTCTCAAACATTTAAATTTTTCTGATTGCAAAAACTATATTTTGCTTTTAAGGTACCAAATAAAACAACGGAACGGACACCAACTGTCAACTTAATTTGATCAGGCTGTTCAAACTCTTAATTCTTTACAAGAATAATATGCTTCACTTTATGTGTTGAGGAACTATAAAAGATAAAAAAAAAAAAAAAAAAAAAAAAAAACACAGACGCCCACTTTATGAGCTGCTTGTCGAGTCTTCTCACGTTTCAAGCTTACCGTATTATTTCCAAAAAAAAAAAAAAAAAAAAAAAAAAAGGACGATGTAAAAGAAAGAAAAAAAAAACTGTGTAATAAAAAAAAATCTGCTCCTAATAACTCTTATTGTGTTTGTTTTTATGCTCCAGCGTTGGTAAGTTCTGTGCATTTAGTAAGCCTATTAAACATTAGTATTCTGTTCCACAGCCCATCAGGTGAAATATAGAAAGACGAGAGATTTTACGTGTAATAGGCTATTCGCGTGCCGCCGTGCCACTAATGGAACTGCAGAAAATCCTCAAGCATTTTTAAAAATTATAAAGATAACGTGTAGCTGAAAACTCTTATTAAAATGTAGTGAGTGGATACAAGCCTTCTTTAGCGCAAAATTTCTTTTATCTATGCTATTGATTAGATCGTTAGGTCTAGGGTGAAATAATGATTTTTTCTTTTTCTTTCTTTCTTTCTTTTTTTTTTCTTTTCTTTTTTTTTACTTTTTATCTTCTGTATTTTTTTTAACAGACGCGTGCCGAGCACTTGCTTATTAACCTCTTAACCGAACAGCTAGGGTGCTAATGCGCTGATATTTTTTTTTCTTTTTTTGTCCGAGAGATCTTCAATGTCAAACCTTATCAAGATAAAAAAATTGTTGAAAAACAAATTTGTTTATAAGTAAAAGATAGAATAAATACCGAAAAAAGTTTCTCTAATCTTAAAATGTTGATTATTTGTAAAAGCATTGATGGTATTAAAAGTTAAAGCAGTGCTTGTATTGAATATTGGTGAAAGGAGTGCTTTTATATTTGTAAAAGGAATGCTGCTGTTCTGCAGTTTATTTTTACATTGAATTAGCTAACGCCCTTTAAGATTAAATCGATATTATTTTCTAATATAATAATTTTTAAAATTAATATTGAAGGAAATGATATCTTTATTACTAAAGTGATTGAATAATATAAAAAGTCAGTACAAAAATATAATATTTATTGGAGCTTTCAATATTATATTTCTCGTATTATATATATAAACAATATGCATTAGACTAAGAAAATTTTGATAATTGAAATTTACTGTTGCTTTTTCTCTTACTTGATGTTGCAATCGAAATAAAGAATAAACCATTCCTATTTTAGGCAACATTTATTAACTTTCAAAGAATAATTATAATTTTAATTAATTTGTTAGATTATTTTAAATCAAAACAAATGAACCAATAATTTTTTCATCAAATAAATGTGAATCATAAACAAAAAAATTATCCAAAATACGGACCATGATTAAATAGTTGCTAAATAGAAAAAATACTGTTGTTTTAAGACATTAGTCTTCACATACGCATTGCAATAACATTTGGCTTTAAAGAAAACGAAAAGAAAACAGAACTTACCTGTTAGAGATGGAAAGCATCACTGACACATATCGTCTATACTTGAGGTTCTTCCCATTTGGGCATTGATTTTTCAGCCTCCTAAACTTCCCTTTCAAAGGAAAAAACTCGCTTCTCGCTATCTTTCTGTAAATGATACTTCTTTTATAACCCTGTGCAACCTCTTTTATATCCCCCGTGTGATTTCTTTGTAACTTTCATTATATTTCCCATCATTTTGAACCTGATTTATCATTTTAGCAATGCTCATGAAAAGGAAATTCAAGTCAAGATGGGCAATCATTGCTGAAAGATATTCGTCTCATCCATTAGCTCAGTGAATCTTTTTTGCTATCTATTATACAATGATAAATCATAGGTAAATTTTATCTTATAATTAAATGTTCTAGCAATTTAACTCGGTTATTTGAAGCTATCTGTCTATTATCTTATTTTTACTTTGAAATAAAATCAACAATAAAATAAATGATAATTCACAATGATGCAGCAGATCCAAACGATTTAAAATATTTTTATTATAGATGTCCTATAAATTGAGCAATAACTTGAAATTTGGGGATAAAAATAAAAATATAATTCCAGGACATCAATTCTTATTTATTTATCAGTAAGTGTATGAGATTTAGATTCGTTATACTAAAATCAAGAGGTTATTATTAGATTGTTGTTAGTTCACAACTTAGTAACAACATTCTATGTTCACTTGCTAAATGAAACTGATTTTATAGATCTACAGAAAGGGTATACAAAATCCACAATTTTATCAATCTTGTAAAAAATCTATTTTCATTTCAATTCTGCTCCCCTGTTTTTTTTTTTTCCTTCGTAAACGCATGAACAGATGCCCTTGCATTGTGCATTCAAATTCAATGATTAATTTAGTCAAAGTTGTTTCATTTTAGATTTATTTTCACGAAATTTTATATCATTTTATATGTAATCAATTTGTAAAAAAGCTTTTCTTTTCTTTTTGTAAATGAAAGGATAAAAAGTCTCCGTGTCACTTATGAAATTTTATTTTCGCTTGTGACAATTAATATATCACATTAAATTTTAAATGTGTCCTTTTGGAAATCTTGAAAATCCTTTTTTGGACAACTACGGATAGTTAAACTTATATCTACCATCTACCATAGGAAATGAAAAACGCAATTCACTTTTCTGCAACGTCGTGATTAATAACACGAGTCCATTTGCACAGGAAATAAAGAAAAGAAGTAATAAAACGTTTTTACTTTTTGCGGGTTTCTCCAACTAAAAAGAAAAGTCCCAGAACCAGAACGGATGTTCCGTTTATTCTTCCAGAAGAAAGCATAAGCGCCAGTTGAAAGAGGGGTACTAATTACCAAAGCGGGGGTCGGTGCAGTAGAGGGGGTTACAGACACAGAAGTCGTACGGAAGATGCAAATTTTCTTGGGGACTTTGGAAATGCGTGGAGCGTCGGTCATTTGCTTCGCATTTAAATGCAAATGAAGCCAGAAAACTCTTTCGTATACTTATTAACTGACTTGCTCGTAAATTATGTTTCAAGTTATGGGTGTGTTCCCCAAATGACACGAGTTCTCCGCTTAAGTTCCCTCGGTTGGGAATCGCAAAATAACTACTTGCCGTATATTAACCGTTGCGTATAATGACGTCCGACGATGGTGAAAAATCTGCACGAAGCAAACAGAAACGACTCTTCAATCTTGCTTTTGAATTCCGTTTTCGATTAAAAAAAACTTATTTACAGTTCTGAAATTTCATTTTTGAATCTTTAAATCTTTTCCTCTAAAGATTACTATACTTACTTCATATAAAAAAAATAATTCTTAATACTATTATACTATAGTCTTCATATAAAAAAAAAAATTCTTAAAATCGTCCATAAACTACATTTAAAGACTCTACAACAAATTCATTCTTACTCTTCAAAATTTTCAAATTCAAAGAAATTTCTTTCGATACGGTTACATAAAAGAATACAGATATTTGATAAATTTACCTTTTTAAATTTTTGACTTGGACCAATTTCATAGTTTTTTCTTAAATAATTTGTAGCAAGTGTTTGATTGTAATTTGAAATTAATTATAAATCTATGGCATTTATGTAGTTATGTAGTTTATGTAGTTGTATCCCCTCAACAGTATAAGAAAATCAAATATCGCGATACTGCCGAATAATATTGGCTAATGGCAATTATAATTCATGTTAAAAATCTTATTCATTCTGTTCGTCCTTATGAATAAATCACAGGACAAAAAGACTGTGAAAATTTTGTTTATGATTTCTCAAGAGTTATTGCTTTTTAGTCATTGATCCCCATTCAGCGTTGATATGTGAATTAAAAGTTAGTTTGTTAACAAAAATTGCGGATCTGAATTTCAGTTTACTCATCTGCAATTCTTTGATTTGCATATTAGAAGATCTATATACATTCAAAAGAAAACATACTTAGAAGCTTTTTTCTTAAAGTCAATTCTGCTAAAATAAAAATAATAAAAATTTTAATTGTTTAATTTATTTCACTAAGGCTTTGGTATTCAAATATACAAAATAATAAACATCGCATGAAAAAAAAAAGGCATTAAATCATAAGCATAAAAGCTTTTACAAGTTTCTTAGTGTTTCCTTTAGCTGTTTTCTCGTGCCTACATTGATTCACAAACGAATTACCAGCTGATCCGCGGATTAGTAACAGCAGACATTAATTCCTACAAAAAGAATCTGCTTTCAGTATGCTTCATGGCCGTGAAAACAAATGCTCGCAGTAATCATTCCACAGTTTCATGACTGTGGCATTTTCCATGTTATCTACCCAAAAGCTCCTGACATGAAAGAAACAAATAAAGAAAAAGAGTTCGTAAGAAATGTCCTTACTACTGAGAACAGGAAGAAATGGTGAAAATTGGCGATGCGTGCCTTGAGAGAGTTGGAGCGTAATCGTTATAGACGGAATATTTTACCTTTCTACAATGTCTTCCAACTCTCTGATCGATGACAGGAAAATAAGATGGAGGAAAGAGGATTCTTCGTGAAGGAATTTTCACTACTCTCGGCGTATTAAATTGCAAAAAGTATAATCAAAATTGTTTAGGAATGCGTAGCTCGATTATGAATTATCTTACTTGCGTACAAAGATTTGTGATTGTTTGCATTAAGTAAAATTAATTTTTTTCCTTCAATGAGAGATTTGCATGGAAATTCTAATGTGTAGCTATTCAATTGATAAGTGCAATATCATATGTAAAGAAAACGAAGAAACTCTCACGTGAAGAAATTATATTGTTACATTATATCTTGCCACAAAAGATGGTAACTAAAGGAATAAAGTTTGGTAGTCTGAGCTAAATTTGAAATGATAAATCTTTTCAATTTTTTTTTTCAGTTGCTGATTTGATATCAGAGTCATAACTGTAATTGATATTGTAAATGAAAAAAATAAAATTAATGACTCTTTAAATATGTTAGATAGATTTCTTTTTTGATAAGGACTATTACAATTTTCACTAAGAGAAACCTTATGGATTTAAATTGGTTTTTGATTTCTTAGCTAAGTGATATGATAATAGTAATAGAATCTATGTGGTAAATTTCGGGAAAGACAAATAATTTCATAGAGTGGGAAATGTTGCAATTGAAATTTTGCATTCAAATAAAGTACGCTAATTTAATATCATCTAATCTAATATTAATTTAGTGTTAGATATTTACTAAATCTATTTTTAGAACATGCTACTAGTACTACTACTAAGTTGAATAAAGATGTCGAGTGCCTGAATGCTTCGCGTTCAACATTTACAACATTTTATCTTCGACAACGCTCTCATATTTTTCTTAACGAGTAATATGTTGGATTTGAAAAATGATGTTTCTTTATTTTAATGATTTATTTCGAAATTCTATCTAAAAATGTCCTATCAAAACATTTTACAAATTATAATATATCTGGAAGACTTTAAAAGTTCAATGAAAAATTAATAAATTCAATGAAAATTCAAAAGCAATTCAATGAAATATTACGTTTTACATTGTTTGATTTGCAGCAGAAAATTAGCACAATTAATTTTATGACCCAGTTAAAAAAATTTGAAAATTAATTTCACACTTACTTAGCATGAGTATAAAAACATCATAACTACAGAAACTCAATTATTTTTTAATTGGTTTTTAAATAATTTTTTTGCGTGCTTTACTCGTGTATTGAATTTTTCCAACTGAGCGAAAATTCTTAAATTATTTTTAAACGGTATATAACATTTAAATTAACTTTCTCTTCAATTAAAAAACACAAAATAACTCGAGGAAATTATTCATCAGAGAATTTTACCACAATAAAAATTACAGTTTTGGGAAAGCAAGACAAATTTTAAACATACGTCATAAAAAAAATATATTTTCTAAGTATCATTTTGAAGATTGTCAATTCTAAAAAAGTAGTTTGAACTTCACTCTTGACAGTGACTTTTGTTGCTAAGGTGGAATAATATAGCCAAAGGGCCTGGTTGGTTTGCGTGACTGGCATTGAATGCATTTACCGTCAATGCGTCATTTAATTCAGAATCAAAGCATTCTGCTGTAAGCTGTTGCCTTTAATGCAAGAAAAAATTGCTGAAAAATCTTACGTTTCAATGATGTTTTCTTTTTTATAATTTCAAGTGAAATTCTTTGTTCTGAATATTAGCGAAAAAATTATAGCTTTCAAAATTAACTCATGGTTAAGAAGTACTCTACTTCTGAATAAAAATTATTTTTTGAATCGGGAATTTTCAATCTGTTGTATTATATGTATTATAAAAAAGTTATATTAATTAGTCAAATATAGTCAGAAATAATCTAATCAGAAAGTTTGAAAGCGAATTATAGCTGTAATTTCAAATAGAAATTATTTGTACAGTTCTGATAAATTAATATTGAAGGTATTGAATATTAAGAGCTGCATCTGCTAAGTTGTCTCGGTTAGAATTGTAACTCTGAAATGGAATCTTGCCTATCAAAAAAAAAAAAAAAAAAAAAAAAAAAAATCCCTTGGAAATTATAACATTCAATTTGGACAAGCGTTCTAGGTTTGTAATGGTATGCATTATTGAAATTTTCAACAAAATAAATTATTTGGATACATTTAAACAATAATTCAATCAATAATTTTTTTAAAAAGTATTACATATTTTTATTGTAAAACAATTATTTGTGAAAGTATGAAATTGATGTTTATATATTTTACACGATTTTAGAAATCACTTACAAAACGAAAAACAATAAAAAAACTAGAAATTCAAAATTATCGCAAAATAAAGTGTGTGATTAGATTAAAAACAAAGGATTTTAAAAAAATGTAAAAATTCATGAGCGAAAAAATTTTATCATCTACCCTTTGAAATGAGCATTTTTTAATCATTAAAAATTTATCTATATTATAGAGCTTTGAGTATTACTGTGTAATTTTAAAATATTAAAGCGACTATTATTCAAAATACTTATTTCAATGGATAATCAATTGAAATAGAGAAATGATTCGCAAAATGGAAAAGTATACTTAATCAATAAAAATAAACAAAAGTGTTATAATATTATATATAAAGAAAAATATAACTTAACTTTATTAAAATATTTTAAAGTTATAAATAAAATATATATTTATTATATATCATATAATATTTTAAATTATATTTTTCAGGATTTTTTGTCACTGGATTTATATTTATTTCAAATTTAGTTCATGCACAATTAGAAATAATTATAAACCTTAGAATTATTTATTATTTTATTAAACAAAGAGAATAAATTTTTTAATTTAAATATATTCAGGTTTTTTGTTCTGATGTCTTTTTAAATCTTTCACTGCTATGAATAAAGAATCAAATACAACTTTCAAGAAATAAACTTTAATAGATCGTTAAATCGTAGTTCAAGTTCACATTTTAAAAAACTTATGATTAGGAAAGAATAATAGATAATTAAATGAAAACAATTGCCATGATTAGAAAACAAATACAGCAATGAATTTATTCTCATTAAAGATACGTAATACATTCAACAATTTAGTATAACTTTATTCAATAAATTTATATATTCTTAATTTCAAAAGCAATATTTTTCATTGTATTTTCTGCAATTATTTATTTTTCGTAATTTTACCGTATTTAAAATATTTTTTATTTTAATTTTTACTTGAAAATTCCAATTATAAATGATTATAATAAAAAAGATGGGAGTTTAATTATTTATTTATATTTTCATTCCACTTTTTTTGTGAAATATTATTATATTTACCTAATTAAATAGAATTTGGGAGTTACTTCAAATATAAATGTTAAAAAATCTGAAAATTTGAAATGCTTTATTTTATGATGTGTAAATTAAAGCTAGCTTAAGATATTTGAATATTATTCAGATATCTTAAATTATTAGAATATTATTTATTTGAATATTATTAAATTATTTGAATATTATTAAATTATTTGAATATTATTAAATTATTTGAATATTATTAAATTATTTGAATTTTATTAAATCATTTGAATATCATTTATTGGAATATTATTCAATTAGCTTTCATTCAGTTTTAATTTTTATGATCATTATCATTACTGATATTTTATTCTCTAAATTGAGTAGAGTATTACTTAGAGTAATGATAATGGTAAAAAAAAAAAAAAAAATGAATGAAATAAAGATACTTCACAGTTTTAAGATATTATACATCCAATTATACAATGCGATATATTATTTTCTTGATATTTCCTAATTTTAAGGGAAAAAAAATATACACAATTTTAAAATTCCCAAATAAAGATAATAAAAAAAAACAGTATAAAAACCGATGCAATAAAAGAATAATATAAAAAACAAATTAACAAATTCCAACTATTGTATCAGTAATCCGAAAATCGATTCTGAAATTACACACGGGTGTAAAAAAAAACATCTAATTTTCGAAAAAATTCACCGTATGCATTGGTTTTCTTTTCGTTTTTGAAAGAAAGCGAAATAGAATACCGTTCATCAATATACAGTTCCCCCACCTAGGGGTGTGAAATCCCAGACTCTGCACTCCGTAGAGGCCCAGCACCCTCTGGTGGCGAAAAAGGAAAGTAAATTCTTTCGCGTCAAATAAATAATAGTTAAAAAAATAAAATAAAAAAATGTTTAGAGAAAGAAAGCCAAATCAAGCGAAATGTGTCCTGCTCAGAATATGATTTCGCCATTCCGATTATGGGGCATTGGAGTGTGGCGGTGGGGACTCATATTTCCGGCTCTCCATCTGGCCTATCAAATAAGCAGCTGGCGTGTCGGCAATTAAGGGAAATAGAAGATAAACGTTAAAACCTATTTGTGCCGTAATAATTACACAAACGCGATTCACTAATTATGGCTATTGCTTGGAATTAGGGAGATCAGTTAAAAGGGGAACTTGTCCATAGCTTTTTTTTTTATGTGTACTCTTCTTGATGTTTAGTATTTTACACTTACCAGTAACAATGGGCGTTTTCCATCGAAGATATTAGAGTCGAAGATCGTATCAGCTATTCATTAAAAGATAGACAATGCATGCCAAAATGAATTATTTTTTGTTTGATGAGTGAGTAAGATAAAAAAATGAATAAAATCAAGTTAAGAAAAAATAAAGATAATTTTATTTGTCTTTCTTTTTATTGATGCAGGCATGTATTTTGAGTTCATTAAGAAAGATGAAATTTTTATCATCGTTAAATGTGTCAATAAAATTTGCAAAGCATTATTGTCACTTTTCTTTTCTTTGTGGTTTCAGCACATGGTTGTTCTTCTTTGTTGAACATTCGTGGGCCTCATGTACCACTTTCTCAATGCTAGACCCCTTGTTTTATTAGCATTTAGCCCATGAATTTGCTAATCGTTTTCAGGGTGTCAGCTTAGTGGGTAGAATAAAAGTTTTCAAGATAATGTTAAGGGTAACTGCTTCACATTCGAGAAAATCCGAAAAACTTCAACCAGACATTCCGAGACGTCACAATATTTGTCACAATAACTGTCGAGTCTACTAGTTTTGCAGAGTAGTAATTGCAATGTACTTCACTAGCGAGTATCGAATTCAAGACTACTCCGTACACATGCCCCTTAACAAGCCTAGAAATTTCTAGAATTGTGTACGCATATTGTAATTAAAGATATCTTTAATATTTATATATCTTTTGAATATCTATCTATACCTCCTATATATCTATCTATCCTCCATTTTTTGTTATCTCTCCGACTATCTGAATGGTAAGAATTTAAAGAGCAGTAACACTGGTAAAGATGGTAATATTTATCATTAAAAAAATTGTATCTCAGAAAAGCATTTCGTTCTCATTTTCTTACATGATCAAACAAGGGAAACTCGCATTATATTTATTAACACATTTATTCATATGTGTCTTTATTATTTTGTAATTGTCAAAAATTTACGCAAGGAATTTTTCATTTACAAATGAACAATTCTCATTTTATGCCCATCAAAATTGAAATTTCTACACTAAGAAAGGAAAGTCACAGAATTATACAAATCCCAAGACCGACAGGTAAGCAAGGATAACTTTGCAAAGGATTACAATTTCAAGAGCTTAACTCATATGATAAATGGCAAAGCTTTTAATGATATAAAAACCTGACCAAAAGCAAACTTTTACAACCATATGAAACTTTAAATTACAGATAAAATCTTGTAGCAAGTTTAATCAATGCCTTATGTTCGTTGTCGTTTGTTTTATCACTGCCTATCAAACATTGAGAGGAACAGCATCATTCAACTGAGAAAAGTTGATTTATAGTCCTGACAGGTCGCAACACAATTAAACTATAATGGGAACCGTTAAACCACTGTATAATATTATGGGTCCAAGCGATTGCAAGCATAATGGCGAACTGGGATCACAACAAGAAAAATCTCAGAACGGATATATCGTCGAAGTATACGGTCGGTGCTTAATGATTCCTTTACTACTGCGAGTGAAAATAAATGTCACATTCCAATTTTAGAGAGTCCAGCAATGTCTTCACAAACCACCAGAAGATGTTTGTATGGCACTGTACCACTGGTGCTCTATTGATCTCAAGACACTGAAAACAAAGACTGACTTTGTGCCGAGCAAGACAGTGAGGGAGGCTGGAATAGTTAGGAGTCTTTGATGATCAGCAACGCGTTTGTCTGGAATGCAGTGATAGGCAAAGGTTGATCAACTTGGTGAATGCTAAGTTGATATTTGCGATGAAGCGTCATATCAATTCTACATCTGGAATAAAGGTCCGAGGTAGCATTAGGTACGGTAGCTGGAACCTTTGAATCATTTCAGGTACATTATCATTTATTGGTTGTATTGATTTGAACATTGAATCAGTGGAGCGGTTATTCGTCTAAAGTCTAAATGGACTCATTTTTTTTTAGCAATACGATGACAGGGCGCATTTTCCTCATGCTACCCTAAGCAACTTAGAGGAGCTGAAAGTGCTATCATGGACTACAGCTTATCCGAACTTGTTACCTATCGAGCCTGTCTGAGAAATCATTGATTGAAAATTGCGAAGGTATAGCTTTTAAGAAATCTTAATTACTTAGCTACCTAAGGGAATGCAACAAAGCAAAACAATTACTTAGTAATCACTAAAAATCTCATTAACAGCATGCCAATACGTGTAAATGAATGTATTGCAGTAAAAGATACCATACTGGATACAAAATAAATGAAAACGGTTTCTATCTATATTTATTGATCATGTAATAAGCGAAATATATCTATTGACGTGTTAATTTAATGTTCTGTAACTTTTCTTTCTGGTTGTTGAATTTCCAATGAGTTTGAGTGTAATTTTTGTTTCTTATTGAATTTTTAAGTTTTGTTGAATCTCAGATGAAGTTTGCAATTAACTAGTGAAAAACTACATTATTAGCAAGGACTTGCTTAGGAATTTTGATGTCCGGCTCGATTAATATGTTTATTAACCCCCCTCCCTCGTTTATTCACACCGAAAACATTTAACTTAAAAGTTATGATGCTTTGCTGATATTATACTAAAGTTATGATACTTATGTTTTCAAAGTATAAAAGTATAGATAATTTTTGAAGTACAATATTGGTTTAAAAATTTATTATGCAAGTATTAATTTTCTAAAAAAATCAATTTTTAAAAAGAGGTTTTGTTCTGTTAATCTTCAATAATCTAACCATATCACCGAAGCATATTTATTAAACGCTAATCTACGATTTCAAATAGCTTTAAATAAAGGATAAATATAACCAAATAGTCAATTTAATTTGACATTTATTTATCTTAGCTTAAATATCAAGAACTTCTTAAATTCTCCGACAACTCTTCCTAAGTTAAAACTCGGATTTATTCAAGTCGGGAGGTACAAAATTCAACTCAAGACTGTGAAGTACCCTTACGCTACGAAAATTCATTAAATAATAAAATTTTTTTTATATTTCAAAACCAAATTCCCATAAAAACCCTGTAGTAAAATGTAATGCAGGAATCTATAGCTCTTCAGTGATCTTTCTTATTTTGATATCAGTCTTACTGGAACACTAATTACTAGTTATTAATACTCGTTACATGTTCGGCAGTGGTATTTCTGCTCTATGATATCAATTAATACATAATTTAAATCAATAAAAACCCAATTTCTGATAACGCGAAAGCACAAACCAAACTAACAAGATTTAACCTTACATTTCATAATGATACATATGGAAATCAGTTGCTATTTTACTATTCTATAGGTCTACAGGAAAAACTCATGCAATCTAAATTTACGAGGGAAGTATTGGAACGAAACCCTACTTAAGGCAAATAATACATGCATCTAAATTTAATCTTAATACGTTTTAATTAAATATTTAAGTCCCAATAATGTATTAATTTTATTCATATGCTGCTAAATAATTTGCATATGTCACTTTCATCGCTTCTAACTCTATTGTTTTCTCGACGGATATCATAAATGAACTGATTTGTTTCTATAACTGTGCCCAAGAAGTAAGTAAGTCCAGTTATTTTTTTATTCAAAAACTCTTTATTTATTCTTCCAAATTTATTTCATCGTCTTCAAAGTAATCCCCTCCGGACACAATGCACTTATGCCAACTTTTTTTCCAATCATCAATGCATGCTAAAAAGTTGTCGGCAGGGATGGCCTCCGAAGCGCTCGGCGATTCACGTTGAATCTCTTCAATCGACTCAAAATGGTGTCCTCGGAGCGGTCTTTTGAGTTTAGGGAATAGCAAGAAGTGGCACCGTGGGAATACGGTGGTTGTGGAACGATATGGGTTTCATTTTTGGTGAAAAGGTCACGAAGAATCAATGTAGTATGAGCTGGAGCATTCAGTGTTTTCGGTACCAATCGATATTTGACGCGTTTGAGGCCCAAAAGTGAATTGACGGATCATTTTAAAATTTCAACATCCTCAGCAAGGTCTCTAATTGTAAATCGACGGTTTGCAAGCATCAAATCTTTAATTTTTTGGACGTGAGCTTCGGCAATTGAGGTTGAGGGTCGACCAGAGGGCTCTTCGTCTTCAACGCGTTCTCTGCCTTCTTTGAACTGTTTATATAACTTCTAAACATTTCTTTCCGATATAGGAATGCTCACCGAAAATGCCTTCTGCCACATTCTATAGGTTTCCGCAAACAAAATTTAATGCAAGTACTTTTCGCAATTAATTCAGACATTTCAAAAATCACCGGAATCAGCTTTAGAGTCTCACAAAGCAAGCGTAACTTAAATACTAAGGAATATTTTGACGTCAAATTTCCCACAGATGTCAAGATTGAAATTCATAAGCCCCGGGAATTTTAAATTGAAAATTGGTCTTATTTGGTGGACACAGTAGTATATTATAAATACATAAACAAACTAACTGAACATAATTATTCAAGAAGATTGCTGAAGGTATCAAGATTGCTAAATGAATAGTATATACAATTGAACACTATTATCATTAAAATAAAAATTCAAAATCACAAGCCTAATTTAATTACGTATGTAAATCAGTAAACAAAGTCTTCAATTACAAATGCAATCAATCTTTTTTTTTCCCTTCTTTCTCATGCAGCTGGCAAACACTTAGACAACTTGGTCTTGAATGCCTTAAGGCAAGCGCTGCACAGACGTACTCACTTTGTATTACCCAGGGGGCGCGTGTAACTTGAAGATAAGCCACGGACGCGGAGTAACAATACTTCCGCAACGCTCTACGATCCTATTAGACCGGGATCTACTTTTTAAAGTGGATTCCGAACCACTACACACAACCATGACACCGCCGGGACTCGAACCCGAAACCTGTGGTACCTAACACCAGAGCGCTAGCCACTCGACCATTCAGGCCCCAATGCGATCACTCTAAAATCTAAAAGAAATTAGGAAAGATAAATATTTTTTGAGACGTTGCAAGTGTTACTTTGAAACTTCCCTCCATGTTTAAAAATTATCCATTAAAAATTGGTTCTGCTGGTCATATGTCGGCTTGTTTACATTTTTTAAAAATCAATTTTAATGCACTTCTAATTGAAAATTTTATCAAATCTATCACATCCTTAGAAAGGTCATGAATTGGAGATAATATTTCAACATTACTTTCAAAATTAATTTTTTTGAGCCTCTAAGGTACTGAAAAAGATTTAAGAGGAAAAGTGAAAACTTAACTTAGGTTAAATGTAGAGGTTGACTGAAAACACGAATATTGACAAAAATTTTCAAACATGGAGGAATAAACAAATAAGCCATAAAGCAAAAATTTCACAAAATTTAAACAAAATAACAATGTGATAAATATAACCTTTTGAAATTGATTTGAAGTTGCTAGGAGTTATGAATGCATTAATGAACTAACTATCACATTACTATGTATTGATATTTTTTAGTTAAGAAACACTAAAAGTATTTTGGTTGGGAGTTTAATTGTA
Organism: Caerostris darwini; assembly: GCA_021605075.1. Lineage (NCBI taxonomy): Eukaryota > Metazoa > Arthropoda > Arachnida > Araneae > Araneidae > Caerostris > Caerostris darwini. Next base: position 1,204,513 of record BPLQ01005803.1, on the reverse strand, counting down.
CCAGATATATTAGTTAAAAATCCAAAGAATGTTTATGTGTTTGTCACTCTTTTCGCTCATTTTTGCAATGCTTTAAAACTTTGAATTAATAGGAAACGATATGATTGTTTTATTTTTAACATTTATTTCTATTATAACTTTTAACATCAACTTTTTATATTTTCTGGATACTTCCTTACATGTATTTTGCATATATAACTATAAAAAAATGCTAGTCTCTTTGAATTATAGATTTCAGTAACCAAAATTACATCGATTTTTGTTAATAGCCTAGAATCGAATATTTGTTTCATTCAAATTACTTTAAATTACTAAACTTTAACTTTTATTGCATTAAAATTAATCAAAAAAATCCTCTAATAAAACTCTCAAAGTAACTACAAAAATTATATTGAAAAAATTCAGAAATGTATTTTAGAAAATTAAAATTCTTTTCATTGAACAAAAAGTGTTGCCAAATCGCCAAACCAGTTGATATAAATTCACATCCAAAAGGTTGAGAAGGTTTAAAAGAAGAACAAAACATAAAGCAAATGACAACACAGCTCTTGAAATCGACTATCAAGGAAATCTTTTTTCTCAATGTGAGATCATACGAATTTTTTTCTTTCGAATTATACATTAGATACAAACTAATAGAACCAGACCTAAAACCAGACTAGAACCTAACAGACCATTTATACTGTTTTTTTATTCTTAGTTAAATAAAAAACAGTATAAATGGTCTGCTCATTAGGATTAATTCATTGGCAATTTTAGTGACGTAGACACTCATCACTGTCAGATTTTGGCAAAAGTTTCAAATTATCGGAGATATAAGTCCTCCAAGAGTTACTATATGATGTCAAAACCGATATCTCGTATTTACTATTAGACGTCACAGAACTATGTCTGCACGATAGCTGTATTCGGTGCCTCCAATAAATAAGGCAGTGACGATTTTGAGGGAAACTGTGCACAAGAGACATGGAGAGACTGTTCTTTACACCAGATGTCCCACAATTTGTCTCCTGTTTCCATCTGATCACAGAAATGCACGATTGGAGTGAAGCACATTAATAGAGAACACATAGTGGAGCCAAGCAATGTTTGGAGAAGAGTCCAGATTCTGTTTAGATTTATTCTGGTCGATATGGAGAGAGAATAGAAACCGTTTCTACTTTCAATTTATAGAGGAAATTGATAAATTAAGAAAGTCTGGAATGATGATGAGGTCAATCGTCATGTTAAAAGGACATAAAAACTTAATATTTTAGTGAAAATCTGTTACTGCTCAGAAGTACAGAGATGACATAATTCAATTCGGATATTTCAAAGTGCAAAAGAATCGTAATGTTTATTCATGGACGGTAATACGTGAAATTACTCCGATTATCTGACAGATTATTTCCTTATGAGTGAAGATAACTGAGGAAAGGAAATAGCTGTGAAAATCTTCCGATAGAACCTGTATGGGATGCTCTTGGAAGACAAGTTGAATCCCCATAACCATCACCAGTGAGTGTTTCAGAACTCAAAACCAGATCTGCACCATTCTCAGTGAATTTTCCCTCAACTGCTAACTAATGCCCTTGCCAAATTTAACAATTAATTGACTTTAATTAATTTTATTTATTTAAGACAGTCCCAGATTTAAGACGGCAACAACTTTCTTCATTAGTTTCTATAAAGCCTTTTATTTTCACTAATAATTAAAATCACACTTCAAACAATTTTTTCAAATTAAATTTCTCTGGTTAATAATAATTCTTACTAAACAGGCTTAGCAAGTTTTATTCTACTAAGACTACGTGTTTCAGAAATATCTACACACATAACAGTAATGTTTAATTTTAGGACATGAGATAATTTTAATGACATCAGTGATTCACAGGACGCCCTAGATTTACGACGTGGTAACATTACTGAATAAAATCGCTTTTTTTTTAAAGGTTGATTTTTCTGTCTTGATTTGTATTTGTTCTATTAGAACATTTTTATAAGCCATTTTTTAAATTTAAAGTGAATAAAACTGTAAAAACTTATATATTATTTTTACATATTATCTTAATATATGCACAATAAATAAATTACAAATAAAAATAAGATGATTATAAAGATAGTTTGATTCACTTCAATATTCTTTTAAATGTTAGATATCATAAAAAAATAAATGTATTAATATCGTCATAAATTAAGTTGTCAATTAATTGCCATTCCTTTAAAGGGAGACTGACATTACAAACCTTCAAACTTTCGTTTTTTTAAAAATTTTTGATAGAAAAATGAAGTATATTTTTTTTGAAGATAAAAATGTATAATTTATATAGATTTCGATAATATCATTAATGAATTATTCATTTCAAATAATATATAAATGCCTTTAAAGGCCTCACACGGCATCAGCCAAATGCTGTTTTTTTTTTTTGTTAGTCGTGCCATTACAAGAAACATTTATATTTTATTTTGTAAGAATTTCTGAACATGGCAACAGTGTAATTAATCGTGACTGTGTTTGGTGAAAGATTTCGTTTGTTTACGTTTGAACAATATAGTGTTATTTACAAGACTTGCAAAACTTAAATTCCATTTTATCTTCACAATTCGTTTGGACTCCAAGTCCCATTGGCATACATGAAAATGAACAAGCAGACTCCTTTAGCAAAATCCGAGTCAGACACAATAATTTTAAACTGGATTTCTCTGGAAGACATCATCTACCATCAAAACAAGAGAAAAAAACTCAGATGAACAATGGAACAAAGGAAAATACGCACGGGATCTGTTGCATTTAAATAGTATCAAACTAACTCCTCGTCTCTTACCTATCAATAGAAAAGAAGTACTAATTTCAAGATTTTGCACCGAAACATATCCTTCTAAGGTCAGACTCTATAGATTTGGATTAACATCTACTCCACTATGCTCAAGATGCAAAAAACCCGAAATCGAGTAACATATTTTATTCCAATGCACTAAATATGAAGTACAAAGAAAAAAAGTTAAAATATTTGGATATAAAGTCCTATCCTATTCTTGATTATTCTTAGTAGAATATAAATCATGAGCCTTATTACAAAACTGTATCACTAATTAATTTTCTACGAAAAATTACGTAGTTTTGTGTGTGTGTGTATGCTAACCTTTTTGTATTATTTAGTGACAGAAGTTCTGCACGACACCACATTTCGGTGTTTCTTCATTAATAATTTTGGAATCAGTTGAAGTCCCCTGATTATCTTAAAACCTGTTTTTCTTAGTATTATCTTTTCTTTTTTCAGATTTCTTCTCAAGAGTAATTGGATAAATTGAGATAAAGCAACTAACGCGAGCATAAATCTCAAAGTTAAGTACAAGACATGCCGATTTAAGATTTGCAACTGTCAGAATTTTAAGTGATTTTTGTTTGATTTTCATTCTCTTTTATTGTGTTTATTCTTTTCATTATTCCTTAACTAAAACATGTGTAGAGCAAAGCTCTAATAAAGAAGCTATATACTATACAGAATTATGTCATGCTAATTTTTTGGCAGAAGCTTAACTGAGAGTTTTGTTCTATCATCCAGGATTTCTACGAGTAACAATCCATTTCTGTTTGCATTATAAAATAAAAAATGTTCTGTAAGCATTTAAACATTCCTATTTATATTTCTAAATATCAAATTCCTTTACATGAATGGGAGAGTTAAAGAAGAAATAAACAAAAATAGTTTAACAGAAAGCGAATAATCTAATTGTATATACATAATTTTTATTGCGAATGGTCTTCTTCAATAAAAGTGGAATTAGTGGTATTTTGTCAACAAAATCTATGAAGACATATAATATGCATTGACTGTTGTATAAACTATGATGCATTTGAAAATGACACAATGTTATTCAGATTTGCGTGTCTTTTTAAAACTTGTCATCACTACCCAAACAACAGTTTCTTGGATATTCATTTGTGAACATTTGTTTACCTTATTTATTTTATCTCAATCAGGATAAATTTAAAAGTAATTTAATAAGGCAAAATTTGTATGTCATCTGACGTGGGTATCTAAAAAGTTCTAAAGAAAGCTTCTATAATTCCTTGTGAAAATGATTATTCAATTCAAACTCGTGGCACTTTTAATTCTTAATATTATTCTATGTTTAATAAATGCATGAATATGTTTGAACGATTCTGTTCAAAGTCTTTATATTTGGTTAAAACTTACGGGCTTTAATTATGGGAGATAATTAGAGCCATGTTTTCGACAAATTTAAAGAATACAGATTTGTAAATGAAAATTCAACATACGAAAAACTGAATAAAGAAGTAGACTACTAAAAAAACTTTAAAATATAGAAAATTAATGTAGAATAAACGGTACAGAACACAAATAAATACTTTTTAAGGACGGATATAAGGGATATTTTAAGTGTGTATAAAAGGACTTCATATTGTTTGTGTTTTTCTTAAAATGTGATTTTTCAAATATTATGTATACTTGAAATAAAATCTATCTCAACAAGAGTTTCGAAATTTTCTAGAAATTTTAAATGAGTGGCAAACTACATGCTTAATTAATTTTTGTTATTTTGAATTTTATAGTTTTATTATTTTTTATATTTTGGAAATTTTATCGATATATTTTGAGCAAAAAAATGCATCTAAATTTGGCATTTATAGAATTTACATTTTTTAAAATTTTTGTGCAAAAATGAATATAAGAAAGCATTCCAAAAGTACTTTAATGGCTGAAGTATTATGTTTAGAATATGAAACAAAATTTTATCTTCTTGAAGTAATAATTTTATTCACTGAAAGTATCATATCAAACTGAACTTATACCAACTAAAATTGAGAAAAATTGTTTTTATTTCCAAGGAGAAATTATTTTTGTAATTAATATTTTTGTATAATAGTCATTTGTGTAGTCTTTATGTAGTCATATAATATTCATTCATCAACATTCCATAACAAATGACTGAATTATGACCTCAAAACATAGCAAAAATAACTAACATTTCAGGTGTCGAAAATGTCTGTCTTCCCTTAAGCTATAGTTATTTCTTACGATAGGGTGGTAGCTTTTTTAATAAAAAAACCGGTTAATACTGTTTGCTGTTCTTTGTCCATTTTTCTTAACTATTTCAATATAACATTAAACCCCTGCTTGATTTTTTTCATTTAGATTTTTAAGAACCTATCAGTGTTTTGAACCATAATATCGCTAAAAGATTAAAAGAAATTTTTAAAAATTTAATTTAGAAAAGAGTTCTGATTATCTTTTAGCATCAAATAATTTAACGAATTTCAATTTCTTCCTTAATCCTTTTTTTAGCCGCATGTGGCCTGAGGCCAACTGGCTAACGCTCTGGCCTTTAGTACCACAGGTTTCATGTTCGAATTCTGGGGGTGGCATGGATGTTTGTGAGTGGTTCGGAATCCACATTAAACTGTAGGTCCCGGTCTGTTTAGCCCTCATGTGCCCAAGATGACTGTTGAGCGACAAACATCTAGCCGCATTGAAATTTTATCAAGTTTTGTTTGCCAGGTTACAATTTCCGAAATCAGTTTCTTCTATTGGATGTAATATTATTTTTTAGATCCAGTTTCTATATAACAATTTCTTCATCTTTTTTAACAGAAATATAAAATATTCGACAACAATGTTTAGTCATTGTAAATGCGAATTGATATACATGTAATTCCTGTCTATTTACAATCAAACAGAAAGAAAGAAAAGGCAGAAAAAAAAAAAAAAAAAGAATGAAAATGAAGCTGCAAATATTTCAGATTTTTTTGGGGATATTTTTGGGAGATATTATTTATTTTAGTAATGACACATTATTTTTTAACAATTACGCACACACACATTGTCAATCTGACCTTGACTTTTGAGTTATATACTTTCTAATAATAAGGTCGTTAAACAATATAATAAGTTATATGTAACAATTGAAAAATCGTACTTTAAATATATATTTGATTTCCTCGAATGGGTATCCGTTTTGCAGGGATATGATCTTTTACTTTAAAATTCACAAAAGCATTCAAGCAATTTTTTCTACTCTTAGAAGATGCTAATATCAAATACCATATATTTTCGAATATAAGCCGATCTGTGTATAAACCGAGAGTGCAGTTTTCCTTCAAGAAATTTACTCCAAGTTCAAAATTCGAATATAAGCCGAAAGGGAAAAAATGCTGCAAAATTCAAACACGTCGTCATGAGGGTCTAGGATTTTGCATAATGGATACATAGCACTTAAAAGGTAAGATAAAAGATTAAATAAATTTTTCTTTTCCATTGTTATTTTCATATAATAATTATATATGGTATTTGTTATTTCTGATGTGATACTTTTTTCATTAGCCGTTTGCAAGTTTCGCCAACATCAATTTTTTAATTTCATTTTGGCGAAGGGCACTATAAACAATTTTGAAAATAAAACAATTCGTTTTGATAAAATAGATAACATATTTCATTTAAAATTAATCGGTATGTAAGTGAATCCCCGTAATATAGCATTATAAAAAGTTCTAAAAATTTTCTGTTTATAGTATAGGAAAATACGAGTATATGGTAGTTTTACAACGCAGGAGTAATCTGACACAAAAGTTCTAAAGCGAAATGGCATATGCCGTTTTCCTCAATGTATTGTTATGTTTTCATATTATTGGACAACATTGAAAAGTAAAGAAAGCGCTATTTATAGTTTTGGAAAATTTTTCTAGAATTTTTAACAAATGAAACAGATTGAAGTCAAAATTACCTCTATGATTGCACTTGGTTTAATAAAAGTTCATTTGTTTATATTTTTTATTAAAGTTTAAAAAAAAATATTTCATTAAAATAGAATTATTTTAATAAAAGGTTTATAAGCCTTCCATCTCGAAATAACTTATATTGATAAAGTTTTTTTTTAATATGATTTTTTTTATCTTTTCATATGCGCTGTGTATTTTTCAAATGGATAGCTTTTGAATCAATCTAAGTTTTTAATTACCTATAAGTATTATGATTATAGGTAATTAAAAACGTACATTTATTCAATTCATTTGGAAACCTCTTGAAAACAATTTTGGTAAAAAGGAAATTTTCAACGGAATTATAACTTTTAGATTCTAAACTTTATAAATTAGGCTTAAATCTACGAATATTTCAAATAAATTAATTGGAAAATAAAACTAGACTTGGTTTATAAACCGAAGCTCTATTTATTGATATATAAATTAAGAATATTTGCATTTTGAAAATATTGATTTCTTTTTGAAATCAAAGTTATTAGCTTAAAAAATAAGAAAGATCAACAAATGGCTTAGCATTGAAAAATGTTTTTTAAAAGACAGAAGAATGGGAAAATATTTTACTTTATTTTAAAATATTTAAACAATTTCTAAAATCCAATTAAATTAAGTAATTTGGCAAGTGTATTGCCATAAATAATAATGTCACTTATTAGCATCTGAGACTCTCTAGAAATGCCTACCAATACATAAATGGATCACAATCAGACAGAGGGAAGGCTGTATACTTTTTTCCACCTGAATCTTTGACCTTGGCTGGAAACTATCAAATTTTTTTGCGATTATCTTCATCATAACCCTAAATTTCCCTGCCTTATGTTTTTATGCACAGAACCAGTGTGTTAAAAGAGTGATAAAAATTCTAAAGAATTACATTTAGTATATAGAATTATAATTTTTAAGTAACATAGTAAATTACAGTTTCAGATAACATGATAAGATATAACTGAAAGGTAAATTCCAAATTGAGAAAAGTTGAAGCTTCGACACAAAATGATTACTGTCATTGATATCAAGGGTAAAAAAAGATGTTCTGTGGCGGTGGAAAATTGAACTCTGTTTCACTGTGATTGCCGCGTATGGAACTACCAATTACCTTGTCAAGGTGTAATATCTTCTGAGAAGTTACTTTAAAAAACACGGATTCTTACATAATAAAGGATTGAAAAATGTACGCCAACCTGATATTTTGCTAAAAGGTTCATCTAACTTCTGTAATTTAAAATACATTCACTCTTTGATCAAAAGAAATTAAAGGTGGTAATAATTGAAAAGCAGAATCTTTGAACTGGTATTTAAAATAACTGAAGGATTTTAACCAACTGTTTATTACTGCTTTTTGAATAACATTGAAAGAGGTTGTCAATGTCAGAGAATTCAATTTTTGAAAAAAAACATTGCATCTATATAAGGAACTACAATTTAAAATTTGGCGTTTATGAAGAAATGTGAAGAAAATTCACATTTGCATCACAATATCAATAAATAAATGCATAAAATTAAAAAAAAATTAGTTATTAACTTTTGACAGCTGCATTTTGCTTTCATTCAAATAATTTACAAGAACAAAGTTATGTTTCTTCTCTTTGAATTCTTTGAAATGGGACATTAGTAATTCATTTTATTTTTACAAATTTATCTTCACCAATACGAACTTGTTGATGTATTTATACTTATTTACAATAAAGTAACGCCCAACCACAGATATTAAGATGCAAATTAAAATCTTTATTCATATAAAAACACATTATAAAAAAGAAATGGATAGAAATATAAGAAATGTGTGATATGTTCTTTTATAACATTAATTATAATAATCTCTATAATAAACATTTACATTTTTCGAATAAACAAAGTACAACTTAAGCATGATCGATGTGCATCTAAAACTAATCGTTGATTTATTTTCAGCATAAAGCATGCTTGTAGAGATCAGATTTCGTTAGAATCAACTAGCATGTGCAATTGTATGATGAACGCTGGCACATTAAACTCGTTTAATTTTTACAGGTGAAAAAAGTGGAACAACGAAATCATGGGCATATGGATACAAATACCAATACACCAAATTTTTTCTGTGTCATGTAAGTTGACCTCATATTAATCTATTTCATTCCATCCTTCATGATAACTCAGCCGTACTTTTATCAAATATTAAATCTTTTATCTGTATGGAAAAACTTGTGCCTGGTTCTTAAATTCAAAAAAATCCTTGGTCCCTTTTATTTTTGTTGATGTCTGGAATATTTATAGCACCAAATCTGAAAAGAAAAACAAATACATAATATTTATTAAATATAATTATGAACTAAGTATCTAAATTATAAATATAGATTTAAAATAAAATTTTCAAAAGAATACAAAATTTACAAGGGAACATTCGGAAAATAAGATACTTCTGTGCCCAAAAAGTAAGACCAAATTATTATTTTTTTTTTCAAAAACTCTTTATTTATTGTTCCAAATTTATTTCATCGCCTTTAAAGTAATCCCTTCCGGACACAATTCACTTATGCCAACATTTTTTCCAATCCTCAATGCATGCTAAAAAAGACATCGGCAGGGATGGCCTTCAAAGCGCGTGGCGATTCACGTTGAATCTCTTCAATCGACTCAAAACGGTGTCCCCGGAGTGTTCTTTTGAGTTTCGGGAATAGCCGGTAGTTGCCCGGTGTGGAAATGTGTCTCTTTCATTTTTGGCGAAAAAGTCACGAAGAATCAATGCAGTGTGAGTTGGCGCATTCAGTGGTTTCGGTACCAATTGAGATTTGACGCATTTGAGGCCCAAAATGGAATTGACCAATCCTTTTGAAATTCCAACATCATCATCAAGATCTCTAACTGTAAATCGACCGGTTTGCAAGCACCAAATCTTTAATTTTTTGAAAGCGAGCTTCGTTGGTTGAGTTTGATGGTCGAGGGCTATTCGTCTTCAAAGCGTTCTCTGCCTGTTTATACCACTTCTAAACATTTCTTTCCAATATGGGAATGCTCACCGAATGCCTTCTGCAACATTCTATACGTTTCCGCAAACAAAATTTAATGCAAGTTCTTTGCTCAATTAATTCAGACATTTCAAAAATCGCCGGAATCACTTTTAGCGTCTCACAAAGCTAAGCGTAACTGAAACTTTAATGAATATTTTGATGTCAAATTTCACACAGATACCAAGTACAGTGACAGCAAATTAAAAAAAAAAAATTGAAATTCCATAAGTCCCGGGAATTTTAAATTGAAAATTGGTCTTACTTTTTGGGCACAGTAGTGTATATAGTGTTTAATAAGGATTGGGGTTCATGTAAGTGATATTTTAAACAACATATGCTTATAAATATGTTTGATTTGTATTTTTTTTGGGCTGAAAAATTCCAGTTTGTCTTTATTGCTTTACACACTGACTGCCATACAAATAAAACAATCATATATTCAATTCAGTTGCAAACCCCTTAAAATAATTTTCGTAAAAATTATCTTTTCAATAGAATTAAAACTTTTAAATTCTCAACTTTTAAGTTATGCCTAAATTAATGAATATTTCAAATAAGATAATCGAAACTTAAAACCATACTTGGGTTATAAGCCGAAGCTCTCTTCATTGATATATAAATAAAAGATATTTGCATTTTGAAATTATTATTGATTTCTTTTTGAAATCAGAAAGCTATTAGCTTAAAAAATAAGAAAGATAATCAAATTACTTAGCATAAAAAATGATTTTGGAAGGCAGAAGAACGGGGAAATATCGTACTTTATTTAAAATACCTAAAAAATTTTTAAACATTCCATTAAATTAAGTAAATTGCCATAAATTATATGTACGCATTCATCCTTTTCTGTAAAAGCAAAAAAAAAAAAGTGAAGACGATCTGTAAGATAAAATTACAGGCTATCAGTTTTTGGACATTCTATCATGATAACTTTGATTCTAAGAGCCTAATTTTGCATTGCGCCCTGCAAAATGTTTATTGCTTGTTGCAAAGGGACATGATAAAAAAATAATAATAACATGCGAGGCTATAATCTTCTTCAAAATCGATCTAGCCGCCCAGTAGTTTGTAACTTTTATTCATCAATGATTTTTAATTTTTATTACCTCTTGAAGATTCAAATCGTCGTAGCAACTTTTTTTTTTCTTATTTGCACTTTTTAAAGACAAAAATTAAGAAAACTATGCATTGCGCACATGCACAAATTCTCATCAAGGTACATCATTATTGGTGAAAAACTAGATTTTTTAACCGAGTAGTTGGTGCGGTGTATAGTTGATGGATAGTACATACTTCTTTAACTCATTTCTTTTTGTTGCTAAAGAAACCTTGCATATTTCTTTGATGCTTTTTAAATTGTTTAAAGCTTTCTTATACGAAACTATTGTTTAGAATAGAGAAGGAGGGGGGGGGTGAAGAATTATGTACAAAAGGTTAATAGAAGTAAAACGCACTTTATGATATATTATGCGAAGATAATGAAGAAAAAAAAGTTTAAAAGCCATAAAAAATTTAATATACTCGTATATTCATTATTACATTTAACAATTTATCAACTGCTTAGCAAATTATTTATTTTAAAAATCATTGCCTTCCTAGAAGAAAATATATTTGCGTTTGTGTTAAATTAAAATTCAATTTAATCATGATATTTATGCAGTCATATCTTATCTTCTGATATTTCTTTCGAAATGTATTCAAGTTAGCCGCCAGTAATTTTTCTAATGTAACATATATTCGATATTTTACTTCCGTGACACAATAACTGTCTATTATTACATCCCAATCTAATTAATTTTTTCACCAAAAAACATGAACAACCTGGGGCCTGAATGGCCGAGTGGCTAGCGCTCTGGTGCTCGGTACCACAGGTATCGGGTTCGAATCCCGGCGGTGCCATGGATGTTTGTAGTGGTCCGGAATCCACTTTAAACCGTAGGCCCCGGTCCTAATAGGATCGTAGAGCGTTGCGGGGGCATTGTTACTCCGCGTCCGTATCTTCGAGTTACATGCGCCCCCTGGGTAATGCAAAGTGAGTAACGTCTGTGCAGCGCTTGCCTTAAGGCATCCAAGACGTCCATGTCTGTTTGCCAGCTGCATTGGAGAAAAAAAAACCCACCTTTATTTCAATGCATTTTTAGATAAATTAAATTATTGTAATAGTTTTTTTGTTACTTTCATAAAAATTAATTCCGGAAAACTGTTTCTATAAGTCTATGATAAGGGAAGACTTGAAGTCACATAGAGTTTAAATTGGATCAAATGTTCAAATTATATATCTTTGTTGAAACTGAGTCAATTTATTTTTACATCTGTGACGAATATATATACCATAAATTTTCCTTCTCTATTCATCTGATAAAGGATAAGACGAATGGAATGTTGACATGGGAAAGGAATTTCAAAAGAAAATGAGTCGCACATTTTATTTGCATGCTAGAAATAGCATCTGTCTTTAGGACCATTTAACTCCCTGCGATATTTCTGAAGGATAAGAAAAATGGGCGAAAACTTTTGGGTTTAGTGTCTAAATCAATTAGTCTGATGAATAGCTCTTCGGGAACTATTGGCATCTTTCTGTTTAAAAAAAAAGGTACAAGTGTTTGTTTTGATGGACAGTAAATATTTCTTTAACACGATTATTTTTGCAGCTGCAGAAAATTTGCATATTTCTTTAAAGAGTTTTCAGTTTAAATTTCATTGTTACACACTTTTCAATTTGTTTTACGTTCGTACAAAGAAAAAATTATATATTTTTTTATGAAAAACTAAAACTAAAACCATCAATATTTATTAAACTATCAATATCCATTATTGTACATTTCTCCCGATATTTTGCAGCTTGGCATTTTCCTGCAATTTGAGTTCATTAGCAAAAGGTGGAACATTTATACAGTTGGACATTATTATTAGTTATTATTAGTCTTGGAAACGGTAAATTGTAAATTATGAATTAAAAATCAATTTAAAACAAAATGGTATTTTTTTAGAAGAAGTTTCGAATTAAACATAACAAATTGGATGATCGCTTATTCATTTTGAAGTCTATCAGCCATCGTATTTTTTAAGCATGAATCTTTGATTTCCTTTTTCTGAATACAAATTTTCGTAGAATTATATTATTTCAACTCAAAATTGTCTATATAAAGAAGATAGTATAGAAGTTAAAAATTAATAAACCGATTCCTTGAGTTTGATAGTTTAAAAATGTAACTTTTTAACAAACTGTGGTAATGAAATTTCAACCTTGTATATCTGTGACGAATATACATACCATAAATTTTCCTTCTCTATTCATCTGACAAAGGATAAGACGAATGGAATGTGGACATGGGAAAGGAAGAAAAGGAGTCGCGTATTTTATTCGTCTGCTAGAAATAGCATATGCCTTTCGGACCATTTAACTCCCTGCGATATTTCTGAAGGGTAAGAAAAATGGGCAAAAACTTTTTCCCATGATTTCATTTTCAATGAACGTGAAAATAAGAGTAAATTGCTTCGCTTCATCGTGTGGTGGCGCCCGGAGTATAGGGAAGTGAACGACATTCCAGAAATGCGTTCTCTCCTCTGCTTGGAATATCAGAACTAGTGGCACGCCCACGTGCGAGATCGATAGGTTGATTACCTGGCTCGTAGGCGGGTGATTGACTGAAGAAATTCTCAGTCACCATGGAAACGAACTGTTGAATGACGGATTTTGCTTCTTGCCACGCCTATTACACGTGGTCGATATTTTTGCGTGATGTGCGTCCTACTGTATAGAAGCTCCGAAGATACGCTTTAAGGAAAAGAAAAAAGAAAAAAGATAGGATAAAAAAAATAGCTAGCATGTCTCGTGTGTGTGGTTTTTTTTTTCTTCCGAATTTCCAAACACTCTAATCTGACAGTTTCCAATAGAAACGTGTTTCTTTGTTCACAAGGCACCAATGCCGGGTTTATTGAAATTTAGGGGTAAAGGAATTTGTCACTTTATGCCTGATTTTGGATGATTCTAGAATTCTTTTATCTACGAAATATGAATTTCAATTGACAACATAATGCAAAACATTTGCTATATTTATACAATTTATGTAAAATGCCAAATATTTGGGATATTTATACAATATATATACAATGCAAAATATCTTCATATCCTATAATTTTTTTATAGATTTATAGGTAATATTTCATTACTTATAAATGTATAGGATTTATGATCAAACAATGAAAGAAAACCTGAAGAAATAATTTAAATGTTTGAATTTTTAATATCATTTCGGAATTTTAAGAACTGTTTTCGATATGGTGCACTTATTATTTTAAGAAAAAAAAGCATTAAATACAAACATGATTTCCTTCTTGGATATTAACCACAAACAAATTCTCTTTAGAATAATGTTTCAAAGAATTTTCATTTTTATCAAAAACTCTCTGTCAAAATTTATCCATATTAATAGCTTATAGTTGTTCTTAAAATTTTAACCTATTTTAAAAGCAATAGAAATGACTATTTTTGTTTTTTTATTTTCATAACCTATCTGAATAGAACGATTTCGGCAGATTTCGATACAGATTTCGTATAGGTTCATATGGATATGCGAAGTTATTCAAAAGACTGAGTGTCTCATTTTACTTAAAACTTGACAGAATAAATATATTTTTCCTCTCACGTGTTTCAAACCACAAATTTTTTTTAAAACTGCCTTAAATTGCATTTTGATCAAACGTGAATTTGGGGTGAAATTCTGTTTGGTTGTTTATTGTAATGACCAGAAATTATTCAACCATCAGTGCTCAGTTTAATAACCTATCTAATTTTTTACTCATTTTTTATTTGCACATACATATTTGTGTTTTTCTTTTTATTTCATTCAGTAGAGGCATATTTAATGATATAGCATAAGACATTTTTGCATTGCTAGTAAATTGTGAAATATTTCATAATTAATAGTGTTTTTAAAATAACTGAAGCATATTTAGAGATGTGAAAGAATGTTGTCATTTATTATTTCAATTGCAGCTATACTAAACCTCCAAATAAACCTTTCGAAATATGATAAAATAATTAAGGTATATCAATCAAATTTTAATTTAAGAAGTTCATTTTCACATAATGCGAAATGTCCTATTACATCCTGTCATAACTGCGAGGAATTTTTTTTTTTCCAAATTAGTAAGTCTACATCCGGCAAATAAAAACGACATCGTACGGATTATTATGTCTGATGGCAATTGACTAATAAACATTTAATGAATATTGATAAAATAATTATGACTTTTCTATGCGTGATATAATCACATTGATGTCAGGGCATTTCAAATAAGGAAAAAAATTAATAATGATTCCCTGATGGTTTAGTGGAATGACCATTGCAAAAAATTTGAATAATTTTCAGATTTTCTCCTTTTTCTAACAATTTTATTTTCGAAATTCTTTTTCGAATAGTACTATTATTAAAAAAAGAACTTCCCCTCCCCCAATAATTCTCATTGATTCTAATAACTCTCGTGTTTTTAATCTGACGTCTGATTAAAAATTATTTGCTTACTTACCTTAGCTTTGAACGTGAAGTTTTTCAAAGTTTTTCAAAAACAGTTGAAGTACTATTAACAATATTATATAATAAAACATCAATTTTAATTGTTATATTTTTATCCTGTAACAACTCAATTATTGTTGTTTCGTTTCAATCTTTCGAGTTTCATGCAAGTATTTCCCATTCAATTTTCTTTTGTGTTTACCGTTTATTTCTTCCCTACGAGTAAGCCATTACATACTTTTTTCTTCAATAGTAAAATTCATGCTTTTTAAGAACCTAGAAGCATTAATTGACTTGTTCTTGAATCAATCACTTAATTTAGAATATAATAAACAATTATTAAATTCAGTTTTGGAATCAAAAGTGTCGATGAAAGATTCATATTGTGTGTTTGAAGTAAGCAGTCTGCTGTTAAATATGACTATTCAATTTTTTTATATCTGGCATTCGGAAAATCTTTCTTCAAATTTTTTAATCTTATCTTCAATTTTTTTTTAAATATTAAAAAAAATACATTACGTAATTATTATGTTATTCAATTCTGATTGTGAGATGTGCTAGTATTTCGTTATCACAATCAGAATTGGTGAGTGAGACATTTTATTGCTATTTAAGAAAAAAATTCAAGTCATTAGATGTTATTTCTGAAGAAACTGAAATAACCACATGTATTTACATGTGTTATATATCTATATATGTATACATGTGATACATATATGTATACATGTGGTATATATTTGATATAGTTAAAATATCTGTAAAGAAGATGTTTTTCTGATGATATTCTATTAAAGGCATTAAGCCTGAGAACATGATGCTAAAAAGAATAGGTATTTGATCTGATACCATCTTCATAAATGATTACCCCATAATGCGATCCTCTGAATCTTAATATGTGCTAATGACGATATCATTAAGTAAAAATTTATTTAGTCACATTAAGGATGGACAGATACAAGTTGACTATGGGCCGCATATACTAGTTGTGAGTTGATGGTAGGACGCACGAAGAAAAAAAAACGAAAGTTTATATAAATGATAGATTTAAGATATTGATGTAAATACAGATTCTTATAATGAACATAATTATAATATAAAGTAAATGAATCATTTGATGCATAGAATTGTATTGGTTTAAAATGCATTCGATACCCTTTCTTAGAATTAACTAAACGAAAATTAGTAAAATAATTTACATTTTTCGATTCGTTAATATTCTTCATTGAGAAGGCTTCTTCAAAAATATATGCTGATCCAAATAGATTTGCTCATCTTAATACATCCTCTTGTAACGATCAAAGCTTATTTTTTAACCAGAGCTTAATTAGTCCATTTTAAAACGGGGTATATTTTTGGCAATCTTATAAAATAGACACTAAATTCTTGGTATAAATTTTTTCCGATAGTTGAAATCTTAAAAGCCAGTAGAATTGTCCTTCATGAGGGTAAGCAGCAAAGAAATAAAGAAAAGTAGAATATAGATAGAAACCCTGAATTCAAGCTGAAGTGTTATTGACAAAAGTTTTTATCCCAAGTTTTGTTTTGAATTAAAAAAAAAAAGATGTTAAAAGCATTATTTTTTCATTAAATTAAATTCGGATTTTGTTTAATGTTTTTTTAAACAAAAAATTATCAATCGTAAATAAAAATAGCATATGGTGTGGTGGGTCGTTGTCTGTGCAACATTCTGTTTATGAATTTTATGACCACTAACACTATAAGTTAATAGTTATGGCTAACAAAAATTAAGTCAACCAATTTCTAATATATAAATTATACATAATAATTCAAAAGCTTTTATTCTTATCATATATGTATTCTAAAGAATCATGTTCTCAAAAAATTGAGTAACGGTTTCGGTGCACTCCAAGGTGCTATTGCATTAAAAAAATTGAAACATTTGAACAATATAGAATACACAAGCTTTGCACACGAGATTGCTAAGCAAAGCGAATTATTCTTAACCTTAATATATTTTGTCAACTTCTAATATAGCTTTATTTTTCATATAAATTAAAAGATGTGTGAAATAAAACCATTTCTAATAAAAATTCTCAATAAAAAAGATATGGAATATATTTTGCCAAATAATTTTTCAACTTTTAAAAGTATTTAAAATTAGTATAATCAGACAATCTAAAAAAGTTGGATAACAAGAATTAAGACTTAATTTTTATCAGATTTCTTTATTATAAGGCACAGTAAACAATTTTCTTTTAACTGTATAATCAGTATTGTTGTTTTGTATTGTACTGAAATTGATGAAACGTAGCCTGAATCTATTGTATAAGAAACGAATTCAAGTTTTTCATAAATTGACCTATTGCGTGTTTTCAGGTGCATTATTTGTTGAATATTTTGTTTTTTAAAAATCTAAACAGGCCATCACAAAAGAATGCTTCTATACAATCAAAACTTAGATAATGTCATTTTATTTCTGTATTAATGTGACTTTTTTTACTCTATTCTTATTGTGCCTTGAGTTTTTCCAGTTAAATTCAATTGTTTTCAATTATTTAAAGATAAATAATCTTAAATTATCATAAAATTACAACACTTATTTTGCTTTACTTCATAAATAAGTAGTACGAATAAGCATTAAATAAAAATGTATTTCTATATAAATCTACCTAAAAAATATCTAGACAGATAAAAATTAAACAGTTGAAGGTATAAAAGTCCAAAACTAATATATCTCTCTATATAATTATAATTAGAAGTTAGACATCGTGCTTAAGCGTATCTGTTTGGATAGTGACCTGCACATAAATGCAAATGTATATTGGTTTTGCGTGATTGAAAGTACGTCTGGCGCATAATGCACCACGCATGATATGTTGTGTTCTTTTATTCTCTATTGTATGAAATAGTTATTATTTCGGAATTTGAAATGGTCTGATGGTTTACAGTTTCAACTTAAAGATTCAAAGAGTTTGTTAGGACTGTGAGAAAACAATGGCTTCATAAAAAATAGTACAAGAATGCATATAACGATGTCTGTCTATTTGGTCAATGCCTTTTTTTAATCGTTTTCTTAAATAGGAATATAAAAGTAAATTTTTGAAAGTGGGGATATAGGGACTTATCTACACTACATTTATTCTCATAACAATAGGTTCGAATCCTGGCCGTTGCATGGATGTTTGTTAGTGGTTCGGAATCCACTTTAAACTGTAGGTCCCTTGTCTGTTTAGCCCTCGTGTGCTCAAAATGACCGTAGAGCGACAAACCAAACCAAACCAATCTCATAACAATAAGAAACCATATATTTTTTCTTAATGTAAAGCAAAGCCTACATTTGAGTTTCAGATTTTTCAGCAGATATTCATGAAAACTATAAAATAAATTTTACAGAGACTGCAATGCAACGATTTATATGATATTGCTTATTGATAACTTTGTAAATATTTGTCAGATGCATGACATATCTATGTCATAGTGTATTTAATATAATTTCTGTGTCTGTTAGGATAAATATAAGACTGACCACAGATTCCATTTAATTACACAAATTTTATTTTATCACACAAATAAAAATAAGCCCTATATTAAAAAAAAAAAAATATCAGCTACATTTTCCTTTACATGGCACTCTAATTTACGAGCGCTATATTTTCTTTTACACCCCTACTGCAAGACTCTCTATTACACTCTGACTGAAACGTCTCTAAAGCCTCTTTAAATCAAAGGGTTTAAGGTCAGACCTTTCTCGACAACAAAAGCATGCTAACTTCTGCGAGCTTCTCTGCAAAAAATCATCGACAACAACTCACATCAGTTCCTCGAGGCCTGCTTGCCTAAATATGGATAGCGCTACACAAGTCAGTACTGTGCATTACTTTGTGTTAAAAATTGATTATTATTTAATAGTACATTGAATTGTTGTAAAGTTTTTGAATTTGAATGTCTAAGTACCTTATATTTCCGCTCATTTCGCAAAGAAACGTAGGTTCTTTTCCATTAGCCGGCCGCAAGGGATAAATCGCCAAATATTGCTTAAGAAAGCACTTATTTTTTTAGTTTATACTTCTTAAGTTTATGGAAGAAAGGAGTTATTAAAATAAAAATGTAGCATGAAGTATGAATTATGAAAGAAATGAGTTATTCTTTTTATAAAAATGAGTTATTTTATTTTCGAAATTGTTTATATTGTTGCGTCGTCGTAAAAAGGAAAAATATGATGTTGGCAAATTATTCACTAGGCTAACAGAAAAATATCGAAATGTACACCCTACATAATAATGGAATGCTGTAAATAATGAACGTTGCAAGAATTGGTTTTTCATTTCATTGTATATACGTATTTCGATCTTTGGTAAATTTTTTGAAGAAAAAACTCTCTCTCGTCATATACATTGATCGGTTTATGTTCGTAAATATATGGTATATCACAAACTGAGAATCGAGCTATTATTAAAGATATCCCATTTACAACTGAAAAAAACTATTAAATATAATTTATTATTAATGCTGTGTTATTACGTTATAAAAACAACATTAAAGGCATATATTTTATTATTAGAGAGTTTTTGCATACCGTACGTTAGTTACCGTAGGACGTCCGTCAGCTTTTTCTCCCTAGCGCGCATGCTCATAGGAAACTGAGCATGCGCGCTAGGGAGAAAAAGCTAACGGACGTCCTACGGTAACTAACGTACGGTATGCAAAAACTCTCTATTATCAGGTATTTTCAGTTATGTATTATATGACATTCAATATTGAATGATAAATATTTTATTTCTATCAAGAGTAGATTTCGCTTATTTTTTTTAAACTAACTAATTAGATTCATAAAAATATTTACAATAATTTAAACTAAGCTTTTAACATTTTTTTTTGTCAGGATTTTTATTCTATGTAAAAATTATGAACGATTAATAAAAAATATATATATATAAATTTATCTTTGCCCCATGAGGATGCGAAAGTCCTCTATTTTGTTCTAAATAAAAATTGTAATTATTTGTGTACAGATAATAATATAATTAGCTAATAAATAAATAAATAAATTAATTAAGTAATAATTTTTAATTATTTGTTGTCCTAAATTACAGTCGTTTATGTAAAACAGTAACAATCACTTTTTTATTACATTTTCCAATCATTTATGTGGTGATAAAGGACAAAAGATAATTAAATGTTCTTTATTGTTATGTAATTAGAGATATTAGAAACATTATTTAAATCTAGAACCCACAGAGTGCAAGGGGGCATAGTTTATTTTTATATTTTAATTCCATTTAAAAATTGCAAAAATTCCTGTTGAAGACTTCAACCACAGATTGAGAAATCTTAATGGCTTTATGAAAAGTAAAAATTATATTTTTAATTATAATCATCGCACTTATTAATGAAATTTAAAATATAAATTAAGGAATTTTTAATTAATATATAGCTATTTCAGACATAAATATAAAAGAGTAAAGAACGCTGCTTAAAATCAAATACAGAAATAGTGTAATCCAATATTTGGTATATGACAGAATATATAGAGCTTTAGGTTAATTCCACTCTAAATTTAATTATGATCAGGTGTGGGCATCCAGGACTTTTTCGGGGAAGGGGGCCTAACCGTTTATGAAAGGTCAATAGGTCATACTAAATGATAAGTTATGGAAAAGATATCGGAACTCGAAATTCCACATATTAGTTATTTTGTTAATAATTTTTACATTGCACTCATTTGGTCTCAATAAATAAGAAAAGAGAACAAACTAAGAAGTATTTCCTTAAGTTAATTTAGTAAAAATTTAATTTAAAAAAAGAATTACATGAGCAAATTCTAAATTATACTTCAACTTTTTTTTTTTTTTTTTTTGGCAGCTCATCGATAACATCGTTTATATAAACTTCTCTATTTCGATGAATATTAAATAAAACTAAACCTGGTTAAAAAACCATGCTCAATCAACAAATTCAGGCGCGCAAAAAAAAAAAAAAAAAAAAAATATTATTGATAAGAAAAACGTTTGTAGACGGACACACGTTTTCCTTCTGGGCTTGCGGGGGAGGGGGGTTACGCCACCCAACTCCCTGAGTGTGTGATTAATTATGATAATTTATTAGAATCTCTATTACAATTTAAAACTAATTAATTAATTTTGAAATCTTTTAGATTTTGTTTATTGTGTATCACATAGTATAACTTTATACTTTTAAATATTCAATAAATTTTCCATTTCATGTAAAGAATTTGGAATAGCAAAACATTTTAACTAGTATCAGAGATTTAATAAAAATGAGATTTTATTAAAAAAAAAACAAAAAAACTTAAAAGTCATTACACCTTTTTTTTTTTTTTCCAAAAAAAAAAAAATATATAAATTTTTCGATTTATGGTGCACATTTGTTTTGTTTTATTTTAGCATAACGAGGGAATATTAAATAATTTTCTTGCATTTTTTAACATGCATTTATTTTATTACTGTATATTTTCATGATTTATGGCCAATATTCTAAGCTTGTCTGATGTGTTTCGAGCATTGCTTAACTCATTTTTCGTGCTTAACCTTTTTT
Organism: Caerostris darwini; assembly: GCA_021605075.1. Lineage (NCBI taxonomy): Eukaryota > Metazoa > Arthropoda > Arachnida > Araneae > Araneidae > Caerostris > Caerostris darwini. The sequence continues at coordinate 1,182,731 of BPLQ01005803.1, read as the reverse complement.
TTTTTTTTTTTTTTCTTCTTCTTCTTCCTTAGCATGTAATAAATCATAAACTATGCAAAGCAGAATTTCGGCAAAAAAAAAAAAATCTCTCTATTGTACCATTAGTTAAGTAAGACATTCTAAAAGCCATTTTAGATATCATTTGTTTATTTTCATTAAATACGATCTGCTTATGAATAGTTTAAAAACACCAAGCCAGTTATTGACAAATTTCTACTTGAAATTAGTTATAATCATCAATGCATTTATATTTGACCTTCAAATATATTTATTTTGCTTGGCCACTGCTTCTTTATTTCCCTTAAGTACTCTAATTAATAGCTAACTTTTAATGGCTCTAACTTAATTGCTAAACTAAACAACTAGATATTAATTAAACATATCATTCTCAAAAGCTTCAACTTTACTGAAACAGATTTCTTCAATGTATTGTTTTGATTATTCAAGTATAATCATTTCATGTAAAGGAAAATAGAAGAATGCTTTCACAAAAAATTTTCCCGTAGGAAAGTTTAAAGGTTTTCTTAAATTAATGCAAATTTCAAGTAAGATTTATTCAATATCTTTAATTTTTTAAAGGGGAAAATGTCGAAAAATAGAGACAAGTACAACTATGTTTCAAACTAAAAAAAAAAAATTTTTTTTTTTTGACAAAAGTTTTATTTTCAATAATATTTTTGAAAAAAATATTGTTGTTTTAATTTATTTATAAAAATTTAAAAATTATTGCTTTAATTAAATTTATTTCAACTTGTTGCTTTTTATTTTTAAAATACGTTATAATCTTTCAGTAAATTTGTCTTAAAACTCTGTATTTGTACTTTATTCTTTTAGAAAGAAAAGTTTCATAATTAATACCTTCGAACTGTTACTAGTATCATTTATTAATTATTATAACTGTCATTATCTTCAACAATTAACTGTAATATCTACTTCATGTACTTAAATGGAATCATGTAAGTAATTTAATATAAATAAATTAATTAATTTTACTTTGAACTACAGAGTTCTATTTGTATGTTAGATCAATAATTCTATTTTAAAGTTAGTCTGTTGTTTAAAGCAATACAGAAATATATGGTTGTATAAAATTTAATTTATATTACTGTTATTTTATGCACACTTTAGGCTAATTAGACCGGGACCTACAGTTTTGCATGAATTTCGAAAAACTAACAAACATACCTGCGATCGCCAGGATTCGAACGTGAAGTCTGTGGAACCAATTGCCTGAGGGCTAGCCAATTGGTCATCAGGCCGCGCGTTCTAGTTAAAAGAGAATGCGATTTTCTCACCATATTCAATGAAATGAAATTTGCATGCATATTCATTAATTCAAAACAATTATTCTGGAAGTTTTTAGCTAACTCTAGCGTTTTTGCAACGTAAGCATCTTTTATTTGAATCAACATTATTGCACATTTTCTTCACTTCAACCTGAGATCATGTGCCGCTAGAAAGCAAATTCTGCGTTACCTAGGTGTTCCATGAGAATCCTGTATTCAAATTTAAACGAGCATCTCTCCATCCCAGTAATGTCATCTTGGGGCTTGTCATCTTAGGAACAACCTCTTCAAATTCTAAGGAAAGATTTACCATTCTTAACCGGCAATATACATAGAGACTTTGGGTCAGCTTTGCATGTCGAGTTTTGAACTAGCTTCTTCGAGCTTGGAAAAATTGCAGAAAGACGTTTTTAATTTATAAAAAACTATTTATTAAATTAATAACATATGTCCCAAATGTGGGTCAGGGTTAGAAAAGTCCCACTGTAGCTCATAGTCGTCAAAGGCGACTAAAATGGGTATCCAGTGCCAGGGGGTATAACCGGGTGGGATAAAGTTAGACATCTTCCTTTGTCTCCATGTTTTTGAGCTACAAGGTCAAGGACAAAAAGAAGCTGCATTTTTTATCCTTTATCATGACCATGTGTTCATGAACTGGTCTAGATGTTGCTGTCGACCAAGTGAGATAAGAAACATCAACAACAAACGTAACATATGTTAAATAATTAATAGGATTTAACAGCGTAAAAGAGCCTTTTTTTTGCACGAAATAAATTTTAAAAATTTTTAAAGTAAGACTTGATAAGATTTTTATTGTAAGGCTGGGTAGATTCTTGTGAAATATTTATTCTTGTATTTATTTCTTTTAACGTATTAAAAAATCCAATTTATCTTCTCTGATGATAAGTGTCGGAATGAAAATTTTATAAATTACACACATACACACACACACATACACAAAAAAAAAAAAAAAAAAACAGAACAAGAATTAATTTCTCTATGTATAAAAATAAGACTTTCTCAGCAATATATTTACACGGACAATTATTTTCTTATTTCATGAAGCCTACAGATATTTACGAGTTAATAGTAAGATGATGTTAAAAATAATGAAATAGCGATATTTATTATTAGTAAGTCTTCCTTTTATTTCTCAATAGAGGTAAGAATTATAAATTGAAAACAGTTGTTAATGTTTCTCAAAAATTTAAATCTGCAAATAATTTTTATACGAATAATCAATTTGAACCTCTGTATTAAATGTAGATTTTTTAATTATTACAGCTTCTTCGATCTTTCAAAGTGACAGCCTGGGAGAAATTTATGCCATCTAATTTTATGCATAAAAACATCTCCAAATTTAACAGATGCCTTTAATATTGACTGTTTCCGGTCCCAAAGACCTCATTAGGAGGATAAATAACAATGCAAGGGTTTTGACATTAAAATCTAAAAACGGTTATAGCACATAAAAACTGCACACAGCTTTCTTCTAACTCTGATTTTATGGGATAAGAAGATTGTAATATCATCTATCCACGCAAAAGCGTGTAGGCCTGGGGCGTTTGCCCTTTCTTGTGGCGCGGGAAAGAAGCAGTGTCTTTATCGTTCTTTGTAGCGCCGTGGAAATTACGCATATTTTAATTTCTTTGTTGTCTTTCTCTCTGGCAAAGCATAAGAGAAGTCACTATAGAACAAATGGAATGTCGATAAACAAGGACGAACTCCTATAGTTTTCAGAAGTTAAAGAACTTATTAATCTTCATATAAAAGATTTATCCTCACTTAAAAATTACACAGTAAATTAAATAATACATTTCTCTCGTAATACATTCCTACAGTTCTATTTTACTTGAACATAGTTCACGAATTATGAACTATCCCTCTACAAAATAGTTTCTGTAATAACTATTAGGGAAATCCCTCTACAACACAGCATTTGTATTGACTATTATGGAAATCCCTCTACAACATAGCATTTGTATTGACTGTTAGGGAAATCCCTCTACAACACAGCATTTGTATTGACTATTAGGAAAATCTCTCTACAACAAAAAGAGATGACAAGAGTTCTTAAGAGAAAGCAATTTCTTCTTATTGAGTATTTTCCTATTTTATTTCTACATCTGCGTAACTTAGAATTTACTAAAATTTTAGATAAATTTTGTTGGGGGAATTTTAAACATTTTTAAAAATTTATACTTTTTTTCCAATGACATTTTTCATTACTTCGAACTTAAGTAAGCAAGTATGTGTAAGTAAGAAAAAAATGTTTTTACATCCTTGAAATTCATTGTTCGATTATTTCAAGACATTTTCACTCAAATTTATGAACAAAAATTGTTTTCTGACATCTTCAATCGCTAACTGAATGCGTAACTGAGAATATGAGTATAAAAAAGAAATTTAAAAAAATAAATCTAATTGCATAATAATTATATAATTAGAATTATTTCTTATTGTGATTATGTAATAGTTCTATAAATATTATATAAGTGCTAAACTACTGAAAAATATCTCAAAACTTCTTGTAAATGATTTTAAAATATTTGTAAAATACGAGCATAGACATGCAATTTAAATCACCCTGTTTTTGAGTTCACAGTAATGTGATTGATTAATTCAAATAACTTTTTTAAAAAGAAACCATTTTCCCATCGTTATTATTACTTACTTTATCACTTACTCCTTTTTTTGTAGTACATGTATTTAGGTAAGTTTAACGGAGCAGGGTTTGCAAATCTGGAAAAAGGTTTACATTATATATTCATGTAATTTCGTTTTTTTACTATTACTACTTTTTAGTAGTTAGCAATAGAGCTTTTAATACTGAAAATAAAAAGATACAAAGTATCCCTCTACTTTTTTTCGTTTTAAATAAAGGTGTATCATTCAAAATATTTCCATAATATAATATCATAAGATATTAAAGTCTACAATCGAGATTATGATCAATAATGGAATTATTAAAAGTAAATTTCTAGAGCTTATTTGACCTAGAAATTGTTCAACAGAACAATTCAACGAAAATTTAAATGCGGGACATGATTAAGAACTTGTAAAAAACAAAAGCTTCTTTCGGTAAATACCGCAGTGTCAGTTATAAATGTAAAATTATATTACAGAAAACATATGTTGTTTCGAAAATTTATTCGAAAACAATTTTATGAGTTCTTGCGAACAGGCTCAGTAATCAATACTTGGTTATCAATAAAAGTGTACAAATTGATTTTCTCAATTTTAGTGAAAAGAAACTGAGCAGAAACTGATCTCAGTCTTGAGAAATATAAGGATTAAATTAAAATAGATAAAATTATTCCAATAAATCCATTCTTAACTGAGAGCATAAACAAAGAATAAAATAGACCCTGAGTTGGACTTGAGTAGCAAAAATGTCCACTACTGCTGGTATAGATGAAAAAGAAATGCGTCAGTTCTATTTCTGCCTAGAAAAATCACGTTGTTGGCTTTCAAAGATAATGCAGCAAATTTTGATTTTTACTTCAAATATTAAGTACAAACGCCTGTATTAGTGCATGGGATTGTGATGAGTAGCTCTATATCTCGAGACAGTTCAAAGTGCCAAACAAGTTGACACAGCAATAGGCAAGTCAACATATGGTATCATGCAGTTAAAAAAAGACCGATGAAGACGAAACTGTTCTGTGAAAGCGTGCTAGAAGCTGTATCAAGAACACCATACCATGAAAAGATAGATATGTATCTTTAGTAGAGAAAAGGAGGGGCCTGATGGCTGAGTGGCTAGTCCTCTGGCTCTCGGTATCACATGTATCGGGTTCGAATCTTGGCGGTGCCATTGATGTTTGTAGTGGTTCGTAATCGACTTTAAACCGTAGGTCCTAGTCTCATATAACCGTAAAGTGCCACAGTGCCAAAATCAGACTTCTCACTAACATCATTCCCAAACTGTAAAGGAGCAACTCAGCTCTAGGCACAGTGATGTGATGTGATATGGTGTGGTAGTGGAGAAAAGGAATAGAAATCTTTATACTGGTACGATACCTTTGAAAACGCTCTCGAGATATCTGCTTCATGTGTATCTCGGCGATTCAATTATATTGGCTTATATGCACGCAAGCTGCTTCATTCTGTTACAATCATGTTCTCTTTGGGAAAGATTTCATTCATGTAATAAACATATTCATTAGTATCAGTAACAGTGTTTTGAAGTGATGTTAATGGAGCATCTCCATTCACCTTCAAGAGTAATTATGGACACCAGCTAATGCTGGGAGGAGAGAAGAGAGCTACATGAAGTTGATTATTATGGCCAAAGAATAACAATGTGGGCGGTGATCTGTTCCATGGCTAGATACTGCTTCCCCTCTACGTTGTAGGTGCAGTTACATCACAGCAGTATTACGGCCATATTCTCCTGAATAATGTCCCTCTTTTCCATGATACTGTGGGACTTGATTTTCTGTGCACGAATAACAATGAAGTATCCGAAACACACGATGGAAAATCGTATTTCCTGACCTGCATATTTCTGGAACTTAAATCCAATAAAGCACATCTGGGATGCATTTGCTAAGCCACATTTGAAACATAAAGCCGAGCTCTCGTCTGCTCCTGTGCATTACGATTTGAACTCGAAAAACAAGCCCAGTTATCTCCTTTTGTGTGCGAGTGATCACCTGTCATTTGGTAGGCTGCTGATTATTTGGTATACGACATAAAATTTAAAATGGAAAGATATTTCAACTTCCTCGCTTCCCGAGATGCGAAACACGTCTTTCAAGTCCAACCAGATTAAAGCGAATTGGTTTTCTATGAGGTACTCAAAACTTTCGCATTTAAGCGCAGATGCAATTCCAGACCTGTGTCTCAAAGAAATTATATTTTGAACTATACAGGAATACAAATCGGTCTTGAGAGACGAATGGAACTAAATCTTCCAACCTTTTTCAGTTTTCTAGAGAACATTGGTGACAGAGATAATCCAATTAGCATTAGCGCATTAGAAGATCGCGCTTTTTAAGTAGCATCCAGATCTGAGAATAAAGCTGATCATTCGTTTGCTTAAATACGTTTCAGTTTAAACTCGAAAAACAAGCCCAATTATACCCTCTATGATGGACTGTCATTTGACAGATAATATATTCTTTGATGCATGGCAGAAAATCCACACCAAAAGGAACGATATTTCCTCTATCCCGATTCACGAATTGTGCAACAAGATGCTTTTGAATTCCATCCAGATTGCAGCGAACTGGTCTTCTATGCACCATTCAAAGATTTTTCGCGTAGATCGAATTCAACTTTGCGGAGGCACTCGCATATGTTCTTATTTTAACAATAATTAACATTCTTCGTAATTGTTTAAAACTGCTTTAAAGAGTGTACTTTTTTTTAAGAAAAACTTTTTCTTACGTTAATTTTCCAAATGGCGAAATCTTTATCATTTTACATAATAAAATTTGAACAACATCTCTACCAAACATATACTAAGTTATATTTCTTCAATCAATATCCATTTTAAATTATTCCGAAAACGTCTCTGTTTCTTAGCAACTGATGAGCAGTACATTATTTTCCATTCATTATTCTGTAACTGCGAGAATAACTTGTTTCATAATATTCAGGTTTTCGTGGTGTTGGATAGTTTGGTGTCAGATAGTTATAGTTTGGTGTTGGATAGTTTTGGTGTCATTTGGAAATAAAGTTAAATTAACATCGGATTATTCTTTCAAAGGCTGTTTCACTTTTATTACCAAAACATTACGTTATTTCTTAAGTTCTTATATTAACATCAAATAAAGTTAAAAACAAATGATTTTTCAAAAGGTCCCAGTGAACTCTCAATGATAATTCAATAATCCAACAGAAAGGATTTTCTTTTAGAAAATTTCAGTAGCTAAAATTAAAATTATTTTTCAATCTGCTATATGTTTCCAATATTTCTAAACGTTTTGTTACAACAGAATTTAATGCTGTTGGGACTTAAAGCTGTTGTAAACTTTGGAACTAAGAAATGCACTTTTGATATAAAGAATAGAAATATGTTAATAAACATTTGCAAAAAGTCAATAATCAAATTATATATCTTTGAATATCATCAGGACAAATATACCTACATTATAATTTAATAAATATTTCATAATTTTAAAACTGGCAACTGGTACCGATTACGGAGTACCAATGGGAATAGACCCATTAACCTCCTCATCTTAATTAATATTTAAATTTACAATTTTAATTGGCTGCTTAAATGTTAGTATTGGATAAAAGATAAAGTTTCAAAAAATTAAATAAATGGTACTCTAATAATTAAAAAACATTAAAAATAAATAAAAGTAAGATACAAAATAAAAAATAAAATTAAAGTTAAAAGAATTTAAGTTTAAATTCGGTACAATTAGGGACCAGTTGTCGATGCCACAAAACTATTGTATAAAAATAAAATTATAGTGATAAGGGTATGCTGAACGGTGGGTACCCGTAATGATGAATCTGGAAAGCAAATGATTATTTCAAAAAAAAAAAAAAAAAAAAGCCGATCTCAGAACCAAAGTTCTTTTTATTTATTATTATTTTTTGATAATTTTTTTCATATCCTTATATTTTTCTAACAAAAAAAGGAGGTAAAAACGAGAGAACTTTAAAAACAACTTTAAAAAATCACACAAGTTGCATGGCATTATATCTTTAGCACTATTATGCAAATATTACAGGTTTTTTTGGGTCAACCATAATTAAATCTATGAAGTCCTTAACCTGAATAAAAACGGCAATTGCAAAAAATAAATCCGTTCTATTCTTGACATTTGAAAAAGAATAAATATATTTTAAAAGGATTTTTACAAGTTTCCTGGTTCTGCGATTTCAAAATGTAGTTTTTACTTTATAAATATGATACCTTGCAAGTTTTTATAGAGACAGATGTTTAGTTCATAATTGTTTCCGCTTTCATTATGAAACGGAAACCGTAATTAACAAACGAAATCGTAGAGTGAGTAACTGAAGGCGATTATCATTAAAGAACTGCATTTACAGAGCAAAAATGAATCTGCAGTGAAATAAATATTAATGCATCAAATATTACGCTACGCAACATGAGTTAAAGGCTTGAGAAAGCTTACAGATTTCATAAATAAAGCATAAGAAAGAAATATAAATAATTTATATCGACACAGTCATTAATTTTGACAATTTAATTAATAAAATTATTCCAAAGTTTATGATTTGATAAACATCAAGAAAGTTGAAATTAATTTATTTACACTTAAAAAAACAAAATGCGTGGTAAGAGCTTTAAATTCTTTTTTAAATAATTAATCGACATTATTTTAATGTATTTCATCACTTAATTATTCATTTTGAGCTTCAATACACTTGTCTAAAATTTTACATAACAAACTAAGTAAAGATAAGAGTAAATAAAAATTGAATTTGTAATAACTCAAAAAACTGAAATAGCCATGTCACTAATTTTTCACAACGGGCTTTTATTAAAATATAAAAAGACGTTCCATTTCAAGTATGCAATGTAGATGGAGAGTATAATCGCAATTATATAATTGCTATCTTAGTATGGTATAGAAGTACAATCGGCTATTCAAGAATAGTGTAGATTTATACATAAAGCATCTTAGTGCTAATACTTCTTATTGAAAAGGTATTTTGCAAGTGAATTTCAGTTGAAGAAAAGCAGCTTAAACAGACATCTCCGAGTATACTTTAAAATTTTAAACCTTCTTTTTTTATTAAAAATAAATTTATAAAGGCTTGTGGGAACCTCTTAAAAATTTGGGATTGCATTTTTTTAATGTGTCCATATTATAAGGACGTACAAATGGTATTATGGTATAACAGACATATAAATTGCCAATCGACAGACAGCTTCCAGCATCATTGATTCTAAATCAAGGATGTTGGAACGCTACTACAATCCTACACTATTTTGTTCTGATTTCATGCATTATCTGCTAGTAGGCAGAAGGCCATGGTCCACTGGGGGAGGGGGAGGCATGGTCCATAATTGGTTCCATGCCTTAAAAATATCATTCATGATTAGAATATAGAAAATCTTTCATCAGACAATTTGTTTTATTTATATGAATATCATATTTAAGTTACTCTGTAATAACCAAAGAGGTTTCCATTGAACAATTTTTATCAGATAATACCATTCATTTTTATGGGATATTTTGACACATTGACAGTATTTTTCTGACAAAAAAATGTTGGCATTTTGACATTCTTTGTAATGAAAACTAATGTCGCAGACAACTGAGAACTAAGATTTTTATAAATATTGATGAAGGTCATTGTAAATTATATCAAATCAATTATTACATCTTCGTCACATTTCGTGCTTTTTTTTTAAACGAAAAAAAAAAAAAAAAAAAAAAATCCCCCCAGCAACATTTAAAACTTAAGGTGCTTTTTTTTTGGATACGCACAAGTCGCACAAGATTTAGCACCTGTTGGAAAGAAATTTATAACATGTAAGAATAATTCTCTATTACCAATTTGAAAGTGATATATATCTCATTTTCAAACCCCGTTTTATAATTCTGATTAACCTCTGTTGAAAATTCAACTCTTCGGTTATATCGTACTTTTTCTTTATTCTCAACAAACGCGATATAACAAGGAGTTACTGTATTTAAATATGAGCCAATAAGATATAACAAAAATTTAAATAGAAATATATGCTGAGAATAAAGTAACATATATAAATGCCTATGAACTTGAACGTCTTGTACCAAAAATATTATTTTTTAAACTCTAATAACTAATAGTTACCGTTGGTATCCAAAGCCATTCATTATAGTTTTATCTAATGTTTCTTTTATTAATGATATTAAAGCTGTCTAAATCAAAAGAATAAAGATGAACTGCTTTGAAAACCAAGTAATTGCTTCGGGCTAAGGAAATCGGAAGTATGTCATAAAGAAGAATTAAACTTTTCGTAAGACAGCCACTGTTCAGGGGGGAAGCAGGGTTCATTTGATCTCAGACACACGCAAGGGTGATTATATAAATACTGAAAGTGAAAAGGTTAACCACAGAACCATTCATAGTACATGTCATTATATTCCCACAGGAAAGCCTGTCATCAGAGTCTCAAAAGCAAACTACAATTCATAAGGGTGTAACTAGTAATTTCCACTATAATGTTAACTTTTTTTTTTATCCTTCCACAGTAGAAGTGCCATATTTAGAGCCTTTTTCCACATAATTACCGCCACCTGGTCATTGAAGAAGCTGTGCATCCCTTAAAACAGTTACACATATTATTTATAATTAAGTATATAGATTACAATACATATTTATATCATGCCAAAGAGAAGAGAAAAAAAGGGCAATGTGTGCACAGCGAAAGAATGGAGTGGAGCGATGATTTTATACTCAGCAAACAAACATAAAATAGGCTGTTCACGGTTTCATTTAATTTGTATGATACAAAACTATAATTCTTTTCCCAATAAGGAGATTAAATATTTATTATACAGTTTCTGATTAATTAACAATAATAAATCTGAATTCATCAGCTTTTTGGGCTTAAAAATTATCTGTATGAATCTTTTGATCATAATTTAAAATTTACAGATATACACATCTCTAATTTACAAGTACACAAGGTAATATATCTCTGATTTCAAATACTTATGTGTAATCTTGGTACATATATGTACTTATGTGTAATCTTGGTACATATATGTACTTATGTGTAATCTTGGTACATATATGTACTTATGTGTAATCTTGGTACATATATGTACTTATGTGTAATCTTGGTACATATATGTACTTATGTGTAATCTTGGTACATATATGTACTTATGTGTAATCTTGGTACATATATGTACTTATGTGTAATCTTGATACATATAAGAGAAAGAGAAAAACGAGACAATTTGTGCACAGCGAAAGAATGGAATGGAGTGATGATCTTTTGACCACAATTTTATAATTTACAGATGTACACATCTCTAATTTGCACATACACAACGTAACAAATCTCTAATACTTATGTGTAATCTTGTTACATATATGTAACATATCTCGGGAGATATACCCTTAGTAATGAAGTTCTTTTTCATACAGAAAATCTCTTGATATTTATTCACAAGTAGCATCAAAAACAGATCATGGTACACTATAATACTTAGGAATTTTCTTTTCAATATAATAAATGCTTATTCTGGAATTTTTATCTTTGGGTACGATTAATGCAATTTTTATTTGTTGCTTTATATTACACTATCATGTAAAAGTACTTTTTTAGTAAGCGTCCTTCTTTCCGTTGTGGTGTTTATATTTTACTAGTAATCTTCATACGAATAAAAACAGATAACTCAGTGTTGACCTGGATTAGTTAATCATTATTATTACTTAGATATACTTTAAAGATAAAAATTATAAGTTAACAATTTTAAAAAATCATACAGGAAGTGTTTAATATCAAACATCTGAAGTCACTTATTTCCTATCTTTCATAAAATTAGGTCATTTGTACCTGCAAACAATCATTCTAATATCGATATAAAATTTCATCATTGTTAATACACACACGTTATTAATTCACAAAAAAATACCATTATATGAATCCTTCTGTTTTAGTTGATCATTATCATATACAAGTACTGTTATTATTTTAAAGGCAGACGAAATGAAATCATTTATTAAAATAATGACTAGACTTTTGAATCTTAAAAAAACTCTTTAACTAGTATGACATCGTGTTAACTGAAACAGACTTCCGAAAAGTGAAACCGTATAAATAAAAAAGACAATAAATCCAAAATGTAAAAAAAATTATTTCACAATTTCCGTTTTTTTTTTTTTTAAATTTACAACAAAAAATTGTATCTTTTATTTAATTAAAAATAATTTGATGTTTAATTTTAGGAAACTTTGGTTTAAGGACTACCATATACTTTCTGTGTTATGTCCTATCTGGTGCCAACAATGAGCATTCAGAAAAAAATTGCTTTTCAGAGTTTTAGAGATTTCAGTTTTAAGAAATATAAAAGCACAATTCATTCATTTTTGTTTATTGTTTAAGATATATAAATTAAAACCAACATAATAAACAAGTTATTGAAATTTTTTTTTTGTGTGTGTGTGGGGGGTACAATTGTGCCAAAAAAAAAAAAAAAAAAATTCAAACAATTTTTTTTTAAATGAAAAAAGAAAGAAGATAATTACTCAGCTATTCTTTATTTGTATCTTAATGTGTTTATATTTTTATCAGAAATATTATTTGTAATTTTTCCGATAACTATTTTTTTATGGGATCATGACTGAATTTGACTTTTTCATTAATCAAAGAATAAGAATTTTCTTATAGATTTTTTTTAAAATTAATTAAACAACCAAAGAATTCTTATTCTATACATATTTGTTTTAATTTTGAAAGCTTCATCAAAATTAAATTTTTGATAAACTTCTTCACAGTTACCTTCATAAGAAATATACTACATCTCTTTTAATAAATGTAATTTTGATCGACTGAATCCTCTTTAAAACCTAGATTCAGATATTTTTATTGTAATACATGAGGCCTACGATGTTAAAATATACCAAAAAGTATTTTTATTATAGGTGAAAGTATATTGAAAAAAAATTCAATAAAATGTGCAAATGTTTTATAAATTGGTTTCCTATTTCTAATTTGAAATAAAAAATAAATGAAACGTTAATAATTTTAAAATTAATCTTTCATAGATTAGCAATTTAAATTTATAATGCACATTTGTTGATTTTATTTCTAAAAAAGTTAACTTTTGATAAAAAAAAAATTATTATCCTGTTTAAGTCCTCCTATGATAAATCATTAAAATGTAACACTCTCTCACATTGACAACACAACTATTCATACCTTGCAGAAACTTTGTCTTCAAATTGCAAAGCATACGAATAAACGTGTCTTTTTCTAATATATCATGACGCATTAATAAAAAAAATAATACATTCTATGCTGCCCTTATGTCGCTGCGTAAACGAGAGAGGAGGGATAGGGAGAAGTTGTAGAAAGATGGCGAAAGAGATATGAAGTCAATGTAGTCACGAAGTTCACGAAATAGATACATTAGATCTATATCTTTTGTCAACCTTGAGAAGTGAATTGACATTACCTACAATTTCAAACGGAACAACCCTGGCCCAATCAAATTTTGGGTAGATAATGAAATACCTCATCCGTAATACCATGTTGAGGCAATGAAATAATTCATTTATAAAATATCTTTTTAACTATTCAATGTATATGAACAGTTAAAAAATATCTTTTATCTTTTAAACTAATAAATATATATGAATAGTTGTTACTTTCATATGCATTAAAAAAAGTACTCAAGCATTTGCGTATTTTCAAAATGATCTTTTATCAATTATTAATCAATCAATAAATTAGAAAGAATAAAAATAGAAATAGTACACAAGTATTTGCATATTTTCAAAGTGATCCCTCATCAAATATTAATCAATCAGTGAAGTATTGTTTGAGAATACAACTATTCAAATAAATGTAACGAAAATGACGACTTCTATTAATTTATTCAAAAATTAATATTCTTTAAAAAAATGGCAATACAAATGGTATCAAACCATTGAAATATTTTGTTCCTTTGGCCTTTTAAAAGTCATTATATGATCAAAAATTTATTTGACTAATTTAAAAATATTCGCAGATTTTTATTTGATTGACTTGATGTATATGTATGAATGTATATGTATCTTATATATTTTCAATCAATTAATTTTTGTTTTGAGTATCTAAAATGAATGAGAAGGTTTTTAAAATATATATTAAAGTTTATTGATAAAATAGTAAAAAAAAATTTTCAATCATTGAATTAAGCGATAGTAATTAATTGAAGATTGGGCTTTGATAAAATATTTTAGATAAAATAGATATTAAACACATCAAAAGTTATTTGATTGTTTAATAGTACCTTAATCATGGATTAGTGGTAATGTACACTAATTAGATTTCTAAAGGATAAGAGTTCCCTACCATTAGGACATGGATTAGTGGTAATGTGCACTAATTAGCAATCTAAAGGATAAGTGTTCCGTGAAATGGAGGCATGTATTAGGGGTAATGTGCGCTAATTAGCATTCTAAATGATAAGAATTCCCTGCCATTGAGGCATGTAATACAGTCAACTACTATAGGAAAAAATGAATTGGCTCGGCGGAGACAGCGAAAGGGAACTCACAGCAATAGTCGAATTGCGTGGTTGAACTTTTTTCAATATGACACACAAATGTGGGGTAGTTACAGCAAAAAGTTCTCCCAGATGGCATTACTCCAGATTCTGTCGCAGCAGCAGCCAGTGTCCGACAATGCGGGAAAAAGTACTTAATAGTTTTCTCAGGTCTGTAAAAGTTTTCATTTAGAAGAAAAAAACTGATAATGAATATAGCCTTTTACATTTATAGAAGAAAGTAAGAAATTTAAAGTAATAATATTTCGAAATCAGTTTAGAAAAAGCAGATTGATGCATTATTATATCTTAAATATTTCTTAGAAATTTTTAAATGTATATAAATATATATTTATTGTAAATTTGAACATTAAAACAACAAACTATAAAGGCACTATACTTCGTAGAATATTGTATATAAACAACTTAAAATTGTGATAATAAAATATTTAATTGAAACATAAAATAAATGAAATTATATATTTACACCATTTTTCATTGAAAATAATTAGAATAGTTAGTTAAGGAAACAGAATAAATTAACTTATCTATCTAGAAAAAAATTGCAATGCCTCTAAGAAATCATCATAAATTATCAGTTTAATAAAATGTTAATTACTTGAATTAGATTTATACAAATGTAATAGGCTCTAAAATGGAGGTAGTGAGCCAAACTTTCAATAACTTAAAAAGTTTTGAGACATTATAATTTCAGTAATTTAAAATTTTGAATTCAAATGCTACAATGAAAATTCTGCAAGAAATAATTCCTTTTCTACAATGGAATGACTCCAATAAAATGTTACAACTAATGAACATGAAATGTTACAACATGACTAATGAATTAAACTTAGTAATCTGAAGAAAAACAAGAAATTTTTTTAAAAGCAATAAGTCCACAAATAGCTATAAGTTCAAGGTCAAAGCTATAATTCATAAGAAGCCTATTCTCTCTTTTAAGTTATTAATTTTTTGTGTGACATTTTTTTTCCATTTTATCATACAATTGCCACAACTGAAACAGTTAATCGTAACGTTTTAGTTAACATGGATTATTATCAATTAATGCAGCTTTGAATAATTATATTGCTTCTCGACACTTACAAAACGAATAATAACTTTGTAAATTCTTAATCTTATTGTGATGGAAAATTTCTCTGAAAATTAAATAATTGATTGCTAATGTAACACAGTAATTTAAATACAAAAGGGACATTTCAGAAAAGAAACATAAAACAAATCAAGATATGACCAGTAGTTTTATGTATTTGCTGTTCTTTTTTCAAATCGGTAATATGAAAACGTGTTTCTGCTAGTTTTAAGACATTTATGGGTTAGTCATATCTTGAAAGAAACTTAAATTCACTTATGAGGCAATACCGACTAAGAAAATTTGATGAAAGATTGACAATTAATTTATATTGAGATTGAATGATTAATCCACTTCAGTGATTTATTAAACGCATTAAATATATTGCATATTTTGGATGAGAAGGAAGCACATAAATCTGCGATTTCTTAAACGCAGAGAGTGTCTATTCAACATTGACTACCATTTATGACATATTGTCCATTCAACACTGACTACCATCTATGACATATTGTCTATTCAACACTGACTACCATCTATGACATATTGTCTATTCAACACTGACTACGATCTATGTCACCTGGCATGTCATACGATTTCTACACCCAATCAATAGATTATAAGATAATAATCAATAAATATTATCCTTAAGCAAATTTCTATCAAACATAAATTTGTATACCATGATATTTATGCATTGCGTTAATATTAATGTGTAGACAAAACATTATGAGGTTTCATTTTTTTTTATACGCATGATTGTGTTGGGATAGATTCTCAGAAAAGAATAATCTTCTACCACTGTCCAAATATTAAGTGTTGAGTAAAAAATTTAAGTATTCTTCTGAATTCTGCTTCATATTTATTGTCAATATAAGGTAAGTTTTAAGTTAAACTAATATTTAACGAAGTAGTTTTTGGTTTTCTTTCAATTGGAATATTTTTTCCAGACTACAAACAGCTACATTTGTTTTCTAGATTTCTAAATTATTTGTTATTTTTGAACGTGCATGCTGAATTAAAAATTGACCTTGAAAAATCCAATCATCTATTGGTAAAGAAATTATACATTATAAAATAAAAACAATAAATAATTCTTTGTAATTTCGAACTTTCTGTCTTTATTCACAATGTTTAAATAAAATAATCTTAAAAATATTATCAAACAAAATATGCAAACAGGTATGTTAAGGATAATGTTAACACAACGGTTTAGTAACAGATTCATTGATTTTCTGTTGCTGATATAATGTTTTATGAAATTTGATTCTGAATAATTTATGCAAAATCAATGAGTAAAAAGTCGTTTTCAAAAAAAATATTAAAGACAATCCAAACTAGTATTAAGAAAAAAAAAATCAAATAACTGTATTTCAATCCAAGGCCGAATATTTCAGTCCATTAAAATAAAAATATAAAATTTTAAAAATGATTTTATCTATTTACTTACTGACATCACTTCTATATACACATATTATACAAACAATCTTTTTTATTAGTAAATATTAAAAGAATTAACGCACTCAATTTCAAAACACAAAAATTAACAGAAAATTGAAGTATTACTTTTTTAACTAAAAATAAATAAAATAAAAAGAAATGATTTGTTACAAATATAGCACTTGAAAATATAGTATTGTGAGAAATTTATTACTATTTTATCATTTCACAGAATAGTTGTAGTAGTGAAATTTAAAAATAATGTAATTTAAAATGTAAAATATTACCATATTACCATTTTTAATATAAAATATTGCCATTTTTAATTTAAAATATAACTATTTTTTTAAGAGAGGGAGATTGTCCAAGGAAGTAATTTTGAATCATAACAGCTATTAAAAGAAACAATCTAAGACATTTTTTTGTAGAGAAAAAAAAAATTTTTTTAGCAGCTTTCCAAAATTTCAGTTATTTTCTGAGATTTAACGAAAATATTTAGACAGATGAATAATGATTTAAATAGTTTTATCAACAATTAACAAAGGCTAATTACTTAAAAAGGTTAACTAGCTTACTTAAAACTTATATATAACATCCGTAATCTTTATTCAAGATACACTTAATTATTTTGCTAATCAAATAGTTACTTATACAGTAGTATTTGATTAGAGAAATGGCTTTGTGTTAACTAAAAATCTTTTTATAAGTAAAAAATAATATTAAATTATTATTTTAAAGTAATTTTTATTATAATTAGTATATTTTCGAATTTCGGTGAACTGCGTTGAACACAAATGTGGTAATTGTAAATTATTTTGTAAGGCAATTCTTTGAAAGGCCTCCAAGCATTTTTACTGAATTATGTAAAGTAAAATTTCATTAAAAATTTTAATAAATTATGTTTTAAAAATTTATTATAAAATTCGTTTTAAGTAAATCATGTCTATTAAAAAATTACTATTGCATATTGTAAACAAATCATGTTTATCAAAAATTGTGCTCATGAAGTCAATGCAATAAATTTTTAACAAAGACTATTTTTGTAGCAAAATCAATTTTTCCTTATTATAAGCAACTCTACTACTAATTTATTTTATTGGTATCTTTTTTTATGTTATTTGTTAACAATCTTTTCATGTCAAAAGCTAATATTATTTTTACTTTAAATGTTATCTGATAAAAAATAAATATGTTTTGTTTGAAACAGAGATTTTCTCAAAACAAAATTGTCGTTTTGAAATAATTTCAATATCTCAACAATAATAAATTAAAATAAATAATTAAAAAATTACTAACATTATTGCTACTATGCCATAAACGATATGCGGAATATTTCATAATAATAAATATTAGTATCAGTAAAAAAATATAAGTAAACAATTATATGCAAATTTTATCCAAATTATTTCAATAATTATTATTATCATAGCTGCCATGATGTGCAGACATTATTTTTCTTCTATTAATTAAACAAAATCATACACGCAATGATTACAATCAATACACAATACTCCAATTACTAATTTGACAAAAATTGATTACCCATAGACAGTATTTATAGAAAAAAAAAAAATAACCGCTTGCCTACACTGTTCGAATTAAATCTCGACATTATTTTCTCTTTGTAATTAAACACACATGCACACAATGATTACAAACAATACATAATTCTCCGATAAACTAACCTACAAAAAATCAGTTACCCATAGACAGCATTATTAGAATAAACAAAGGGGAAGAAATTAACGACTAGTCTATATCATTCAAGTCTCCGTTATTTAGACTACACTAGCTGTCATGCGTTGTAGGTCTCGACATTGCTTTATGCGCTAAATAAACACACACAGAGACACAATGACAATCAATACACAATTCTCCGATAAGCTAACTGTCAAAAATCAGTTACCCATAGACAGAATTATTAGAATAAACAAAGGGGAAGAAATTAACGACTAGTCTATATCATTCAAGTCGCCGCTATTTAAACTCTACACTAGCTGTCATGCATTGTAGGTTTAGAGCATGCATTGTAGGTAGGTATAATTTTCTCCGACTAAATAAACACACATACTTGCACATGATTACAATCAGTACACAATTCTCCAATTACTAGGCACAAAAAATCGGTTACCCATAGACAGTATTCCTAGAAAAAGAAAGGGGAAGAAAAGAACGACTTGCCTACACACTTCGAGTCGCCGCTGTCTAGTCTTCCCACTAGCCGTGTCGAACACGCTACATGGCGGTCGAAACCTTCGCTCTCGTAGCGAAGAACGGGACTGATCACCGGTACCGTGAACAAGTCTGAGGGACTCCCGTAAAACAAAAATAAACCCGCAAGCCGTCCGTAAAACAGTCACGTACGCGGGGTATCAGTCACAAACGTGCACCGTACATCGATCACGGCACCGTGGTAGCCACGAAACCCCCATCGAAAGTGATTGTTCGCGCTTGGATTTTGTTTAACAGATTTCTTTATTCGCTCGAAATCTCGCAAAATGTTTCTTTCACCGTTTTTTTTATGTGTTTTATTATTATTATTTGGATCGCGTTAGTAAGATCGGAAAGGTGAAGTCTGAGATGTGTTATTTGCACGCCAAGCACGTACGATGAGCGCATTAAGTAAGACTTATCACACGCGGAATTCGGTTTTAAAGGGACGATCGTATTATGTATTAGGTGACTTTCATTTTCGAAATCAGATCTTTAGTTTTGACGTGTTTGTATTGATCACTCAATTTGCAGTTAAAAAAAATCATTGTAATTAATTACAAAATATATTGCATATTTAATATTAAATACGTTATTCTATAAAATTCGCAAATTAGCAATATATTTCTAGACATTCCATTCACCTGACCACTATTTTCCAAATTGCAAAGCATTTAATTTTTTAAAATAAAGTCAAATAATTTTCACAATTTAAAAAAAAAAATTAATTTATAATTTTAATTAATAGTTATTAATTTATAGTTTCAACAATTTGCTTCGACTAATAAATATGTTATGAGACATTAAAAAAATCCTTCAATAGGTGATAAAAAGAAATGCCTTAATAATTCTTCAAATAATTCTTCATAATAATTCTTCAAAAAAAAACCTTAATAATGAAAATTATAAAAATCCAAACGCCAAAAATATGTTATATTTTTTTTTAATTAATGGTCATGATGCAAAACACCCAAGTTGTAGACCTACTAAGTTGTTCGATCTTTCTTTTCTTTCGCCTTGTTTAACTAGTATATTAGTACAAGTTGATATATTAATAATAATTCTGGTTATGTTTTCTCAGTTTTCAATATCTATTTATAATAGCAAATAAATAAAATTTTAGAAAAAAAATTCGGATGGTTGTCATGGATAAAATATTAATATTATTGAGTTTTGATTTAACTGAAAAATAGTATTAATATTATAAAAAAAATGTTATAAATATGCCATCCTCCTACTGTTTCCGATAATAGAATTAAAATAAAGTAAAATGATCACAGCTAAAATATAAGATTATACATCTTAGAATAAGGCTTCCTTCTGCTCTGAATTAAAGAATTGAAAAAAATAAATTAATTAATAAATAAAAATCTTTACTCTCACAATTAAAAGGAACAAATTTATTTCCTTTTAAAATGTAAGAAAAGGTATTTAGCGAAATCTATTTGAAAAAATAAATTAAACTCTATTAAATTTAAACGTTTAATAGTTTTTAAAAAGAAAATATCACAAAGATAGTATGTTTTAATTTATATTTATATATATAATTAAGTAACACAATCTTGGATATGTTTAAAGACACTTTTATACACACAGAGAATGGCAGTTTATGTAATGGTTAGTGAAATAGTTTTATTTATTTTATTTTATCTTATTTATTTATTTATTTTTTGGAGTTAATTACTCACAAAACTAGTTAACTTGACAAAGAACACAGTTGAGAAAGTTAAATCTCGAAAATGGGAACTTCTGGATACAAATATTACAATTGGAAGAAAAATGATTTTTTTTAAAAATTGCATTTTATTTTTATTTGCGGTGATAATTTTAGTTTTGCATTTATTTAAACATTATTTAATACACAGTTAATCAACTTAATACAGCTTTGGTGCAAATGTTTCTTCACAGCTGAGGTGCAAACGTAGTCAGGGATTTACCTCCCATCTCCCCAAAATAAGCTGACAGGGTCGAAGGTGCAAGAAACACTTTGTCACTACTGTCTACCACTCTATGCCACCACACTACAGAAGTAGGTTGCGAGACACTTTGCATTTTTTTTTTTCCGAAATTTTCACTGCATGGATAGTTTAAACTGTTTCTTATTATATTCAAATCAGCATATAGACAATTAAAAAATCAAGTAAGTTGAGGATAAATCCAAATTAAAAACTGAATTTTATGTCATTACAATTATAAGTTAAGATGTTTAGCAAATTAAAAGCATTTTATTCAAGATTGTACCCCAAACAACTTTTAACATATAATTAAATACGTAGTTCAGAACTAATTTTAAGTCTAATTAATAAAATTTATTTTCTTTAAATAAAATATACATAGAATACAAAGTAATATTATAAAAATATATATGTAATAATATAATCTATTAAGTATGAAGCTTAATTTTCATATCACAGTGGTAAATAATGCCAATCGAAAACAAAAACAATTCATTTTAAGACTCTATACCCTAACCACAAAATGCATTTCTTTTGCTCTCAGTTTTAATAACACTTGTGCTGAATTTTTATTAAAGTCTAGTAAAACGTGTTTGCGCACAAGATGTAGGTTCTTAATGAAGAGTCGTAATAAACATCACTTTTGACAACTGAGTTCGTTCACCTAGCTTGCAGGATCCAGTCGAAATACATAAATCCGAATTATATTTTCTTCTGCACTTATTATGAGGTTAAAGCAATGACCTTTGAGTCACCTTCTAATCAAAATGCATCTATAGTAATCATTGTATGTTTACACTACTTGGGAGTCGCAGGTGCCTCCGATCGCAAGATGACTCGACCAAACAGCAGCCATTAAGTGGCGGAAAAACTAGTCACAGACCAAATTAACATATCATATTAAGGGCGCAGTAGAAATTACGTATGGGATTTATGTTTTATGACTAATCAGGTTTTGTTGCTCCACAACAAAAGTTGTATTCTTTATTTTTTCATGCACTTTTTTGGTGCTTGAAAAAATTGGTATTGTTAAGAGATTGAGGGGTGTTGTTAAGGATTATAGATAGTTCAATAATAAAAATAGTTCGGTATATTTTGCAGTAATATGGTGTATTCATGTATATAATTTTAATCAACATTACATTTTTAATTAATTTTTGGTTAATGAATTATTTAAGAATGATCTTTATGATGGTGAAAATACTTTAAAATAGAAAAAGGTCTAGTTCTGTATTTCATTGGATATTTTTGAGAGAATGACATTCATATGCTGTAGAAATATTTAAATTAACTTATACAAAATTTTAATATTTTAATTGTATTGGCCATAGATTTTTTTTTTGTTTCATTTAAAACGTTGCTCGAATTTTCGTTTTGCACTAATTTCTTTTTTTCCTTCAAAGTACATTTTTGATAAAAAAAAAAAAAAAAAACCATATTTTTTTAATCAAGTTAAAATTTTAGGTTTTATAATTAAATTACAAGCTGATTAAGTAAATTAATTACAAGTTAGGTTTAATTACTAATGATCTCGACTTACCGTAATCAATCAAGTTAATATTTTAAAACATGTCACACATCTTCTGGCCATCACATTTTCTGGATTTGAATAAGGATATCTAAGGAGACGTAAAGAGATGTATTGCTGCACTTAACTCACTCAGGATCTTCGAATTGCTTTGACTCAGCAATTTGCATAGCATTTAACTGAGTTTAGAAACACCAATAAAGTGTAACTTATCACACATTGAACTCAACACTATGAGGGCTTTTTGTATGCTTTAATTTTTTGTATTTCTGAGACAGAAAATAAGTCTATTGTTTTTCTTCTGTGCCTGATTTGTCAAACGTTGTCTGATTAACGGTTTTATGAAATTTTTCCAATAAATAAAAGTTTCACAATCCCAGTTTTTCAGATATTTTTCTTAATTTTTGGAAACTTTGTGTAATATTTGTAATATAATAATATAATAATTGTGCAAATATTTGTGTATTATTTTTACAAAACTTATCAAAATCAAACAAATAAAAATCAGCATGAGGGTATATGTAACAAAATTATATCATAATTACATATTTTCAAAAATATGCTGTAATTGTTTAAACATATGATTTTATGTCTTAATTTAAAGAGAAAAAAATAACTTGGAAATTATAAAGTTTTATTTTTCCACTTATTTTTTAAATTTCATAAGAAAAAGATTGAATATCTTTAGCAACATATAAAAATATTCTCAAGAAAACATGAAGTATTTCGAAATTAATCTTAAATCAATGAACATTTAAATAATACATAAAAATAAATGTCCAGAAAATAAAGCTTTTGATTAGGGGTGTCCAGTTTCATCGGGCCACATTGGAAAAAAAAAAAAAAAAAAAACTCAAGCACCCACGAACAAAACGTACACGATGACAAAAAAAAATGTCTTGAACTACACTTGATATATAGCTATTTTAACAATAATTATTCAGTTAAAATATTTGTAAGTAGAATTTAAGATATCAACCCTGACAGATATAATTAAAATATATTGTAGCATAATAATTTTTGATTTCTTTTTCAATAAAGGTTTTTTTTTAATCTTTAAATTCTTAAACAAGTATAGACATTTTAATTGCTAAAATAAAAATAATCTTGGAAAATCAAAAAATGGAGCTTTATATTTAGATAAAATGAAAGCTTCATGAGATTATATATTTTATATATTTTTATGTAATCAGAGTTCAAAAAATAAATATAATGAATACTAAAAAATCAATCCCTAAGTTTTAAGAAATTAAAAATTTTTTGGTTGTGCAACATTCATAGCACTACTGGCCTTTGAGGCAAGTGGGTTGTGTTCTGTGGCCGAAAAATGATGCTGATTTACAAATGCTCCAGTTAATATTTAGAAATATGTATAAATATTACTGTTTTACGGACAACATATCCGTGCAATAAAATAATTTAACAGCTTAAATAAATAAAGAATAGCATGGATTATCAAAAATTCAGAATTTTTTTTTCAGGACCAATAGTAGTACAAATATATATATATATTTCAAATTTATGTATAGTGACATTCACAACAAGAAATAAAAATATATTTTTTCTAAAACAAAGACATGCAATCAATTTTTATAAATTAACTTATTCGTTTAATACAATTAATCACAGACTTATGAAACTCGATACAATGTTATGATTGTATAAAAGAAATGAGTTTTATTTATTTGCTAAAAACGTGGGTACTTATTAGTGAGACGACATTCGAAACACGTAAGTCGCGTGGACGATCACTAATGATTCCTTAAATTGCGTGGTGATAAACACTAGTCATTTTAATCACGGTGAGAGGATTTAATTCGTTAATGATGTTCCACGAAGAAATAACGATGAAAAAATAGAAATGCTGTTCAAGAAAAAGATGATGAAAGTAAAATAGCGACTATAGTAGTAGCGTGCTTTAAGAATCTTATTATATATACAGATGATATTTTTTTCAATTCATTGTATTCCACGCGGTACTTATTCCCTGTCTCACAGCAAAGAAATTTTATTTAAACACGCGAACATTATAAAGGATATTTATATATCTCTCAGACAATTTTAATTCTTTATAAACAATTTAATCACTTAATTGTTAACTCATTACAAAACTTAAAAATGATTGCATTGATTCAATGAGTTAACTAAAAGGCAATTCTCTTTATTAAGAGGGAATTTTGATTTTTCGTTGTAAAAGTTATGTTACCTTTGCAATTTAATGCCAATTGGCATAGGAATTTTCCTAACTATTATAAAAATCATCTGAGTTAAGCATTTTTATGTGACTAAATAAAACTACGCGCACTCATGACCAGTGGCAATTTCCATAGCTAGTGTGCAAAATGGACGAGGTTTAAATCCGTTAGCGGGATTGTTGTTGTCACTTCTTTCAGACATGAGCAGACTCTATGGTGATTATACCAATATATGTAAAAGTGTACCGTATCGATAGTTAGGCTGCCTGTTGGGAGTTTTTGAGGTTTTATCCCATGTAACACACAAATGCGAGACAGTCACCCCTATAAAATCCTCCTGGAAGGAATTGTACTCACATCATCTGTTGGTGTGGCTAGTTCATGGGATACATAAGTGGTCCATGTACAAAAAAGAAGACGAGAGTAAATATAATTATCCCAAAGCCTTAAATAATGTTATTGTTATTGTCGTATCCCCTGAAGAGTGTAAGAAAATCAAATATCCTGGTGCTCCCGAATAATATTGGCTATATTAATTGCCAGCTCGGAATATAAATCCTCTTCCGAGGAATGGTCCAGACAATGTATGACGGCTGCAACAGCTGGGCAATCAAAGACATGATGAGGAGTAAACTCGACATCAAGGCAGTTGTCACATTTTTGGTATTTTTTAACGCCCTCTGCAGAAATTTTCATATGTTTGTGGTGCTTCATCCTTAATCTTGTGAGAGTAGTAGCTGTTTTTCTGTCGATCTTTAGTTCTGTAATTTGGTATTTAGTTTTAATCTTAGAGGGTATCGTAAATTTAGATTTTGCCAAGGCATTTGCATCTACAAGGGAAGTAGGAATGGCAGTATGATCCAGACTTTTGGAATTAAATAATATAAAATATATATTCTGAATATCAGAGATTTTAAATGCAATAAAACAATAATTTGAAGGAATAAAAATTAGATAACATAAATTACAAAATGATTAACATTTACGATGAATCTATAATATTACCATTGAGATCCTGCATGATGAAATTGAACTTTCCACATACATAGAAAAAATATTTTAATGATAAGTTTCCATTTATTTTACCAGTTAAAACACAGTGGCATAGTTAAAAGGCGGTAAAGGGAGTGGCTATAACTCGATGCAATTGTTTTTAGGGGCCATTATTGGCCAATGTTGGCCTCATTCCTTACAGTAGCGGCTGAGTGTTATTGGCTTGTTTTTTAAAGCATTTCAAAATTAGAAGGCCTAAAACATTATTTGAGACTAACAATGAAATTTCTCAACTAAAGAATCAGGCAGTATTAACCATTGAATAAAAATAAGCAGAAATAATTAACTTTAATGATTTAAATTGATGGATTTCCAAGGAAAAAAATTAAAAACGTAACAGTTTAGAACATTTATGTTTTTCTATATAATGAATAACTTTATGAAAAAAATTGTTTTAAATTTTTTCTATAGATCATTTTAGTTTTCTACTTTAACTAACATTAAATAAATAATTTAAAAATATGGGCATTTCTATTTCGTATTTAAATAAGCTTAAAATATTTAAATATGAACGACACAAATTTAAACATCGCTAAAAGCAGTATGAACATTTGCTATTCCCCTTAGTAAACATTTAAAAGGTATACTAACTTGCTCTTTGATAAAACTGTTCTGTCACAGTTAGTACAGTTGAGTGCATTTTTTCCTGGTTTTTCTACATGTGTATTAAATATGTGCAATACCTTTCCCTCAAAAACATTCTGGGAAAAATTAACTTCAAACAAAATTTCTGGAAAGCACAAATGGGATAGACCTACATCCCATTCCCTATTCTAAGATTTAAAAAAATTTTTAAATACAGATATAGTAGAAACAAATTTCTAGAGAAACTCAGAGAAAAATGTCGAACAATCATTGAAAGAGAAGAAAATTTATATTATAAATAAATATTTTATATTTAAATATAATTTCAATGGAGGTATCAACAAATAGGAATTTTACTTTACATTCGTGAGTAACTTAATCCGCAACCGTTAATGGATTAAATTGTGTCTTCAAAAAAGAAAAATTACCAAAATATTTCCTGTCAAAATAGCTTTATAGATACATTTTATGACGTTAAAATTCTTTTCTATGGAGTTTCTTTCTTTAAAGAAAGAAATCGTTGGAAATCATTTTCGGGATATTAGAAATTTCTAGAAATCATCACTTATTTCATGTGACAACAAGTATTAAAGAAAATGCAACAAGTATTAAAGAAAAATTTATGAAAAACACTTTATTCATATGAAACACACTACATTCACTCAAATTTCGTATTTCTTTTACTTCCCAAAATTTTATAAAATGTTTGAAACCGCAAAAGCAAAATGAAGCTGTTTTAAACCAATTATCTCCTTGCGTAGAAATTAAACTTCTGCATGATCTAATTTAAAAATTCAGAATATTCAAATAGTTTTGAATGTATATGGCGGTGACTATTAAAAGTTATATCCCTTTTTTTAATGAATTTATCGCTTATTTAACTTTTGAATTCTTTTACTTCACTCTGAAGTGAGGCATTTTCTGCAAATTAACATTTTGAAGACTGATAATGGAAATTCATGACACTTGCAGAGATGCCTACCATTACGGAATATATTAACCATTTTTTGTAAACAGTGTTTTTTAAAGTATGTTTTAAAAATATAATTTGCTTATTTATTATTATTTTTAAATTTTTAAAAAATATTTACAAAATTATGCTGGAATTCATGCTATCACTTTCACTGCGTACCAGTACTATACTGTCTTCAATGTATTAAGATAACTGTCATTTAGTTAAACTGAATTCAAAGGAGCAGGCAATTTAAACCTCTAAATACCACGAAATGATAAAAAGAACTTAAACTACTTTCACAACCAATAACAAATAGTTTATATATTTTTGTATGGTAAGCAAAGAGGGTTCTGACAGTCAAGTGGCGCTGTGGTGCTCGGTTGCACAGTTTCGTATTCGAGTCCTGGGGTTACCATGGATACTTGTAGTGGTTCGGAATCGGAATCCACCTTAAACTGTAGGTCCCGGTCCAATATGACGGTAAGGCGTAGAGCTGACAACCCTATCTCGTGTAAAAAGAAAACATCTCCTGTTTCGGAATCTGCTAGTAGGCAGACGGCCATGGTCCAACATGGACTGTAGTGCCGGGGAGTTAGTTGGCGAATTAAGAATGTTGTAACTGAACCCTATAAACTGCTTTAATAATAATATTGAAAAAATCGTGTAAAATAAGTGAATACGAATTTTATTACAGTTAATAAGTAAAATTTTTTTTTTTTTTTTTTTTTGTATTTTTTCGCAAATTATATTGTATTAAAATAAATAAAAATAATAAATCCTTACTAAAAAATCGGAATTTTATTTTTTGTGTTTTTTCTCTGAGATAATATTATAAAATAAAGATGTATTTCTTCTTCTATTTATTTTGCTTTATTTATTTTATTATTGCCCCACACTCGAACTAAGCCATCTATAAATATATACACACATCAGTGTTTTTTTTTTCTTCTGGTGTAATGAAAAAGTGTATTTCAATCGTCATTAGTCCCCAATCCCACTTAGCAATGACACCTCCTAGCATTGTTCGAAGTAATCAATGCAAATTACAGAACTCATCTTTTCCGCTTGATTAATGTCACTTTTAGGCTTTGCAGAGAGGGACAGATGCAATGTTCTTTCATCCCAACTTCCTATTGTAAACACGCGATACTTTAATACACAGACAGAGACACTATGCAAGAGATAGCACGCACGGAACAGGCTTAGCCTTGAGATTGGAAAATGTGATAATACATAAAATCCGCAATTGACAGGAAGGCAATCGTTTTTTGCCTTTAATGATGCATTGGAAACTTCGTTGATTCTTCGGCATTCATTGGAAAGGGGAGGGGGCTTCACTTGTAACGGTTTTATAATTTGGTCTTTGTTTCATATAAAGCTTTGTCGGGAAATGCAAAAGGTGTCATTACACTGCTTGCTTCTGTTTCAAAGAAAGGAAATTGTTCACAGTTGTACTGGAGCTGGTTTCTTTCAAAGCAAAAGAGAAAATATATACAACCCCTAAATTGTGGCATTAATAATGGAGGGTATTGTTTCAAACGTCGTTCATTATAAAGGTTTAATACGTAAAATTCCTGTCGTTTTCTCACGCAGTTAATGGAATGAATATGTGATACCCGAAAGGCTTGGGAATAAGTCTGCTGTACTTATATAATTAAAATTTCTGTGATAATGTATAATTTTATTTCATAAAATTGTTAAGTTTACAGCAGACTTACAAAATTATAATAACATTTGTCAGCAGTCAACTAGTAAATATTCTTATCAAGACATCATTATAAATCATCATTAAAATTTTCCTTCACAAAACATAATTGTAGTCATCATATTTCCTGAAAGACATGCAATTCAAGGGAAACAACTACTATTTCAACAGAAATTCAAGGGGAAATTTAGAAAATAATGCAGGAAATCAATATTTTTAGTGCTTTTGTAGTAATGTGAGAAACTATATTATTGTTTATAAAATAAAATTATTACATTTAAAATACTGCTTGACAACAATTTTAACTGTAAATGATACAACAAAAGAAGACAGTTTAAATGTCATCATTGGTTGGCTGATCTGTCACTTGATATATTGAATGTTATTGATCCGAAGATGGATATAATAGAATACATTTAGAATAAAAAATATTTTTTCAAGTAAAATTGATGTCAAACTTTCATCGCTTTAGTATTTATATAATATTGATTTTTAATAATCCCCCTTTTCTGAAAGCAAAAGTATAAACAACGATTGTACTTATTATTTATTATATTCTCATATATATTTTGTCTATGAACTATAGTATGTATTAGAATTAATGATAAGATACTGATGTTTCTATATCAGAATATTAGAATCGTTTCTATTGATCTCATAATATGCAGCTGTAATAGATAATTTTTGCTTACAGAAGCTCAAGAAAACCCTCAAACTATTCCGTAACGCAAGTTTGTCATTTGTATGTTCAGGCGAAATCAGATTTATCTATCAAGGATATTATGATAGATGACGTAAATGAGCTCATGTGTACATGAGCCTCATTTACAGTACATGAGTTTATCGATACCAAATAATTTTCTGCTTCACTGGAGTCTATGTTTTTCGGATGTTCAGTGTCTTCTTTCCATAAAAAAAGAAGGGGGGGGGGGAGAGGTGATGACCCCGCCCCTTAGTTTCCCGCAGTTCCCTCTTGCCAACAATCAAGAGAATGGTGCGATCTCAAATTGCTACAATTAACCTCTACTTAGGATCCAAAACCGGTAGACCTGAAGAAGCCTAATCAGCTTTTAAGACAGGAAGTCAGGGGCGAAATCGGGAACTAGGGAGGTGTTAAAATGTTTTTTGAATTTTGTTTTTGCTTCCAACAAGTTGTACCTAGCCTGTTTGATGATGGAGTGTCTTCTGAGGGAAAATTACAGAGTGCGTAGATGAAAATTCGAGCATCTATAAATTGCGGTCGCAATTTCGAATTTACAGGTTAAATTGAAGGGTGAAATGTAAGCTGTCAGAAGTCGGAAGAATAAATAGGCCTGTCAAAAAAGAAAAATGATTCCATATTATAAGAAAAACCTACACGGTAAATTTAAACGATTAAATGCTGTTCTTCCTTTTAATATTTAAACTATCAGAAAGTAAATGTCAAAATTTGATATCTTCGTAAAATTTAAATTCGAGTTATAAGTTGATTATATAAATAAAGTTTGTTCAATTTATTGAATGAGTTGCAATAAAATTGGATTAAGTCTCGTTTGAAATATTTATTTAAAAAAAGGCATTTTATACTTTTTACACTCAAATTGCGAATGAATTCTTGTGTTTATTCCTTTTCTTAAAAAATTCATTTATTCTCTTATTTTCCAGTGCAATTCATGTAAAACAAATGACCTAATTTTGTTTAACACCTGTCTGATATGAATTAAATCAACAAACAAATTACACGACCTTGCTATCCCCTGATGTATACTAGTTTGTCAATTGCATAGGTAATCTGTGACAACAGAAAAGTAAGCACAAACTGAAAAATGTGGTTGAAATCAAAGGTGAAATGTGGTTCATCAAAGAAGAAATAAATATGTGCATCTTCGTATCCAAATTACAATACAATTACTGAAATTTTTAGCAAATTTAAAGGTTTTGTTTATTATTCTTAAATTAAGTTTTAATATGGAAGGAATTATGCAATATGGAAGGAAATATTTAATAATTTAAATTAATTTTAAATTTAAAAAATCAATTAATAAATTTAAATAATTTTTAATTTAATATGGAAGGAATTATTCGAGGAATTATGCATATCCTTAGTCAAGAGACTTTAATAAGAAACACAATTTATTGAAGATATATAAGCAAAATAATTATCAAATCTTTCTACCTCTTTGTAAACATATAGATCAAAACAAGCATTATTTTATAGATGCAAAATCTATTCAAATTTAAAACAATTGAAAAGTAGTTAAAATTTTCATAATACTGAATAATCCTATGACATCCATTTAAACAAAGCCTGGGTTATTGAAATCAATGCGTCTTCCTAACCGTAAACAAGGTACATGAGATAATTTTACTGCGTACGTGATAATGCTCTTTACTCGTGACGTAGACATTTAAGCACACAGGTTTCCTCAGAATTATTAATAAATTCTCTGGTATTAATTTACTTTAAAATTAAATTTTATTGTAACTGAATTTTAAAAGTAATCTCAAAAATTTTCCGACATTAATAACTAAAAAATAGGCTTAACAATTACTGAAATTCTTAACAAATTTAAAGGTTTTTTTTTATTATTATTCTTAAATTAACTTTTAAAACGGAAGGAATAATGCAATATAGAAGGAAATATTTAATCATTTAAATTAATTTTAAATTTAAAAAAATTGATTAATTTTATATTTTATATGGAAGGAATTATTCGAGGAATTATGCATATCCTTAGTCAAGAGATATTAATAAGAAGCACAGTTTATCGAAGATATATCAAATATTTCTACCTTTCAATCTCTTTGTAAACGTATAGATCAAAACAAACATTATTTTATAGATGCAAAATCTATTCAAATTTAAAACAATTGAAAAGTAGTTAAAATTTTCATAATACTGAATAATCCTATGACATCCATTTAAACAAAGCCTGGGTTATTGAAATCAATGCGTCTTCCTAACCGTAAACAAGGTTCATGAGATAATTTTACTGTGTACGTGATAATGCGCTTTACTCGTGATGTAGACATTTAAGCACACAGGTCACGTCCCAGGAACCGTTTGATACATTTTGTTCTTGCCCATCACGGAAGGCCGCCAGACGTCTTCCCATATGGATTTTCAATGCTTCAGTAAGCTTATTTTGGGTAAGTGGATTCTCCAGTAAATAGCATTGAAATCGTGATCAGAATTAAGCAGATAGGTTCCATTTTTAAAACTCTTTTGTTTGCTTTCTTTAGTGATTTTGATACTTATGGGACAACTATTTAATCATATGATATCTCTGTTTGATAGATTTAAGCTAATATCCGTGACTTTAGTACTTAGTCCTAACATTTCCTTGATGGTCTACTTAGAAGTGTGACTGTAATGTTGTTTGTGATTATAAATCAAATTTATAAGCCAGTATACCAAGTCAGAATTGTGTGGTTCCTTTTTAGTTCATTATTTCACTTGATGCATGACCTTGAAAAGTTTTTAAGCAGAATACTTATATTTAAATCTAAATTTATTTTAATTTTGCTGATATATTGAGATTATTTTTCTAATTTTTGTAATACGTAGATCTGTATGAATACAAAGAATCTATAATATACATATTCATAGTCGTTTTAATCTACATTAAAGAAAGCATTATTCATTCGCGAATTTTTGACCATTGTTTATTTCATGTGTGTACTTCATGAATAAAACACACAATAACCTAAGGAAATATTCTTACTTAGATAAAATATTTTCTATAATATTCCAAATATCTGCATCCTTATTTTATCATTTTTATCTGTGTCTTCATTAATCACCCTATTATTCCAATATAACTGGTAGTAGGATTTTTGATTGGAGTTTTATTTTATAAATAAATATTGTTTTATAAATATTAAATTTTATAAATAAATATTATATAAAATATAAATATACTGAATTAAACATTATCATTATTATCACACTGAAAATAACTTAAATTACGTAAATTTAATTATGTGTGCTTACGAATATTATTACTCCACTCTGTAGAATTAATTTATTATTTTATGAGTTGCTTCATTAATCATCCTATTATTCCAATATAACTGGTTGTATGATTTTTGAATGTCGTTTTATTTTATGAAAAATAAATAATAAATATATTGAATTAAACCTTGTCATTATGTTGGTAAAGACTGAAAATAACCTAAATTAATAAATTTAATAATGTGTGCTTTCAAATATTACAACTCCATTTTGTAGAAAAGTCAAATAAAAACACACGTTAATCCATTCTTCAAAATATGTCGAGCAACTGAAGCATAATATATTACAATTATAAAAGATTTTAAAAGAAAATGCATTACCCTCTTTTTTTTTGTTCCAACATTAATTCTTTCACAAATAACCTTGTATATTCGATAAAAGACAAAAAATGAATCACGCAGGAGGAAAACTATGCAGACTTCAAAAAGAAAAAAGCACCCAACAACAGAGCGATTATTCTAAACCAACCGCAAATAAAAAAATATCTTAAAACTTTTCAAAGAGAGAATTTGCTAAAGCATTTCATTGAAGCATATCGCCAGCCACTTGAATCCAATTATATTTGCAATTATAATCAACCAATTTAATGGAAAAAAAGCAAAACTCTTCCTCGGTCGTCAGCTAATAGATGAATTTCGTGATTCTTTAAATGATCAATTGCAGACCGTAATGTAAAAATGAAACTGAATTTTCCTTTTTGCATATAACTGCGAAATTGGAGTACTTAAGGCAAAGCTATTCAGAATTACTCTTAACCAATAGGGGATTCTAAAGGTCAATAAAAATAATTACTTCCTTATATTTATTCGAATCAAAATTATCACAAAACGTCCACAAATTGTAAATAAAGTAGTTTTCTATGCAAACTCTAGCAATGGAAAGGATTACGTAAGGCAATAGCTATCTTACTTGCTTTCTTTATAGATTTCATCTTTGGGTTATTACTTTTATTGGGAAACTTTCCTATCACGATTTTATACGATTATAATACATACGAATAAAATGTTTTACATTATAAAATTATTAAAAAATGAATTTTATAGGACTTTTTAATTTGCTTTGAATAAAAAAAAAAGGTTTATTATTATTTTTTATTATTTAAATTGCAAAAGTGCAAAATAGGTCATCCGGGAAATCTATAAAATCTGAAAGAATATGATTATAATAACTTGTTAGATAGTTTAATGAGAAATACGCAAACTCTGAACGTGTATATACACATTTTTTATGAAATTTTTAGAGAAACTTTATAACAACTAATGCTAAGAATTGTCACCTCATATTTTATCTATTGCTCACAAGCTTGTCAGTTTAAAACTGGAGTCGCGGATTCTTTGCATTATATGTTGGATTTTATAGGACAATCAGGAAATGATGGCAGAGGAATTTTTCTCGTCTGGGAGTTTTATTATCGGGATTGGGAACTAATGGTTTGAAAGATAGTGGCCAGCAATTAAAAAACAACTGCAGTTCGTAAATTATCCTTTTTTTTATTCGAAGTTTAATTGCGAAATTAGTTTTATTTTTAAAATTGCTTTAGTTAATTAAGTTTGGGTTTGGAAGAACAATAAAAACTACAGAATTCGAATTATTTTTTGTACTTCTATTAAAAAAGCAAATAAATAATTATAAGTTTTTAATTGCTGAGAAAACGGATAAACAGATCTTGTTTTACAATAAAACTGAAGTACCGTATAATCGAATTGAAATTTAAATAAATAAACTGATTTTATTTATTTTTTTGCCATTATTCTTTGAATATAGGTATTTGTGTAATGTGTTAATAATTCCCTATATTATTCCATATAATATTTCACTTGATTTTCTGTTCACAATGTGATATATCATAAAAATAATATAAAAACTTTTTCCTTTAAAAAGGATTTTTATGATTTAATTTGAATTAAGTTAAAAATTAATGGAAATATCAAAAAGAGAACGTTTGAAATTAAGATAAATTGCTTGTGAAATATGCTATATGAGCAATTTAATTTAAAAGTGGTAATTTATTCATATATTATGATAATTAAGATTAGCAATTGCGATGGAATTAACTAACAAATATTTAATTATCTAAAAAATATATGAGTATATTGTACATCATTGAATACTTTATTATGGTAATGAAAAGGAGACATCTGCTTCTAAATAAATTTACCATCTTTACCCCCAAAATCTATCTCATGAAAAAAAAAAATCCTCGTATAAAAAAAGTGCGTTTTTTTTTTTTTTTTTTAAATATGGATCATGTTATCATTATTTATATACATAAATATCTAAATAACCTCAATGCCAAAACAAAACACATAAGCTAATAAGATTATTTAACATTGTTTCCTCTATAAGCAATTTAACTTTCTTGAATTATGTAATTTGATGGAATATTATAAATCGAAACATATTTACTAAAAAGACTACACAATTTTTTACAAGTGAACCCCTTTTTATTTTTCACACACATATACAAAAAAATAAATAAACAAAGAAGCATTTACGCATCAAATATTGCAACGTTTATGTCATTGCGTAAAAAAAGCCAATTAATTATTTAATCAGACAATTATATATATAATTAACCACATTAATTGTTGGGGAAATCTTTAATTTTTACTTCTTTTCTTCGTGGTTTGAGAGGAGCTTATTTTTTAAGTAGTGATTTGATTTTGCATCCTCAGTCACAGAACTCATTAATCATTTTGACGGGGGTAGTCTATATCAGACCCTGATCAAACTACCCTCCCCTTTGGCCGAAGCCCTTAAATAACGAAATCGTGCCCCTAAATGACAGGGTGAAATTCACGGAGCAGATGTGTCATTGCAGATATAGCTGTACATAAATGTATATAAAGAGAACATTTATATAATATACCTTCTCAAAACCGGTTTCTACAACTCGGTTTTACACCTGGAACAAATAATTTGCAATTGCTTTTTCCCATGGTTGCCGTTTTGTGGTTATGATTGAAGATAAGTGTCTAGGGTTCTATTTATTTATTTATTTTTTCTTTTTAGTATTGCTTGTTTTGTGTGACGTGTGAAAGAGGAAACGAAAGTTATCTGTCAAACGGTTACAGCCTTCAAGCATTTTTGTTATGGGAGACTTGAAATTAAGAAAAGAGATAATCAACGAATTAGTTGACAAATATTACTCACATTTTTTATAAACAACAATAATTAGAATTTAATTTATCATAACTATGTCTAACATCAATCATAATTTGAGCAATGATCATAAAATATTAAACTTTAAACTTTAAAATATTAAACTTTATTATATAGTAATACCAAAAATTAATCCTCCAAGCATTTTTGTTATGGGAGACTTCAAATTAAGAAAAACATAATCAACGAATTAATTGACAAATATTACTCAGATTTCTTATAATCAACTGTAATCAGATTTAAATTTAGCATAACTATTTCTAACATCAATCATAATTTGAGCAATGATCATAAAATATTAAAAAAAACTTTAAACTTTAAAATATTAAACTTTGTTAGTATTTTATTTAGTAATACCAAAAATTAATTCTCAAAACATTTTTGTTATGGAATACTTGAAATTAAGAAAAGAGATAATCAACGAATTAATTGATAAAAAGTACTCACATTTCTTATAATCAACTGTAGTTAGATTTTAATTTATCATAACTATATCTAACATCACTCATAATTTGAGCAATGATCATATAAAGAGTTGATGATTATTTTTTCGAATAAGAATTAAGGCTTTTTCACATTTTTAATAAAGACTGACATTATTTGAAAAATGATCAACTTATTGTATTTTTATGTTCAGTATCCAATGTATAAAAATATTAAACTTTATTATGTGGTAATACCAAAAATTAATCCTCCAAGCACTTTTGTTATGGGAAACTTGAAATTAAAAAAATGGATAAACAACAAATTAATTGACAAATATTACTCACATTTCTTATAATCAAATATAATTAGAATTGAATTTATCATAACTATTTCTAACATCAATCATAATTTGAGCAGTGATCATATAAAGAGTTGATGATTATTTTTTCGAATAAGAATTAAGGCTTTTTCACATTTTTAATAAAGACTGACATTATTTGAAAAATGATCAACTTATTGTATTTTTATGTTCAGTATCCAATGTATAAAAATATTAAACTTTATTATGTGTTCATACCAAAAATTAATCCTCCAAGTACTTTTGTTATGGGAAACTTGAAATTAAGAAAATGGATAAACAACAAATTAATTGACAAATATTACTCACATTTCTTATAATCAAATATAATTAGAATTGAATTTATCATAACTATTTCTAACATCAATCATAATTTGAGCAGTGATCATATAAAGAGTTGATGATTATTTTTTCGAATACGAATTAAGGCTTTTTCGCATTTTTATTAAAAACTGACATTATTTGAAAAGTGATCAACCTACTCTATTTTTATGTTCAGTATCCAATATATAAAAATATTAAACTTTATTATATAGCGATATCAAAAAATTAATCCTCCAAGCACTTTTGTTTTGGGAAACTTGAAATTAAGAAAATGGATAAACAACGAATTAATTGGCAAATATTACTCACATTTCTTATAATCAACTGTAGTTAGAATTTAATTTATTATAACTATTTCTAACATTAATTATAATTTGAGCAATGATCATAAAAAGAGTTGATTATTATTTTTACGAATAAGAATTAAGGTTTTAGATCTCGCATTTTTAATAAAGACTGATATTATTTGAAAAATGATCAACTTATTGTATTTTTATGTTCAGTATCCAATATATGAAAATATTAAGCTTTATTTTATTGTAATACCAAAAAATGTTTCATTATTTCTGAGATTTAATTAGATAAGTTTCCAATTAAATTGACATTTGCAAAATAAAGATTTTTATCTTATATTTTTAAATAAAGACTTATGTATCTTATCCAATAAATACCTATTTTCCTGAATAAAAAAATGTTGTGCATAGTGAAGAAGATATTAAAAATATTCCAGAATTAAAATATTCTTAAAATATTCCAAAATTAAAATATTCTTAAAATATTCCAAAATTAAAATATTCTTAAAATATTCCAGAATTAAAATATTCTTAAAATATTCCAAAATTAAAATATTCTTAAAATATTCCAAAATTAAAATATTCTTAAAATATTCCAGAATTAAAATATTCTGGAAAAATTTTTTTAATTACAGAATATTTTAAATAGCGAGAATTAAAAAAAAAAAGATTAAAAAAACTATTTCCTTAAGAAAATGTATCTTTATATGAACAGTATAAAAAATTCTTTTTCAAATCTAATTCTTTTAACAAAAGTCAAAATATACCAAAATTATTTCGAATTTACATTTTCAGTGACATACAGTCTTATGTTTTAAAATCTGTGAATTATTATATGAATGCATATATTCATTTTAATGAAAAAAAAAATTTTTTTTTCCTTGTCTTTTAAACCGTGTGCAATTTAATTAAAATTTTCAAAAAAGAAAAGAAAAAAAAAGGAAATAAAGAGAATAAAAACAAATAACTTACTTATTCAAAACAAAGTAAATAAGGCCAATATACAGATTGCCCGTAAAATTTAGAATTTAATGTAAAAGGAAACGCATAACAGCAATCTTGAAAAATAGAAAAAAAAAAGTATAGTATTAAAAACGATTTTCTTTTCATGAAAAATCTCATTTTCACTTTGATATAAAATTGCCTTTGCTTTCACCAGACATTCAACAGTTTTAAAATATTTAATAATATAATTATTAGTGCGTGAAAGAAATTTTAATAAATATTATGTATATAATAACTCGGGAAAGAATTTTTTTTTAAAAAATGAAGTAACCAATCAGAAACATTTGAAGTGATCAAGGAAATGAAAAACTTACCAAGGACACGAAAAAAGTGACCAAGAAAACGAAAACCCCACTCCCCAAAACAATACCCATAATTTTATGGATAAAAAGGAAATTCCTGTTTTTTTTAACTTTATTTGCGAGTTTTATAATATGTCTCTTCGAAAAGGTATTAATGTTTTAAGGTTACGTTGTTACGTTAAAAAAAGGTTATGTTGTAGATTTTTATAATTTTACGGAAAAAAATTAATCATTAATAATTTATTTCATATATTTATATGAGTATGCTTCTTTTCTAAAAAAATAATGTCTCAAAATCCATGTTTCTTTGATAAAGAACGGACGGAAAATGCTAATTGCATATAATCAATTCCTGATGTAAATGTAAATTACACAATTATTTGCAAAATATTTTGTATTGAATTTATCATAATTTATTTTCTTAAGTACAAAGTAAGTATAAAGTATTAATTAAATATTTAAGTATTAATTATTTAAAATTCAACAAATTGTCCAATGAATGATAAATTATTTTAATGCCGAGTAATATGAGTGAAAAATGATAAATCATTGAAATGATAAATTAAATTTTAATGAATGATACATTATTTTAACTCCAAGTAATATGATGAAAACAGTTTTTCTTCTTTGCTTCAGTACTTATATCTTATATAAGATTAAACAGAACAAATGAATTCTGTTTAATAAATAAATATTTTAATGTGAGTGAACAATTTTCAAATTTACTATCTGCATTATATTAGCAATTGATAAATCATATAAAAAATATTAAAAATATCTTAATTTTAATTATGTATAAAATATAAATTTATTTTCTATCTTTGTATCATATAATATTCTTGGTGATATATTTCAATACAAAAGAGAAAATCTCTCAGTAAAAGAGCAGTATCACTTAGACCAAGTAAAAGGGTTTACATTAGATACGCCGCTCAAGTAATCAACATTGCGAGAGCTTTTTTCAGCTGCCGACTTGAATAAAAACCGAAATCCATCATTCCATCATTTGAACCGAGCGCATAAAAAAGCTCTGCAAAAGAATGAATGATCTTGAAGTTCGTGAAATATCCTGCATCACGGTAAACTTTTCTCAAAAACTTTTAAAGCACTTTTCCAGGTGTACATTTTACCAAAGCTAGAAACTCCCCGAATCGGAAGAGGGGAAGTATCTCGGGGACCTTAATACAAAACATACAAAGAACAATTTCTTTTTCCATCCTAATACATTATCTTTTTCTAAGAAAGTGAAACATCATAAAAAGAAGGAAAAAAGCCTACATTGAAAAATAAACAAAATAAATAAATGTTGAGAATAGATCGAGAAGTTTGAAGCACGCCACAGCCTCATCTATATAGCTCATAAGACAGTTTAGACAATCGTGAAGAATCTGTTTTTATTATATTTTGGCAAAGTGTGCGAGCTTTACCAGGTGGTACAACTAACCGTTAGGGGGGGGGGGATCTTCACTTTGTAGTAGCCGACACAGCGAGTGGAAAAGAGCCTATTTTGGAAAACAAAACTTGCAGCATTTGTGTTACCAAGGATAGCCTAAAAGACGGGTCGAAATGATTTGCCCCTATTGATAGTTTTTACCATCAGACCTATTACAAAAAAAGTGATGTTATTCAACTAAAATAAGTTATGTCGATTAATTTTGTTCATCAGAAGAGAAAAATGAGCACAGTCTGCCGTCATTTACTGAAATAATTGTACAAACATATTTTTCTTCAGTGTTCATGGCGAAATCTATTTCAGCATTAAAAAAACAAAACAAATGACATAATCAATTAAATAGAAAATGGGTGTTGCAAAGCCATTAGTTATTCTTTTTTAAATGATTTTTAGCTATTTAATTAATGATTTAGTTTATTTATTATCAATTAGAGACAACACAAGTTGGAAAACAATTTTCTTGCACGCAATTTTAGAAGATAATGATAATATTTTTGTTCAAATAA
The DNA here is from genome assembly GCA_021605075.1 of Caerostris darwini. NCBI lineage: Eukaryota > Metazoa > Arthropoda > Arachnida > Araneae > Araneidae > Caerostris > Caerostris darwini. The sequence continues at coordinate 1,141,721 of BPLQ01005803.1, read as the reverse complement.
TAAATAAAAAAAAATCTCAACTGCTTTTTTTTTTATAAATACAATATATTATATTACAATAGAAAAAATTAGCAATAATTTTTATTTTAAATTATGAAGCGAAATAATTTCTACACGTTTTGGTTAAATTTTTAAAGTAAAAAGAGACTTATAGTATTACTAATAAATATAATCAACGATACAAAAAACACGCAATTTTTGCTAACAAAAAATAAACATCACTGTTCTAATTATTTTTTATTTTTTAAACATATGAAAGAAAGTTGCCTGTTAACTTCTTATAAAATGTTAGAATTCCATAATAAGCTTAATTATGTTCAATTAAAAATATAAAAACGCAAGCGCCAAATGTAACATAACATTCAAATCTTGAATTGACCAATTATTTATCTCTTAATTTCATCTTGAGAAATTAAGCGATAAAAAATTTATTCGAATTAATATCTTTTGCTTAAAATAAGTGAATATATCTTTAAAACTCTGTGCAATCATTTTAAAAAGTCAAGGAAAAATTTATTTAAAGTTAAATTCTAAACGAAATAATTAAAAATATACCAAAAAAAAAAAAAAAAAAAAAAAAAAAAAAAAGGAAAAATGCCTTCTTTGAGAAAAAATCTGGAGTTAAATGTGAAAATTTTCTATCTGTTGAAAAAATTTATATTGCTGATGGTGAAAATCATTAAATAGTCTAATGAAACTAATATGAATGGTTAAATAACCTCAATAGCCTTGTTAATTATCAACATTCATTTTTTACATCCAAATCATTCCGTTAAAATTAAAATAATTTTTTTGTTGTTGTACTAACGTCTCCTGAGAATTTTAAACGAAAGAAATATATTTTACTGTCTTCTTTGAATGTTAAATACCAATTATTTATTAAAACCAAAGTAAATTAAAAACGTTCCTATTTGAAACAGCCAGACAAACCATGAAATTAATATGAATGGTTAAATAACCTCAATAGCCTTGTTAATTAACATCATTCACTTTTACATCCATTTTCATTCCGTTAAAAATTGAGGCATAATTTTTTGTTGTATTAACTCCTGATAATTTTAAATGAAGGAAAAATGTTTCACTGTCTTCCTTGAATGTTAAATACTAAATATTTATTAAAATCGAAGGAAAATAAAAACTTTCATATTTGAAACAGCTAGACAAACCATGAATTTAATATGAATGATTAAATAACCTCAATAGGCTTGTAAATTACCAACAGTCATTTTCATACCGTTAAAAATTGTGGCATAATTTTTTGTTGCATTAAATCCTCCTGATAATTTTAAATGAAGGAAATATATTTTACTGTCTTTTACTTGAATGTTAAATACCAATTATTTATTAAAACCGAAGGAAAATAAACAAGTTCATATTTAAAGCAACTAGACAAATCATAGAAAATTATCCTATTCGTGCCCTACTCCACTTGAAGCCACTCAACGAGAAGACACGTTTATGTTAAATTGTAGTTCCAAAATCTCTCAACCGCAACGGAATTTTGAAACAAACGCTTCAATGACAAACATCGAAACTTCTATCAGAAAAGGAAAGAATGAGAGTCTGCATTTAAACTTGCCACTTAAGAGCTTCCCTGTTAGTATCTTCATTCCAAATGCCACCCCGCCCCGTCCGCCCGCCTTGAAGCATGGCGCCCTTGTCCATCCCCCAATCTTTTCTGAAAGCCGAAGAGTAAAGTCAGAATATTCATGAAGACACAATTGAAGCTCGGCTCCCTCAGGAAAGGCCCGTGCGTGACACTCCCTTGATGAAGTCCGTGAGAAAACACAAGCTGCTTTCCATGAAGTGACCAGGCCTCTTTTTAAATGCTAGGGGATTTAAATTTGCCATAGTTGCTAGTTTGAGAAGTTTTACCTCTCCTTTAATGGCTTATAGCTTGAGGGATACCTAGCATTGAATTCATTTCCAGGGAGCGAAACGGAAAAGTTCACGTGTGTAAACATTCAGCCTGGCTGGTGGATTGTTGTGTTAACAAGAGTGTTGCCAGAAGATGTGGTGCTCTGCGCTTTATGGCAATCAAGCATTTACAAAGTTTAACTGTTAAATGCGCCATTTCTAATCATAATATATTTTTTTCTTTAAAAATCAGAACGCCATGCCTTAAAATTTATGAACCGCGCCTTTTTTATAAAACCAATAGTTTACTTCTATAAAAAAAGTTAAAAATATGCCATTTTGTATCTAATTAAAAAAAATTTTAAATATAAATCTAAATTGGTTTTTAAATATTCAATAAGAGGAAATGCAACTAAACTTTTTGGATGATATAATTGGGTAAAGAAAAAAGTAATTAATAATTAATCATTTAAAATAATAATTAACCATTTTTCTGCATAATAGTAATGAGCAAATTATAAGTGTTGAAAGCTCTCTACTTTCAACTCTAATGACATAGATTTGAATTTCTACATTGTCCTTAAATCATTTCATTGACACCAAAAGTCATTATGTTGCCCATAACGAATGAATGAAATATGTGGCAATAAAAGTTTTGATTAGTTGTTTTTATTGGTTTTAAATTGGTATTCAGAGAAAAATAAGGATCCATAGTAAAAAGTAATATCTGGATTATTCTTCGGCTATTTAACTTTGAAGTATTAAGAGAAATGCAATGAAGGTGATATATTCCTTACAGAGTTTCTCTAATGATCTAATTTGCTAAATAAATAATTAAGAAAATAATCAGAAAAATCTAAATCGATGTTCTTAAAAGAAATCAAATCATTTTAAGACCAAGTGAATATAAAAGTGCTTGAATTTTTTTAAATCACTGGATCATGTCTTTATCATGAAAGTTAATATTCGTATGAGTTTCTTTTTAATGATGTCCAGTCGACCTTCCGTTATTCGCAACAGTCCGGGTGTGAGAATGAAACGCATCCACAAAAATTTGAAAGTTTATTGTAGGCTCATATTCGTGTTAAACGCGTGGAAAATCAGGAAAGCATCTATGCATCCAGCTCAATAACATGGAAGTATTTTGCTAAAATATAATGTAAATGAATAACAGATTGTTTTTTAACAAGAAAGATTTAATGCGTAAAAAAATTTGATTTAATTTCTTAGTCTTGCCGAAACGTTTTTAGAATTATTTAGGAAATCCTCTCCACCTCTCAGAGCTGAATTATCAAATTAATAATAAAAATTTAGTTTTACCTCTAACAAAGTTTCTTCGATACCTTGCCTGCGTCAGTTTTTAAAGGGCACGGCTGTAACGAAGTGCAGCCAAACACGCGCCCATTGCGTGGCAGAACATTCAAAATCTCATTACTGGAAAACACTTGTTAACGCAGGTCCATGATCTGTCTTAGGTGGCTAATCCACCAGGCTGCCATATTGGCTGGCGTGCAAGCGGGGCTATAAATATTAAAAATGCCATCTACATGACTCTTTGCGGCTTCCGCAACGAGTGTTGATTGTTGAAGAGCGCGGATACTCACGGAATTTTCCGTGTCTTAACCTTTCAGGAAAGAACGGATTCAAGAAAACGAGCTCTGTCTCTCCGAGCATCATCAGCGCCCGAATTAAGCGCTCGTATCAGCTGGTTTGGTCTAGGCGAGACTGCCTACCATAAATCAATTTATTCCGAAGAGAAAACACACATGAGACGCTTCATTTTTCTTAGGAACTGTTTCGGATCAAATAAAGAAAATCAGATTTATTCAAGCCAGACAGGAATTAAAAGTCATGTAACAAAAAGGGAACATTTCTCAGATAGCTTCTGAAAATTTAACTGATACTTTGTTTTAAATTTATCTAAAACCTCATTGCACAACTTTACCAACTCATATTGCACAAAATTACTTTTTTATTTAACTTACTATTATAGTTTTACTCTGTGAGCATATACGTATAATACTCATAATTTTTTAGGCATTAGAATCTAATTTTAAGTTTGTAAATTATTTAAACCACAGATTTTAATAAAGTACCTCCTTTATTAACGCATTTGGAAATTGCAGACGTTTCACTTAAACAAACCTAACAAAAACGACACCATGCTTGTCTAATGTATTATTTATTGTAGGTGAATTGTCAAAAATGTTTAGTGCATAATTTAAACTCCTCCTCGAGAAATTGTATTCACGTGTATCAACCAGAACTCATTTTAATAATTCCGCCACGAAACTTCAACCTCTTTAATTTCTAGGCGTGTCCTTTCCTTTTCCCTAGACAATTCTGTGTTCTACATTTGAGTTGAGACTGAAATGTCGTCGACCAATTCCCCTAACCAATTTGCACACTGAATGAATGTAAGTAAGCAGGAAGGTTTGATCCGATTTCTGGTTTGGGTGTATGCTTTCAATCGCAGCTCGCAGATGGAAAGTATCCCTGAAGGTACAGCTGCCCCGATCACTTTGAGGTGTCATTATAGAGGGTGTGTAGTCTTGTCAGTGTTCATTTGGAATCTCCACCCTAAGTTAAGCGGCGTAGATGTCACTTTATCTCCTGAGTCATTGGATAGGAAATTTTTTCATGTAAATTAGTACTATTTCATTGACCACCGTGGCATTATTTTAACTTAACTCATTAATTCCTTTTAGTTACTATTAAAAGATAAATGTGATAATAGTTTTATGAAGAGGTGTGGGAAATGTTTTTCAAAAATGTATAGTGTGACTTTATGTAGACAATTTTCTAATGCCTGGTGGAACACAAGGAAACTTGTTTACTATTTTTAAGGCCGAAATACGGAGAAAATGTCCAAAATGAAGTTTCAAGAAAAACAATGGTATCATAATATTAAAGCGAATTTATTATTATTGCAAATTATTTTAATACATACATGATAAAAGCAATATAAAAACTGATAAATAGAAAAGACGCTTAAAAATAGGTACAAACAGCAAATTAACATACACTGTTTTGCAAAAAATTCGAAAATACTGTTTCTATCACTTTTTGTAAAGGCCAATGAATATTATGAATATGTAAATTTGAATAAAGACTACATTTATTTCGTAGAAAATTACCAACTACCAACTGAATATAAATTTTCCTATCATTTTATGTAAGTAGTTTGATTCAGACAACAATCACTACTTAAATTCAATGAATGCGTGCATTTTAACTTAAATCATGATACATTCTTTCAATTTTTGTGTATAAAAGTTATGTTAGATTAGAAAGAATAAGAGCTTTTGTTTTAATATTACTGAAGAGTATTATGCACTAAATTGCTTTGGCCATTTATGCACTAAATTGCTTTGGCCATTTATGCACGTTCGATAACAAACTCGTGAGCATAATACAGTTGCATAAATTTAAATTTTCCTGGTGATTTAATTATTTTTTGGTTTATAATTCTTTATTTCTTTTAAATCTAAATTATTTTTTGTCTGTTACTAATTCTGGATTAAATTTTCAAATTATAATGGTTATTTTTGATGGTTTTTTTGGGTTAGTGATTTCATTCTAAAATGTTTTTTTTTTCTAAAATAACACATATTTAAAATTTCTGAGTTTAATTGAGTAGAAAAAACGTTTTATAATTTTTTGTGTTATAACTGGTAACTAGTAAGACAATTTCAAAAACTAATTTAAGTTTAAAATGTAAGTTTTGACAGTTCGTTGAAAGATGATCATAACATTAATTTCTTGTTTAAAAGTATTTCAAATAAAAATAATTAAAGTTAATTAAATCTTGAATTAGAACTGTTCAATTATTCAATTAGATAATATATAAATATTTTGAATAATGGATTTGAAGTAATCTTTAATGTTTTTTATGCAATTAATTACAGTAACAGGTACAGTTAGCTGCTTTGTGACGATAACATTAAGTATAATTTGGCGGCATGTGTACTAATATTTTTTAATATTTATTTTCTTCACATGCATGCAAAAAAAATTTAATAATTATTTAATTATAAAGATTAAACAATATGAATAATTTTATGCTGTCAGCCCTCATATAAAAAAAAGAAAAATAAAAAGTTACATGGAGAACTTAATCTTTTATAATTATACTTTTGTGATTTTGAAAAAAATATATATATATAAATAATAAAATAAATTATTGTGCCATTTTTAAAAATTCAATTACATCAAGGTAAAATTTAAAAATTAATAAGTGTTTTTTTTTCCTTAAAATTTTCATTGTCGATTGTTAACTTTTCTAAACAATGTAAATAATGAGAAAAGTATAGCAAGTGGTAGAATAACAAATTATTATTTGATGAAATTAATCTAGTGCAAATAATTTTAGTAATAATTGTATTCAATTTGGGAAACATTTTAAAATTTAATTTAATATTTAAATATATATATATATATATATATGTATTAGCATACTAGTTTCCATAACTCTTAAACTTGTATCAAATATCAAAGAAATAGAAACATATTTCCACAAAGCTTTCTAATCTTCAAAATACAAAAATGACATGCACAATTTGATCTGTATTTGAAGAGAGTTTATCTTCATTGACCGGTAGCGTCCTATCTAGTTGCCATAGCAACGACAGTAGGCGTAGCTTCATTAACATATTCCGATCAAAACTCTGATTCGATTTTCTTATTCAGAAGAATAGAGCTTCGGAATGACGCAGTTTCAAGCAATGAAAATTTCTTCTATGTTTTCCATTTAAAATGGTTAGCTATCGATCGAACTTAGGCGTTCCCCTTCGTGCTCGGAGACTGGCTTCTGAAACAGTGGATCTTTCTACTTTCTCCTAGCATGGTCTCAGAAATTCGATCGATTTCTGCATATGACTGTTATACTGCTCTATTATGACGCGGAAGAGAAAATCATGTTTGTTATATGAAAATGAATAGCACTTCTTGGTAATAATGAAGGTTGTTTAAGTGAAATACTACACGAATATATTCAAGATTCATTTATCCTTCTTAGTCAAGATATTTATATTTATAAGAAAACAAACGAAGACAGAATCATTTGCTTATAAGTAGGCATAACTGTAAGAGAAAACATTTTAAAATATTTCAGTAGCCTTTATTTCACTGATTTTTCCTTTTTTAGAAGGGTTATTCGATCAATTTTTGCATATGACTGTTATATTACTCTTTCCCATGCTTATATACCATTTATCACTAAAATTACTAATTACTAAGATTAAAACTTGAACTGTAAATTAAAGTAGTAATAAAAGGTGGAGACAGTTGAATAAAATAAATTACTTCTTATAATTTGCAAGCCCTTTCAATTTTTGCTGGAGCTTTATATTTTTTATACTAGAACAGCTTTTAACATTTTAAGCTAACTTCTTGATAAAATTACATTGAAGCTTATTGATTATTTAATTTCATGTTAAAATTACACATATTTGAATGCGAATAAACTTCTCTTAAAATTCATCACACAAAAATATAAATTTTGAGATTTAAAAAAAATTTTCATAGGAAAAATTCAATTAAAATTATAAAATTATTTTATAATATGCCAAGTTAAACAACAATGCAAATTGTACTAGTTCACTGCTTTCGCAGCCTTTCTTTTTTTTGCGGGGGAGGGTATGTAAGCCTTCTGTTAGGGATTGTGTGTTAATCACATCGCTTATGATTTCTTAATGACCAAAAATAACATGAATTTCAGTTTTAATTTTTATAAATTTGTATGACAATTTACATGTTATAAAAATTTTACATTAAATGGAAATGTATTCTCCTTTGAGATTTTAATTTATGAGCAACTGTTAAGAGCGTTATTTGGTTGATATTGAAAATAAGATATTGTTTTCATATTTTGACTGAATTCATTTAAACTAATGAAAAAATGACTCTTAGGGACGTTATGTGCTAATTTGAACGGATTTTGTGTGTCGAATTTGAACAGACTAATTTGTAATAAGTTTTTCGGGATGTTAAAATTAAAACATAATTTTTGAGAAATAAAGCTAAAATTATTTAGTTTCAAACCAAATTTTCTTCTAAACCTGCTTTTTATGGTCAGCCATAAATTTTTGCTACTTTTTTTTTTTTTTATTAAGACCATAGTATTAACTTTCCTGAATGACAGTTGTCAGAAATATCATTTTATTCTTTGAATCAAGTGGAATCAACTTGATCATAAACATTTAAACCTAGATAAACGCAATGACTAAAAAATTTTATGATTCCAAAATATCATTATTAGAATAATTTAAAAAATATTTTTTTATTAAAATATTAAAAAAAAAGTTATAATCACAGATTATGTATTATTTGAATCAAGTGGAGAATTTAATCATGCATGTTTAAACTTAGATAAACGCTATGACTAAAAAAGTTAGAATTCCAAAATATCATTCTTAGAATCACTTAAAAAAATTTTTTTTATTAAAATATTAAAAAAAAAAAATTATACCCACAGATTAAGTATGTTTTTTAAATCTTCTGATTGCTGGATATTAATGAATGATTTTTCTTCCATGGCTCATCACACACGTTACATATTACTTACACGTTACATATTACATATAAATTACATTAAACTATTCATATTAAAATTACTGGTATTAACTTATTCAAATATTTAGTATTTGTTTACTTTGCCTTTATTTTGATTTACTTTAATAAGGGTAATAAACAAAGAGCCACATTTATTTATTTTTTGAATTAAATAAGACGAACAGAATTAAATTTATATATATTACGTTAAAGAATAAACTCAAACTATTTTGTAATTCCCTTTCTGATCAGATTAAATACATACTATTCCAGTAAAAATATGCATTGCGTTGATGCTGATCTAATAAAGATAATGGATATAAAACTTAGAGAAGAAAGAACACATGACATGCTTTATTTGTAGATCCAATAAATTGAGGCGAAATTTTTCTTCTTATATTTGTTGTTTTTATTCCTAGAAATAACACTTGAAATATAAACAGAAATTTTCTTTTTACATCGATGAACATCATGGATTCGGGACACAACAAATCTTCGTAGATGTAGCATGTAGATCCTTTGCGTGCGAGTGCGCAACAGTTGCAGAGTCCACTGAACAAACACGGAAAAGATAATATACAGCCAACTGTAGATTATATGTTTACAAAGTGTGGTGCTTGTTTCAAACCATTCAATGCACGGAAATTTTTATTTGTCTGTAGTATTATTTGTGGCGCTGAAAAAATGAATACAGGAGAGGAGGGAAAGAAAATACTTAATAGTCAAAATAAGAATTATTTTTTCTTGTTGTTGTTCATATTAGCGATACACAAAGCTCATCGCAAATTCATTCTTTCCGTTTTTCAAAAAAAGTAATTACATAAAAGCAGAATTTATATTCAACATCTCCAAAGTGAATATGTTATTAACTCTTCTGCGAAATTTATATCGATTGCATTTTGCTAACATATTTAATGGTTTAAATTATAATGCAGTATATGAATATAAAAGAGTTTTGTATTATTCTTTTTGCATAAATAATTATAAAGATAAATCATATGTTTTTTATACTTCCAAAAAGGTTTTATAAGCGAAATTTTTAATAATTTTAATTCTAGTAAAAACAAATAAATATTTCTACCAATTTATGGTTTTTTATTTAAGGTCACTTTCAGCAAATAAAATATTTATTTAATTATTAGCATAGTATTCTTTTGCTAAATAGTTATCAAATATATATCTTAGAATTTAAAAAGATATATTGCTTATAAAATTTCATTACTTTGAATCGTTAAAATATCTTAAGAAATGGTTGATTTAAGAAATCTTTCTTTTATAATATTAATAATATTTTTTCATTATTTCGTATTTTGTGTGAAAACTTTTTACTCGTTTACTTTTAAATAAGTTTTGAAACCAGTAAATGAAAAAATTAGTGACATTTTATCTTTTGGTAAATGTTAAATGTGAATTTTGTAACCCATGGCATAAAATGCAAGTTGAGGTTAAACCAAATAAGTTTGTGACATTTAGAACTTCTCTGGACAAATAGTTATGTATTTTTATACATTGAATTTTGAAATTGAAATATGTAAAATGCATTATTGAATACAAATTGAAACATGCATTATTCAATATAAGCAAGGTAAATAATGCGATATTACATCCACATACAATATTCTTCTGGGGATAAAAGTATAATTTTTTTATTTAAAATCTGTAATATGTTTTCAAATGTTTTTATTTGTTTTTAAATCAATATTGATACCAAAAAAAGTGTGTAACCATTATTTTCACTATGTCAGTTTTGTCTGATTACCAAAGAGTTACCATTAGGAAACCAAAGAATACTTCTGTAATAGACTATAGCGGCCTGATGGCCGAGTGACTAGCGCTCTGGCGGTAGGTGCCATGGATGTTTGTAGTGATTCGGAATCCACTTTAAACCGTAGGTACCGGTTTAATATGATTGTAACGCTTAGGACTGACAACCCTACCAAGTAAAAAGAAAACATCTCCTGTCTCTCGAAATCTGCCAGTTGGCCCACCATGGGGCTGTTGCGCGAATGATGAAGAATCGTTTCATCCTTTCAATATTTGATACATATTATAAAATGATGGCGCAATCGTTTAAAATTATATTATGTTATCATATTTCTGATATGCAGAAGTGATTTAAAGAATATATCAGCCATAAAAAAATATCAATCCATCATCAAACTTTCAATCAACGTATCAACGTATTAGAGACTTTCAAATGTCAGACTCTCAAAACACTTTGAAAAAATTACTCTGTGTATGTATATGATTATCTCCTCAAATGAAATATCTTTTTATAATTTTATAAATATATAAATTTCTTGGCATATTATCGTGTTAATTATCAGTTGCTTTTCAACGCTGCTTCAAATTGCATTGCATTCTTATAATTCAGTAAAAAATTAATCTTTTATTCAGTATTACGCTGAGGATACTGAACCAAAAGACTCTTTACATTGAGAAAAAAAGCCTATTAAATATACTTCATTTTGTCAAGCACCTTTTAAATTATCCGATTCTCATCATCTATAACAATGTAAAATTAGTTCAAAATACTATTTTATGCAACATTTTTAAGTTATAACTTCATATAATAAATCTCCTTCATTGGCGCAACAGCTCCAGGGCCGTCTTCCTACTGGCAAATTTCGAGACAGGAGATGTTTTCATTTTACTGGGTAGGGTTGTCAGTTCTGCGCTTTACAGTCACATTAGACAGGGACCTACGGCTTAAAGTGAATTCCGAACCACTACAATCATCCATGGCACCGCAGAAACTCGAGCCCTGTGGCACTGAGCGTCAGAGCACTAGTCATTCGTCCATTAGACTCCATATATGATAATGACTAATATTTTATAGTTGGTTTTCAAAAGTTTATTTAAAAAATAGTTCAATTAACAGTTAAAATAATTTAATCAGACTCATGATTTATTCGACCAATTTTTATTATATAGATTGTTTCCGCACAAACAATTTCAGCAAGCAGTCCCAAAATAGGTTGTTTTTTCCATTTAATTTATTGATTATCAAGTTGGCGTGCTGTTTGATTGCTTCTTGATTTCGGAAAGCAGCAAATAGCAGCATTTACAGTAGGAAGGGAAATAGATTTTTTTTACTGTAGCATATACATGAATACTCCCATTTACTTATTTCTTTTTCAGAAAAAAACAAATATTTTCTTTTCGAATGACAAAAGATAGTAAATATAAGTATACACGTTTTCAGTAATGTAATTAATATAAATTTTTGAAAGCACGAAATTTGCGTTGTGCGTATTCTTTTTGTTTACACATTATAAATACCATTAAGAAAAAATAAATAGCATTTGTCGAATATCTACATAGTAATCCAAAAACCAATTTCTGTAATGATATGGAATAATATTCGCTAATTTATTAAACTCGGAATTATTATACGTCAAACATTTCTGCATGGTTTCGAAATTAAAAATTGATGCATCGTTTTAAATTAAGAAAGAAATTAAATACATTTAGATTATTATATGTATTTGCATATTAACTATTTGCAATATTTTCTTCGCTTAAATACATAAGAATAAGAAATTTATTGTAAAAATAAAATGGTTTTTGTAGAAAATGAAATCAAGATTTATATTTTGTTTTTAAGTTTTAAAAAAATTACAATCTTTTATTTACTAAAATAAGTTTAAAGTTTCATTTCAGAAGTAAATGTCAAATAAGAATTTATGAAAGAAAAGAATAACAAATCAATTGAAACCGTTATAAATTGAAGACATTAAAACAATAATTAGAATAGAATTTTTAGAATTTTCGTTTTATGTTTTTATAGATATCATTCAAATTAGATACACAACTTTAATCATACTTTTGAAAATCATAAATTTTTTATATGAATATGCTGTCAAGTATTAGAATTATAGATACAAAATTGCATTAAAAATTAAACACATCTAATGAATAATATAATTTTTCTTTACTTCTTCGTGGTTGTAATAACAAATATATAATAGTGAACTGAATTGATAAATTCAAATTAGTTATAATCCATACTGGTGTAGATTAGTATTTGCATAAGAACATTTTTGAATAATTAATATAAAAGGACTGAAAGAGTAAAAACAAAATAAAAACACCATAGAGAATTTAATGCACAATCACAAACACATACATACAACTTCAATGTTCATTATAATTCCAAAAGTTTGCTTTATCTTTGATACATATTTAGCTAATATATATTTTAAATATGAAAATCAGAAAAAGAAAAAAAAGAGATTGAACTCCAAAAATTATACAAAGGCTATCGATACTGAATTGATAAAGTTGAAATAAAAAAATCCAATTAAAATAAACAAAAAGAAAACTAACAATAAAAGTAAAAAAAATTATTGTTTTTAAGTAAGCGATGTAGGAACACAATTTAAATAGTTTAAAATATACAACTTTTGGATAATTGTAATAAACTTATTGCACTATTCCCTATTATTAAAATCTACAAAATGATAAATTCTAATTTATTATTTACATTTTATTATTACAAATGACCCATTGACGTTAACATGCGTGACATTTAAACTTTATAAAAATAAATGCTTAGTTGAATAAAACAGAATTACTTCCATTGGTAAATTAACCTATTTATGCTTAAAGGCATGCAGAAGTTCTGAGTAATCCTTGCATCCATGAAGTGCTCTATCAATGCATTCAACCGCATAAATTTAATTCAAAGCTATAGAATATTTTTTTCCTTAATTGCTCTGTTAAGTAAGTATATTGCAGACATTTTTAATACTTATTAGTCAGAGTAATTCTAAAATAAGTAAAGGTATTATCCATGTGAACTTTTTTAGAACTTCTTATATAGTTCAAATATTATCTGTAATTCAGTAGAAGTTAAATAACATCTGCAATTAAGAATCATCTAATAATTCTGTGTCAGTCAAATATCATCTTAAAATAAAATTAAGAAATATTTCCAGCTATAAGTGTGATATGTTAAAAATTATTTGCACTTGTAAATCCGTGGTTAATTACGCAAATTATTAACATTAATCTATCATATATAATTATTTTTCAAAATGCGTATTAAAAAATGTTTAAAAAGCTTTTACTGCCATATAAGTAGTTGGATATTGAAAGGATTTTGAAATTAGCTCAGATCCAGAAAAAGTTTTCTAAAGAGCTTTTAAGAGAATTTATGTATTTTACAAGTAAAAATAATATATAGGAGAGAAAAAAATTATCAAACAATAATAAGTAGCACATTAAGTTCTGACAATAGATCGATAAAGTTAAATAAAGATTTATTCTAAGAATCAAGCTTAAACTTCATAAAATTATTATAAAAAACCATCCAGTAAATTTATTCTAATGAAAAGTAAAGTATAACAATTACAATACATTAATGACGAAATACACAGCATTTGACACACAATAGTCACATAATAGTAAAACACAGTAGCATTTGAACAATTTTTAATTAATTAAAATATTTAATTTATATATATATATATTCTATTTTATATTACTTTATAGTTTTCTTATTTATAAAGTATAAATTTAGTACAAAAAACTATAATAATCATTTTTTTGCCACAAATTTTTAATTTTCTTAAAGTAAATGGCTGTCAACTAAATTATCTTTTACGCTTTATGTCAAAACGAAAATTATGCACTGGTGATAGTGGGTAATTAGAAATAATATTTAATATTTTATCAAACATAGCAAAGGAAGCTTTTATTCAATTATCTCACACTCAGGAACTATATTATAAATCATTCTCTGTAGACTGCAATTTCTAATGGACTATGTTCTTTAAATATATATTTATGAAATCGTTTCTAGTGCATATAGTTATCGTAGTGATGAGAATATAAAAAGGGCGCTAAGAAAAGTAACAGTTGCAGTACAATATTTTGTTTGAAATAATAAGTAGATGCTGAATAATTTTTAATATGTGACAAATGCTTCTCCTAAAACATTTCTCTCTAAGATATCGAGCCAATTTAATTTTTGAAGAGCATATGAATAATAAACAAAATGAAAAGTCTACTTCTACAAAAAGGTAAGTCTGCAAATTTATAAAACATATTTGAGTTAAATGGAAATTTTGATCGCAATCTTTATTAAGCTCTTTTCAAAGCGAGTTTTATACTAGGAGAAAAGGAGTAGAAATATTTCAATATTTTCAATATATATATTTATATATTGGGCTATTATTGAAAAATTCTTAAATTTCTTTTTGGTATAGTTCTTTTTTATCTCTTTTAGTTAGTTTATTTTTATTCTCTGGAAAAGTTAAAAATCTATTGAATCACTGAATCCTTAATAACGAGAAATGGTAAAATCAAATATTGACTTTATTCTATGTGTTCAAGGTCAACCTTTTCATTTCATGAGAATAAGTAACAACTATTTTTTTCTCTACATGAAGCTTTTATTATCTATGAAAAGTTAATACAAATCGAATTCTAGATTTATTTTCGGGATTAACTTGTTGAGCCATATCGATGTTATGCTTTTGCTTCTTTTAAAAAATAGATTTTTTAGAGAGTTCTATTTCCTTTTTTGGTTAATGTTCTTTTTATGGTTTAATAATTTAATTTTACAAATTTTAAAGTTTTATTTGCGTCTAAAGAAATAAATAAACATCAAAGCTTTTATAATATATGCTTACTTTAACTATCTCAGATCTAAAATAAAAAATGACAAGATTCTAGTTAACTTTATTTTTGTAGTATATAGCTTCATTCTTTTAGTATGTATCATAACATGTATTCAAACATTAATTAAAATTAAACCTATTGGAATAAATAAAAATAAAAAAGGTATAAAATAATAATAAAATGAATAAAAATAAAAGAGGCATAAAGTAATAATAAAATGAAAAAAAATAAATGGGATATAAAATACATAATGCCCTTTTTTACCCTCAATATCAAATAAAGTAAAAATTTACTACTGGATTGACAAATAAGGCTTATTTTTTACAAATATTTCAAGATACACACAATTCACTTCAATATGTAATCGATTTAATTTAAAGTAAAATTAATAGGAAATTCAACTGTAATATTAAAAGTAAGAGATAAATTTCCTTCAGTTAATTGTTCTCAAGACTGAATTATCCTTGGTAGCGATAAATAAAGGAAAATATATATTTCACCTTATTTAAACTTAATTTCAATCATCAGTAAAATTGATATTTATGAGCATCTTGAAAGACATTATCCATCACAAATTATAACACATTTAACAATAAAATACAGCCGTTTTTAAATAGTTTTTCTTTCAATCAGTTGTATAACTACAGATTTGAACCAGTCAAACATAAAATTTTAATAAGACTTAACATAAATGTGTTGCATTTAATAGATAAGTATTAACTATGAAAAGCAAAAATTGCTTAGTGAAAATATAAAATGCAATATTCCTACCATATTTATATGAAAAATTGAAAATGTGAAATTGTGTTTTAAGTTTAACTTAACTATTCAACCCTGACCTTTAAATTTTTATTTGACTTTATACTCATTGCTTATGTTTCTCATCCTCTAATTAATAACTGAAATAATTTAAATAATAAATAACAGATAGACTAACCTGCGCCATAATAAAATATCCCTTAAATCCTAAGTTTCACAAAATGCGTTCGGCATCGATTCATGTCTTCGAACTAGTGATCGCCGTTGTTTGCCGCACATAAAGCGGCATAGCAGACCGCCGCGGGCGCCGATCACAAAGCACGTGCGAGGACTACCTAAATAAGATGGTAATAGTGCAAACTCGCCCATGAATTCATGGGTCGGTACTTATGTCTAACCCTAAGAAACGAGGGCAAATTAATTCTCACACTGTTTCGAGGAGGTCTTCTTGAAGGAGGCGCGGGACTTGAATTCGGTATGAGGCGACAGATGGTATGGTCGTGAGGAATTACTGCTGAAACATATGGTTGGCAGGTATTAGGGATTAATAAGAAGCATTAAGATAAGCCCCGGGTGTTATCAGTTAATTACATTTGAAGTTAATATTCCAATCGCACATATATGAATCGTTTATTAGTTCTATAATATAACAGAATCCATAAAAAAAATTAGAAATAATCATTCAAATGGGAAACGGAAATCAGTACCAGAAGATGAATTGAAATAGATTCAATTGTATTGATCACATCCGCAGATATGTATAGGATGGATTATTTGACATTTTATATTTACAGAAATCAATATCTATAATATTAAGATGACGCTTAGTACATGGACAAAAAGCATTAATTTTTTTAAAGGCTTGATGATATTATTGATGATGTATCTGAACGCCAATCATTAATGCATTTTTTATGCAGAAAAAAATAGGGTTTGCAGTACTGCAACTATGTTTTGAGTTAAAAGGACAGAAATTACTTATTTAAAGCATTTTAAATTTATTATAAAATCATCCTTTGCAGATTTTTATTGATGGTCTTGTTTTTTTTTTTATTAGAAAAATATAAAAAAATATTTTATACAACTACATTATCAGCAAATGACAACAACATTTCATTAATTTTAAATAGAAATTATATGTAAAAACCAAATTGAGTTTTGTAGTTTCTTACAACACATATGTGTATTTATTAATAATCTGCGTTTATGTTCTTAATCTCTATATTGTATATGATAGTTTGTGTTTTCAATTTCAGAATACAAGATATTTACAGATAAAAAAAAGTGTCCATTAATTCGGGTCCTTTAATATCAATAAAAATAAAGAGTATGGTAATAATCTGTATTGTTGCAAAAATTCTGATATTTTTTCCGAGAAATGAAAGCTAACTTTAGCAAAGAAATATGTAAGTTAAAAAATTAAAGCTCAAATTTTGCTCGCCGTACACAAATAATTCTTGATCTGCATCTAAATAATTTACATCGTAAGAATGATTCACCTAGAATTAGATAGAAACCTAAAGAGTTTAGTAAAAAGTATTGCAAATTTGCAGTATTAAACCATTTTTATATTAATAATTGAGAAAATTGATTTACCACTGGGAAAAATCCTAAATTGCAGTATAATGAAATGAGAATAAGTTCCAAATTTTTGAGAACTGAAATAAAAAATGTTGCACACCTACACTTTGGTTTTTAATAAACAGGGTTTTAGATTGTTTAAAAATTATTAATTTAAATATCTCGTTAAAACTCTTACAATTTATAAACTGGTTTAAAAGGCCTTCCATATTTTAAAAATTCAGTTATTTCTAGTGTTAAATAAAAATTAAACTATTTTTAAAGAATTTATCTCTTAAAATATGATGTGAAAAGTACAATATTAACAAATAAAACTGTGAGGAAAACTTAAAAAAAAAAGACTATTATCTTTAATTATTATTCTTAAAACATAATAATTATAAATTCTATAAAAGGAGAAGAATTTTTTTAAATATTGATTCATTATGCTTCTTAAAAACTAATTTATTGAAAAACAATTTATTTAAAAGGAATTATTCACTTTCCCTAAGATGAAGTTTAATTTACCAAAATGCTGACAGTAATAACTGAGATCTTAAGGAAATGAGAAAGTAGATGACGAAAATTAATGTAAAAAGTAAAAAAAGAAATAATAATTAAAATTTAAGAGAAATAATAATTAAAATTTAAAAAGAGAATGCTAATCTACATTTGAAAATTTAAAGACGCGTATTTAAATTCCATGGAAGTCGCAAAATCATAATGATCATGTATTTTTTTCTGTTTTTCTGAGTTTCATGTACCACATATATATACCACGAACAGCCTACCGAAGGATGTTGAGGGGAGGGCTGTGACTTCCAGGAGGACTTTATAAGGGTACGCATATACTGTCACACATTTGCCTATCGTATGGGAGAAAACCCAGATAACTCCACTGTGTAATCTGACTATGGATGCGAGATACTTTTACATATATTTTCGCAAACACCATCCAGCCTTCTTCTGCTAAAAGCAGTGACTACGTAGCCACTGGGCTACGACTCAGGCTAATAACATAGGTTGTGATTAAAAAAATTCAAAAAACAATAAAAAAATGACTTGCTAGAATTACATCAGGATGCCTTGAATAATTCAGCAAATTAAATGAAGTTCTAAAAAAATTCTTGGTATAAAATTTCATATTTATAGTACAGTATCTTGTCATTATATCGCGCCTCATAGTATCATGTATTCGGCGGATATATGACAGGCCCGTTTTAGAAAAAAGTAAGTCATATGCCATTTTTGTAAGAAAACATTTTATGACAAAGCAATAGTGAAGCCATCACTATTGTTTGCCATAAAATAAATTTATACAAATAAATAGTTTTAGAATTACTTAATTTTTTTAATTGAATCCCTCGTCAATCTAATAAAAAAATTCGTATATATCGAAGAAGGATTAAATATGAGATAATACACGAATATTTATTTTGTTACACCGTAAGCCTTCTCCATAGGAAATTAATTTTCAATCATTTTTAACAATTTGTCACGTTTATCCTATATATGTTTTACAAACTCTAGAATGATATTATAAAAAATCGATTATAACTTTCAGTTCAATACCAACAGAATAATTTTGTAAAATTAATTCAACTTCGAAAATTAATAAAAAAAAATAAAGATTGCCGGTGAAAAACGAAAGCATATATTCTATAACAATTCTTATAAAATAATTTATTCTATAGTTATGCTCTAATGATTTTAACTGTCAATAGCATATCTTTTTATCAACGAATCATTTTATCCTTTTTACGAAAACGTCAGATTTAAATTTTAGATGCGTTGCATATATCACACCAACAGGGACTGTGATTCATCAATTTTCCTTTCTCAGAATTTAAATCCAAAGTAAAGTATAGATTTTACTATGATGTCCAAATGTAACAATAGGATATGCTGCTAACACAATGTTACCTCTATGTATAAATTATATCAAAATTTTCGTTTAATGCTCTAAAACTTCCACTTAAATGTTTCAAAATTTCTAAATTTGATGAGTAGGTATTTCAAAGGATAAAGACCGAAAATTAAGATGAAATGTAATTAGTTGAACAAATGCATTTAATTAAAATGAAAAGTTTATTTAAAAAAAAAATTCCAAGTATATTTCTTACTCAAGTGCATATATACATTTCCTTTTCACTCCTCAAGTATATTTCCACCGATAAAGCAGATTTGATTTGTTTTACAATTATTGCAAATAAGTAAATAAACAATGTGTTAATGTTATAATAAAACATGATGATTATTGAAAAAAGACTGCATTGTATTATTGTAAATCCATTTTTAAAATACCCAACAGAGAAAAATTTACCAAAATTAAATTACCAAATTAAATATACCCAAAAAACCAAAAATCTTTTCTGAAAAAAAAGTATTCCTACGTAATATCCTTTCAAACTTTAAATAAATAAATAAATAAACGTAGAAAAAATTCAACGAAATTTATTCTTAAACTTAAGCTATAAATTTCTAAAATAAATGTTATTATGTTTAAGTTTAAGAATCAATTTTGTATATTTTTAGAATGTGGTTTTTAACATTTTTTACCTTAATCGGGTTTTTTTAAAGCATCCCTCATTTCAATGTTTCTAAGGACTTTAAATACTAACAACACAGATGTAATGAGCAAATTATTTAAATAATTTTATAAAAATTGAATTGAATTGAATTTGAATTTATGTTTTCTCTTTCAAAACGCAGTAGCCTAACGTTAATCATTCATATTATTATAACAAAATAAGTGTGATATAACTGACAACTTTATAAAAATTGTAAGACATTTTTTTTAAATAAAAAATAAATGAAATATCCAAATACACCTCTAATAAGGCACGGTGTATCCAATAGATATTGCATTTGCTTAACTTAAAATCTCTCCTCTTTTAAAATTTAATCGTATCTTAAAACCTAAACCTAAATGCCTAAATTCAAACATTAAACCTAAACCAAACCGAAACTTAAATGCAATTTTTTTATTTTGTGTTAATAAATTCATAATAGATAGTTTGATATTTTTATGAAATATTTTAATTGGTAATATGAATTTATGAAATATATTAATTGTTATTAGAAGAGATTTCTTAGTTGTTTTATTATTTAAATAAGTCGGAGTGAAAAAAATAATTTAACAGTTTTGCTTAAGTATTTTTTTTTTTTTTTCTGCATTAACAAAATTAATTGAATTAAATTAGTTATAAAGAATTATATTAGCATCTCTTTATATCAATGTAATGGATTTGGAATCAATCCCCAAAAAAATATAAGAAGTTATGAATCAAACGTTCTTGACTTATTCGAATTTAAATGTCATTTCAACTGCATCAAAAGGTAGTTTTTAAATTCACTCAATCATCAAAATGGCTACGAAGTTCCTTATCCCACAGTAAAAAAATAGCCGAATATTATAAAAATTTGCACGCAACACGCAAGATAAACTTCGGTTACAAGTCAGTGAATATCAATATTTTTCCATTTCATGTCATTTTTAAAGACATGTTATTTTTTCATAACGTCCTAGCAGATAAAAATACATCTGCGAATTTAAGCACATCATTGTGATATCATTAAATGTTCAAAATTTACCATCCTTTATAATATACACTAAATAGTTATTAGCGTGTTCAATTAAAAGTATTACAGCCCCAAATGTTATCAGTAAAAGATAGCTTTAGAACATAAATTTCTCCTATTTACAGGAACCCTTCGTTATAATGCACATGTCAGAAGACAAAGAAAAATCTCTATATAAGCCGAATACTGTTTCTATCCTGTAATATTTTTTCTACAAAAGTAAGTGAAATATTAGAATGTGCGATGTAGCGAGGGGCTATGTGTATATAAAAATCTAATCTGAACACTACATAGTGAATTTATAAGTTAAATATAAATAGATAAATTTCCACTATTTGACACATTTTGACCACACAGTATTCAAGTAAACAACTTTGATAATATGGAAATAAAATAAATTAAAGCATTGGGATTATTGTCAACTTATTTTGAACAGTTGAGAAAGATTCAATGCAATTCTGTACAGGCAGCTATTATAACATTCCTAATTATACATTATTATTAACAATCCTAAACTGAGTGAATTAGCAGAATTTTAACTACGAATAATTATGTAAAATCTCCAATAAATTTCAATTTCTGTATCTCTTGTTTGTAAGCCGCCTGAAAATAT
The DNA here is from genome assembly GCA_021605075.1 of Caerostris darwini. NCBI lineage: Eukaryota > Metazoa > Arthropoda > Arachnida > Araneae > Araneidae > Caerostris > Caerostris darwini. The sequence goes on along the minus strand of BPLQ01005803.1, from coordinate 1,120,171 downwards.
GAAATACAAATGCTGATTTAAATATCCTCTTTACTAGATACTTCCGTTTTATGTTATTTTCCGTACCTCTTTTCTGGTACGAAAAATAACGTGGAATAACTTCAAGTAGATTAAACAATAAAATTGTGTAATATTTATAAATACAGAATTTTAAAATGAATCAATAAATATAAAATCTAGTTGGGGAGTAGTAAAACCTGATTTTTAAATCCTAAAACTAATTTTTGATTCTGAAATTAATCTATTTAATTAATAACGCATGTATTTAAAATATTATTATTCCAAGATCATCTGAATAATGATTTTCTTAAAAAGCTTTAAACTAAGTCATACTCTTAGTGGGAGTTTTCCGCGATCCCTTCCATGCGACACGTAAATGAAGTACAATTATGCCTAGAAATTCTTACGGAGGGCAATGACTTCTCCACATCACCCATCAGAAGGGTGTTTATGGCATGCATATATTGAACCAATGTTAAAATAAATAAATAAATAAAAATAAAATAGAAAAAATCAACCATCCCTCGATTTAAGAACCAATGTAAATTCTAATTCTTCTTATGCTTTGACCTTGTAAGGTACGAACGTGCTCCGCAGATACACTCGTTGTTAATAAAACAGGTAACTTATTGTCAGTTGCTCATGCATAATTAACCCTACTACCCACCACTGATGGTTTGTATGTTTGTGAAACGTGACGATTTTGAAGGTGGAGAGGAAGAAAAAAAATATCCTAGCGGATACTGAAAAAACCATAAGAAGGTAACAATTCTTAGAACATATTTTCAAGAAATGTTATGAGCTATATTCAATACAATGTTAGAATTGAATAAAACGGGAGTAAATTGTACCCGAATCACATTGTTGTTTCCAGGACTTTCTAAATGTGTACAATGACCAACAATATCAGGAAATAGTCGAGGAACAACTGAAGTAAGGATTAAAAAAGAGCGAATTTTCAGCTCTTTTGTTATGAAGTCATCAGAAAAACTACATCACATTCAAATTTTTCCAAAACCTTTTCAGACATCAGCCAAATTGTACCCAAATCTCATTGTTGTTTCCAGAGCTGTCTAAAGGTGTGCAATGACCAAGTAACCAACAATTTCAGGAAATAGTCGAGAAACAACTAATATAGTATATTGACGTAAGGATTAAAAAAAAGGCTGATTTTCACCTCTTTTGTTATGAAATCATCTATAAAACTAAATTATATTCAAATTTTTCCAAGACTTTCCAAACATCACGCAAAAAATTATCATATAAAAAGAACCTGGAATAGTTGAACAACTTAATTCTCTGATAAGTTCCAGATACGAATCCCATGATAATGCATAGGTTTATTACTTTGAAATTGCAAAAAAAGGGGGAGGGAGAGGGGTGAAAGATTACGGATTTACATGAAAAGCTGGATATTAGAGGGTCATATGGGTCATGTATATTGCTACCAAGTTAAAAAAAAAAAGAATAAAAAAGTATAAAGAACTGCAACTCACTAGGTCTTAATGATCCAGCTAGAGATAAAGGGGCTTGAAATGTCACCGGTCTGCCACAACTTTGTGCTTCCGTTTGTGTATCCGTTGCCGACTTTTTAAGGAAATAGAACCATTATGACTTAAATGTCTCAAAGTGCGTGAGGTTAGAGACTCTTAACATGGATGCCGTGCTAGGTATGACCGCCGCCCCACAAAAATGGAGGTTTCTACACACTTTTAACATTGTCTCACGAGCCATGCGGACACTCTTTTCCCGTGATCCACGCAAGTCACGCACGCATAAACGATACGCGAGTTACGTGAGCGATTTACTTGCGAAGTATACATATTTGTTACTGCTAGTAAAGCGTTTAGACAAGTACGACACGTAGAGTTATGTTCTTGCTCGACGAGGGACACAAGTTCCGATGTTTTGCTACACGCAGAAAAACCTTTTTTTATTAAAATTCTACCCGCGACATTGACTCGAAAGTTGTGAACGCAACAGAATAAAAATAAAAATGAAATGTTGATCCCTGTATTTCAATATGCCATTGCTGTTCCATCCCTTTGTCACGCGTCCATACTAATCTTTGCTTTTTATCTCACGTAACATTACTGTTTCGTCTGGAGCAACAGAAAGGAATCATTTTGTCTCCTTTAAAGACTCAATAAGCACATGAGATTGCATGGTTTGAAAGAGATACTCTTCATCGATGGGGTTGAATGTTGCGTGTAAAAGGATGACATTCAAAAGAGTTGACATGGCTTAAAGATGTAGGTATTGTGCAGTGCCATGCATGAGACTGAAATGTCGGTTTACAATATGTATTCAAAGTTGCGACAAAATGCTTTTTCATTTAAGGATTTAGTCATGGTGAAGAATCTAAGTAACACTATGTAATTTATATACAAAATAATTTGAATTGACAAATTTTTTTATGTTTGAACATTTATTATTGTGATCAGTTAAAAAGCGTTTGTTAAAAAAATAATTAAAATTAGTTAAATCAAAAACTTAAATAAATTAAACGTGATTTAGCTATTAAATAAGAACATAAATGTGCGTAATCAAACTATATGATGAAGGACGTAAATATAATGTCGTATGTAAATTTTAAAGATAGTTTGAAAATTCTTATTTTTGGAAGGAAAATCAACAGAAATTTTCTTCTTGAAACTTCCATCAACACACACGAAATTTACCTAGTTAAAAAAACCATTTAATTATTTTCTAAAATTTTTAATAATCATGTAACAAACACGAAAATTCCTCTTAATTTTATAGGTTATTTAATTTTATTTGTGTCAATTGATAATTTCATTTGTGTCAACACACTAGTGAAATTCATGTATTATTTACGGGTTATATATAGCAAACACTGTTTATCAAAAAAAAAAAAAAAAATACTGGGCATACATTCTATGCAGATTGTATTTATTTATTTTTGTTATAATAATTGAAAACGTAAAAAAATAAAAATAAAAATTTAATTTTTATATATTTTTTATTTATTTTGTTCTTAAATAATGATGTCTGAAGGAAAAAGTACTTCAAAAGAAATTATTAAGATATGAATTATTGATGACACTATTGTATCAAAGAAGCAAAATATCATTTTGAAAATGCATTATAACAATACTCACTTAAGTTTCCTTTATGAGAAGAAAAATGTATCGGTAAATTTTCAAAGAAATATTACATATAAAGATTGCATATGTTAAAAAAAGTCCTTTAAAAACAATTCTAATATTATTTTAAATTCATTTATTTTTTTTATTTTTGCATAACTTAAAACATGTCATCGTGCCATGCGTGAATGTCATCATTAAAAGTTATTATTGCTAAAAATAAATTAAAATAATTAACTAACGCGAGAATAAAAAGTAACATTTCCATGTAATCATTAGTCACTCTTTCACGAATCAGATATATAAACACAACATAATTATATAAAATAAAACGAATAAACAACTTAATTGTAGAAGTGTCAAAATTTCAAACCAACTCAACATGAAGCTTTCAATTAAGCGTGCCTCTAAATCAAACCCTGTTCTTACTTGGCAAACATACGTGTGCCTAGAATACATTATCATTCATTTCACGAGGACTGTAAACATTTTTTTTATCAATTTTTTCGTCACTTAATAGGTGTATCAGTAACAGATGAAACTTGAGCATTTTGTAGAGAAAACTTAATCTCCTTATCGCAGGTACGTGCTTGAAACAGCTTAACGATTTTGCTACGTGACTCGAATTCAATAAATTTAAGTGAGAGATGGTAAAGACTTGTTAAAGGTGTGGATACGTGGTTATGCGATATCAAGGATGAATGGGTTTGACCTTGGAAAATATGACATACCCGAAGGGAAAGTATGCAAACATTTGAACACTTCATTTTTTTTTTCAGGTAAAGTGCCTTTATACATAATTATTTTTGGATAAAATAATACTGAAAGGCTATAACAATTCTAAGTTTTTCTATTCATAATTGTTAATATCAGATGGTGGGTATACTTAATACGTGATAGATTTAATGACGATACAGCGAAAAAAGTGTTAAATACCCATTGTGATGTTTAGAAATATTTAAATAGCGCGGTTTTCATTTTGTGATGCATTTAATATATATTTATTGAAATAAAAATAAATAAAAGATATTATAATTTTTTTCATTTTTGTATGTACAAAAGTTATATTTGCATTAAATATTTTTCCATTTAAATTAAATAATTTTATGTTATAAGGGATAGGATAATTTATTACAAATACTAAAATGAAAAAAAAAAATAATAATAATAATAATGCTTAATCTTCTTTTCCTGAGAAAACTAAAACAGTCGAGATCATTACATTCCGAATCGCAACACTGCTAAGCAGATTATTCTTTAGCCAATTTAACACAGATTTATATTTTTTTCACATCCACCGTCCATTGTTTGCCTGGAGCTCATTAGAAGACATAAATTAAAGATGCATTTCCTTCCATAAAATTTGCAACTAGCTCATTTATAGGTAAACTGCACCGAAGATGGGTACAATATTAAAAATGGCCCTTCTGTCTCTGCAATCACACGTTCAGCCAACGATGGCCTCCTTAAACTCCTCTAAGCAGTCCCTAACAAAGGTGGATTGAAACGCTTTCTCCTCCAAATGGTCCTGGCTGCCACAATGCTATTCTTTTGATCCCTCCTATTCATTAAGTTTACTCTCTATAATCGGCCATTTTGAAATTCGGATAGGCCTTAATTGCAGCTAAGCCATTTCCGCCCGCAGTCCAATGAATAACAGCGCTAAGGAGGGGTAACAATCCTTTAACGATGCCCCCTTTCCTCTCCCTCTTTAATTTGAAACCGTGGCAATATACAGCCGGACCTAAACTATATGCACGAAAGCTTTCCCGGTCGTCCAATCAGAAATGCAGTTTTGGGGTGGCTGAGAATTATGAATAATCAAGCAGGCTTGTAATGGTGTCGCTTCAGTGCATTTGCTATCCCCCCCTCATCTCTGCCCTCCCCCTTTCCTTCGCACCGCTTCCCGTATAAGAATAGACTTTTATGAAGGCTCTCCTGGTAGCAGTGCGTGGTTCCAGCACAATTTTTTTAGCGTACACCCCCTCCCTCCCTGCACCCAATCGAAATTTCCATACACGCCGTGGCATTCATACGCCCTGACTCCATCGTTCTGGTGTAGCGGAGAGATTGTCAATTTTTTTTTTTTTTTTTTTTTTAAATGACGTGGTTGCTGTTGGCTGTCTTGTAGATTTAATCTTTGAAATAAGTTGTATTAAGAATAGCTGTTTATTTGGGATTTAAAATTGGAATGGGGAAGAGTTACGTTGTATTTGCTCTGTAGCTTAGCTCTACCTTTAAAACACCCTCTGAAAATTATTTAAATTTTTGTCAAATTGATTTTTAAAAATGATTTCATTTGTTTGGTTTCATCTTTTGCATTTGGTATCAGTTCATTTTGATCCTTCATTGTGATCAGCAGAGAGAAACATCCTCTTTTCTTAAATATGCATCTGTTGGTTGTTTTTAAAAAATGTTTTTTAAGTATATCTAGTCTTTGAAATAAATCTTTTTAAGATTTGTTGTTTGGTTTAGTTTAGAAAGGCCAACGATGTATTTATCTGTAACTTTGCTGTGCTGCCTGTTTCAGTAATCCTCTATTCTAATTTTTTTAATCATATTTTTTAAAGATGATTTTATTGGTTTTCAATTATTATATTTGTTTTCTATAAAGGAATAATTCGAAATCTTTAAATTTTTCACGACGATTCATTAAGATCTTTCGTATCAGATTTAATCTACAAATAATTCAGTACAAATGCTTAGTAAAAATAAAAAATAATGTTTTTTTTTTAACTTGTTCCTTTCCAGATATTTCAGTCTGCTTAACAAGAATAAAAAATATGGCCATGTCATAATATAATTAAGTAACAAAAAAAACAAAAACATTAACATTGATGCATTTAAACAACTTAGAGCAGGACCTCTATATATTTAAAGCAAGAGATTTACGTATTTGTATAACCTAAAACTTAAAAACTATACTCTTAGAAGCTTCCTTGTTTTCTCGGAATTTATTATTTCTTTCTCTGCTGCGTTGCAAAAAATTGTAATTTTTTTTATTATTTATTTATTAATTCATATTTTCTATGCTATGAAAGCAGTAATCTTTAATTGGTCTCCTGTAAATTTTATGTATTAATTTAATCGATAACATAAAAAAAAAATCAGTATTATTTCTGAATAATAAAGACATTATCAAAGTCGCAACAAAAGATTGAAGGTAAAAAAGACACACACACAATTATTAAATTTATTTTGTTATATAAAATTAAAAAGGCAATATAAATAAAAAAATTTAAGCCTATACAATAAAACATTTTAACCGAACAAAAGATACTAAAAAAAAAAAATACAATTACAAAATATTTCCATTTTAATTTCAACAGAATTTTTAAAACAATTTTAATCTCGTTTATTCAAATGTTTACAAATTATTTTTTAATGTAAAACCAAAGAATAAAAATAAATATTAAATCCGAGTTACCAATAAGAACGTGTAAAGAGCTGTGATGTAATTTTTTCATTTACAATTCTTTTGCAGACGATTTTTGAATTAAGTAGTTTGAAAGCGCAATTTAAAAATAAAATTTATACTTAATTAAAAAAATTTATTATTAAATTGCGCTTTCAAACTACTTAATTCAGAAATCGTCTGCAAAAGAATTATTAATTAAGAAAATTACATCACAGCTCTTTACACGTTCTTATTCGTAACTCGGATTTAATATTTATTTTTATTCTTTGATTTTACATTTAAAAACAATTTGTAAACATTTGAATAAAAGAGATTAAAATTTTTTCAAAAATTCTGTTGAAATTAAAATGGAATTTTTTTGTGATTGTATTCATTTTTTAATATCTTTTGTTCGGTTAAAATGTAATGTTGTAAAGGCTTAAAATCTTTTTCATTTAAAATTTTTCCATAAAAAATGTCCATTCCCTTTCTATTTTTTCATAGCAAAATAAATTTAATATTCATGTGTGCCATTTTTTGCCCTCGATCTTTTGATGGGGTTTTAGTAACGTCTTTAATATTTAGAAATTACATTGATTTTTTTATTTTTTTATTTTATCGATTAAATTAATACATAGAATTTACATGAAAAAATGTAATGATTACTGCTTTCATGCGTTATTTTTTCTAGATTTCTGCCTATTGCTTATTTATCTTCTTTTAATTCCATGTTTTTAAATGCATTTATGTAATTTTTTAGCTGTTTTAAAATTATGATAGTTAAATGTCCACAAGTCTAAATTTGGTTAATAAATGTTATTGCATTCTATCGTCTCTATGCAACCTTATGTTACTATGTTGAACATATTTACCTAATTTTTTAAAATTAAATTTCTTCTTCTTCTTTGGTGCAACAGCTCCATGGTGGGCCAATGCCATCTGCCTATTAGCATATTTCGAGACAGGAGATACTTTCTTTTTAAGGGGTAGGGTTGTCAGGCCTACGCCCAACAGGTCATATTAGACCAACACCTACGGTTTAAAGTGGATTCCGAAGTACTGCAAACATCCACGGCCCCACCTGGACTCGACCCGAAATTCTGTTCTGCTCAGCGTTTCTCTAAATGATAAAAATTAATTCCAGGAAATTCTATCCACATTTTATTTTTACTCGTAATTAAAGTATGGTTCTTTTCCAACAATTAAAATGACATGCGTTTTCCTTTATCATTGGAAGTTACAATAATTACAAATCAAATAATAGGAGGCAGCTTATTAGTTTGTAATGTAAGTTTAATGGGACTTGAACCCGGGACTCGAACCTGAAACCTATTATTTCGAGCTTGGTCATCAGGGCCTTTAATTAAATTTACCATCATAAAAAGTGTGTCATTTCATTAAAAATGTGCTACTCCGGGACATATAAGCTAGTTAGAAATAAAAGGCATAAAGAGGAAAAAGAAATATTATTTACTTTTTTTTAATACTTACAAATGCTTCAGAATATATATATATATATATATGTTGTAATTTAAAACTTCTTAAAGTAAATAAGAATTATCTATCCCATCCTTAAATTTGAACACCGTTACATTAAGAATTCTTTTCTTTTCTTATGTTACCTTAATTTTAGCTTCAATGAACCCAATCCTCACATTTAACGAACCTGTTCAACCATTTTGAATTTCCACATCATTTTTCGGCTAAGCGTAATTACGTCTAAACGATTATTAAATAAATAAATTGAAGCAAGAAGAATGACAGGCCCCATTGAGTCCAAAATATGCGCCCATAATTTCACGGTGTGCAGCAGAGGTTTGAAGCATTTCCGAAGGCGATATTTCAACTTGATTTCCCATACCTCAAACAAAGTGGCTTTGTTGCGAGAAATGAAACTTATTTATTTGCACAGTTACTCAAAAGAACATAATAATCAATCCTATGTATATATATTAGACATATAAATGTTACGAATTTACTGTATTTTTGTCAAATATTTGAAAATCAAGGATGTTAAAGATTAAAGTTAAAAATTTTCATAAGCAGAAAAAATTCTGCAATACATAAAACAAAAATTTATAACAGCGAATTGTTTATATAGACTGCTAACTACCATCCAATAAAATTTCAGTTAAACCCCACTTTTTAAAAATAACCATGAAATATTTTGTGTAATTATTTATTGCGGGACTGTAATGCGGAATAAAAAGTTTTACTTTACAGCAATATGTTGGATCAAAAATTGAATTAAACAGAAAACAACTTTTTTAAATTGGATATTTTGGATCTGGATCTTATTATTATTTAATGACCACAAATTAGATATGAATTATAATTGAAATATTTAAAATACGAAAACATTTGTACACAATCCTCTATTTAAGTGCTTTTATAAATTGCTTAAAAAATCTGAAATTTTTTTACATTTTATCTGAAAATATAAATTATAGTTGGACTGAATACTACAATTTCATTCTTGAAAGATATCAAGGAATATTATAATTTTAATTTTCCTAAAAAAAAGTAGAAAATAAATCTAACTAAAGACAAAAAAAATTTTATTAATGATTTTTTGATGTTACTCATTTGTGTATATATTTATTTACTTAAAGAATTCGAAAGAAATAATTCGTAAAATGTTGTTCATTGTGTAAAAGTCTATGGAACATTTCTTTGACGTTTTTAAAATATCATGAATTTGAAATAAATTGTAAAACCTTTTTTATTATTGTTCCATAAGATTGATGTAAGTTAACAAGTTTTTGTTTAAGAAACTACAAATTATATAGTAGTAAATTGTAAACAGACTGCGCAATTTTAAGGACTAAATGAGAGAAGTAAAAACTATAACAAAGGAATTTTATCAAGTTGATTCTAAAGTCTAAGGGAATTTATTTACATCTTTTTTATTAGATATAAATTAAATTTGAATTTTAACGAAGACCTATGGTGGTTATATCTTTGAAATTTGACATTCGTAGCGATTCTGTAATCGTTGAGATAGCATTTCTCTTTGATGGCAGTTCTGTGTTAGCAATTCTCTCATTAGTCAACTGAACAATATTTCGATTTCATGAAATTATTGCAAATAAAAGATTCACAGCAATATGATGTACCAAAAATTGAAATTAGAAAACAAGTAGTTTAATTTAATGTAGATATTTTAATTTTGGTTCAGACTTCCAAAATGGAATTTCAGAAGTAGGCTTGTGCTGCATTTACAATGCCTGATGTTCCTTCATCTCTAATAACTCCATTTCTCCAGGTGCTTCTTCAACAGATATTGTTACAGAAATTTGAAATCTTTTGTCAACACTATCACAAAGAAATAGGTTCATAAAATACGCAAATGATGATGATTTTTTTGAAGGAGAGAATTTGCATTCTTATGAAATGCAACACGAAAAAATAAATACCTAAGTAATATTACTTCTCATTTTAAAATAATTATTGTAAAAATAATAAAATGAAAAATTAAAACAAGATAAAATTCGTATAACAAAATATCCATCTAATTAGTCATCATCATAGTTAGTAATCCTCCATCCATTAGTTAATTAATAAAGATTCGGTCAAAATATTCTAACATTATATAAAAACAAAAAATATATAAATGGATTTCATTTTCTAATGAAAGCCATACTTGACTCATCAAAGAGTCGCATTTGAATACTCTTGTTAGAAGCAATAACTCTTGTTATACTCTTGTTTGTTATAAAAGCAATAATTCTTGCTATTTCTTCTAAGATTACAGATTTTCTTACATTTATTAATGGCTTTTACGTTAAGTTTCCAAGATAAATTTTAAAATTCATGAAAGTACTTCATGTTCTTTCTAATTATTTGTTTTACAAATAAACTTTGTGTTATGCAAATAGTAAATATTTACAAATTATAAAATGAGAGCATGCACTTTAGTTCAGATTTATTACATCATACTGGGAATCCATAACTCATCCACAACACTAGCTGAACTATAATGTTCAGAGGCACAACGAAGGAAATTCTAACATATTCTCAGCAAAGGATCTTATACCAGCTTACTATCCTCTATCATTATTATCTTGAACTTTAAAATATGGTCAAGATAATCGTAATAGAAGACAGTGGTCATCAGTGGCTGCAATGGAATACAATAGTGGTTCTCAAAGGAAATACTAAGCAGTGGTTGTCTGGAATACTTTAGAGGATTTCTGAGTATTCCAGAGAAATATATGCCTTGTGATATTCAAGAGAAATATGAGACAGAAATAGATGGGAATAGAATGGGACAGATATAGAAATAAATATAATTACTCTTTTTCTTGTCAATTTTTTCTTCAAAGATAGTTTTGAACAACTACAATCAACTCATCTTTCTGGTTGCATTTTTTTTTCACATAAAAAGTCGCCAAACATAATGAACCAAACAATGTTTCCGAGAAACTAGGAGCGGTAACTTCCATGGCTGGCTACTGGAAGTGTTGGAATATATGTAATTTTCAATGTTAAAAAAATTTCTATTGCAGCCTATGAGACTCCTGTATGGAGTTGACCATCTCTCTATATATATCTGTGAGGTATAAGCTTATGAGATATTCTTGTATATATTACTCAGTTTAAAATGAATCATTACTTACTCAGCAAATGAATCATTACTTCTAAGTAAATTGAGTAAGCATTTAATAACTATACACTCTAATTTACAAGGTAAATCTGTAAGGTTTTTCCAAGAAATTGTGGGAACAGGAAACAAACATACACGGAAAATTATTTTAAAAGTATAATGACATTTCTGATAAGGCTCCAATCACTTCTAATTGTTTTCAGAACTGATAGCAAAAAAATATGAAAATTCATACTTTAGTGAGTCACTTATTTTACCTGCCTGCAAAATTGTCATGACAATACTAGGAAATGAAGTAGTAATGAAAATAAGCAAGGATTTATACTTAGTTTACTGGTGCATCTGTACATATAAAACGAAGGCAATTGACAAATTTCGGCTGCTTGCTGTGTTCTCACACTCACAAACTGCGGCCAGGTGATTTTAGGAATGAATCGTGTATTGATTATTACCAATTACGTTCATTAGGTGATTATGTCCTCTATTTTATTCTTTTTTATTGCAGTGATATATACCATATAATACAAAACTAGATACTTTCTCTAATGCACCGTGCTCTATCTAATGTGTCATTCAAAATTTCTTATTTTTGATTTATAAGATTAATTATCAGTAAATATATACATAAAAAGTTAAGTCTTGGTTTAATTATAGAAGAAGAGTATTAAATTATTAAGAAAAGTTGCTTAGAAGCTTATGTTGTTTAAATACCTTATGGATCCTGAACGAACTGTTGCATAGCGATTTGGATTTTCGATCTAATGACACTTCCAACCAAAATTCGTCAAGCAAAAGTAAACGGAAAAATACCGTTCTTATGCCGGGAATGGCATGATAAATTTAAATTTGTGGACTGGAAAATTTTTCTGTTGTGCTCGAGGATGAAAGGAGAAAGGTGTCACTTCCACCTCCAAGATGCCATCCTAGTGGGACTCGCTTCAAGTTGTGGCGGCAAAATGTGGGTGCAATGTAATAAGTTCCTTCTGGGTCACCATTGGTTAATTTGCAACATATATGTCGTTCTAATTGCGAATTCTCTCTAATCAAAGTCTCTAGTATTCTAAAACAATATCAATACAATTATGTTAGGATAAAAATTACAGACCTTCTCTACATTATACAGAGAATTAAAATTTTTGTTGGGGCTGTTTATGTTCTCCATCTTAATATAACACTATTTACTTGACCTTATGCCATCTTATTTATTTTCTAGTTAGGGCATAATTTCAAGCATCAATAGTTACAAAGCCGCGTTTCTATAAAAAAAATTGAATATAGTAAACATATTAGTCTTTCATATTTTCCCGACTTGTTGGATAAATCAACAAATATTTCGTTCATTTAATCCAAAATTATTTCTTTGATATCACTCATCCATTGCAAATGGTTTCCACAGTGAGCCAATTTAGACGGCAACCTTAAAAAACAAAGCATAAACTCAATCCTTCTTGCCATCCCCCTTCCTTGTTCAGATTCTTGAGAAACTTTTTGTGAGATTTGAAGCTTTCTTTTGATAAAAAAATTGTTCCCTAAGTAAATTCAACAAAACAATACCAAATTTTGCCCTTGGCCACACATTGTATATCTGAGTGCTGAAGGAAACCCAATGTAATAAAACAAAATATAATAAAATAAATAAGAGAATTCACCTTTCTTTCGAATTATGCCAACCGACGAACGTGGGACCAGGCAAATTATTAGATGCAACAGTGCAAGACTATGGAAGCACGCGAAATTCTGAAACAATGCTTGAGTTCTCACCCCATTATCAGGTTGACAAATGGCTAACTTCTAGAATATTAGATGATATTTTACTTTTCCTGTTTACTCACATTTATCAACGAAATCTTTGAGGTGTTTTTTTTTTTTAAAACCAAACAAAAAACTGTTTTGATGTTTGTATGTTTATGTTATTAATAGAGATAAACGAATAAAGCACGGTTATGAAATATACAATTCTAAAAATTTATTTATATTCTATTTTTCAAATATATAATTTAAAGTTGGATGGTTTTTCAACTAATTGAGATTGATGTTTCAAAAGATGGAATATAAATCATGTCACATAAAATAGGCATATATAGATGGATAGAGGCACTATTCCTATTTCACTTCTTAGGCATTTAATCTCAATTAGTTTTTGCATTAAATAATATGATGATTGAGTGTAAATAAAAAATGTTTTATTAGGCATATAATAAATTCACTTATTCAAACATTCTAAAATCTATTACAGATTATGGATACCATGACTCTAAATTCTTAACACTTGCATGCATTTCCTTCCTACTTTATTATTTATGAAGTAAAGAGTAAAGAAATTATTTTTTTCCTACACTATATATTCACTAAACGACATTATTTTATAACTTTATTAAATGTATCTTGGAATTTTTGCAGTTTGAGGAATATATTTGTATTAACTTGAAAACAGATCCTCTATTCAAACTTGAAGCAAGAATGGAGAAACTGTATCTCTTTCTTTATCTTTAATAAACATTAAAAAATAATTTGATGACATTGTAATAATTTGATGTATTTCCTTCCTACTTTAAAATGATAAAATAGTTAATGTTTAACCATAGGGACTTTGATATCATATGCACAAAAGGTAATAATTAAAAACAATGATAGACAAATCATAGGAAAACGTTTTATAAAAGAATCATCCCTACGGCCTTGATGTTCTTTAAATAAATGTTTCTCAACTTTAAAGCTATTATGTGAAATAACTCATTGATTTTAATTAGAAAAACCTAATACATACTGATTTAGTGAAGATCATATATAGCTATATAAAAAGAAAAGAAAAGAATTACAGCATTATAGCTTCAATTGGTTTCTCTCCCGATTTTTAGCTGCAAAAAGTATTTCACTCATTAAAATTTACTTCTATAATTAAGACGGTTGTAATTTTAATACTAGGATCACATTAACTGACATATTTTCAAAACCTTAATAATGACATTAATATTACTTCGTAAGAATATTTTGTAAAACCTGTGTTACTATTATGTAGAGGCATTTTTTATTCAGTATCTGATGTCCTACACCAAGATGAATTTTACTTTAAAATTGCTTTCGGGCATAATATTACTTCAAGGAAAAAATTTCATTACTTCCCAGCAAAAGCCATTTCTAAACTTTACTAAATGAATCATCCAAATTATGTAAATTGTTTTCGTTTACTAATTGCTGAATTAGTTTATTTACTGTTTTCAAATTTCTCAGTTGGTTCTCAAAATAAAATTAGTGAAATGGGTCTTTTAAAAACTTGTACATTGTTTTTGTTTTTGGAGTTCACTGAGAACAGTATGGATTTGTTAAAGATTTGTTTAGTTTGATCATTAAGTTCTTTTTATAATTTAAATCTTTACCACTGATTGGCGATTGGTTGCTTTGCTCTGTATCAAAAAATTTACTATGATGTAGACAAAAAACTAAAATTAGTTTTTAATCTAGATCATAGATTACGTATAGCTAAAACTCACTATATGAAATTCCCAGAAGTATAATTTGATTGTTAATAATGTCAACGATTCTTAAGTCTGAATATAAAAAGATACATGCTGTATTCTAAAGTTGATATTAGTTTTTTTTTTTTTTTTTTTTTTTTTTGATTAAATGATGGAGAATTTTTACCAGAGTTACACATTTTCAATGTACTTTAATTAGAACTATATGAGTTCGTAAATATTTCTTGTTTTATTATATATGCATCAGATATCTTTTTTTTTATAATCTTTAAAAAGTTATCAGAAATTTTAACGTACAACATTTGAGCATAATTGCATTTTATTTTACGCGATGCGTATTATGTTACCAAGGAACAATAATCCAATAACACAAAGGAACTAAAAATGAAAAAAGAACCCATGATTAGCAATACATAATTAAAAGCATTTTTTCCTAGAATTCAAATCAAACACTTTTTAAATCGAAACAATTAATTTTTATACATGTATTTACCAAAATTTTTATACCCTGTAATTACTTTGTAATAACTTTATATTTTAAATTAATTACTTCTTCTCTATCTAAGCAAAAATGTAACAGTTTTTTAATGTTGTTTGTTTAATACTCATGCAATTAAAAGAGTAAAATAATTTTGAAAATTTCGATCAGGTAGTAAAAAATTCTTCTTACAAGGCAACCATACTCTTTCAATAAAGAATAATAATTTCTAAACAAATATATATACACTTATTTTTTATACAAATTAAATTTCAAACTCTCTATATAAATATTTCAGACAGAAAACGTGAAACTGACAAATAATATGTAATCTAATAAAATGACGTTTTTGTGACGTGACGTTCACATTTTACTCTTAGTATTTAATACGATCTAATCAATAGTCAGAAAATAACTAATGCAATAAATATTAATATTCTAGGCAAAATACTTTGAAATTTATATAAATTCGTATTTTTTCCAGTATTATGTATTATTAAACCAACATATAATTAATGACTACTAATAATTAAATTAAAAAAAATATTTCTTCCAAAGAATACAAAAAAAATATTTTATGCCTCTTAAACGAACAGAATGCATTTTAATTTTCTTTGGTCAGGAAAGAACAAAGATGAATCATTAACAAAAGAGAAGAGAGATTTAAAAAAAAAAATACTGGCAGTTCACTTTTTTTTAAACATTCTAACGTTCTATGATCCTCCTTTCTCTATTTTTTTAAAGAAATTTTCACCCGTAGCTACATCATTAGTACTTATTTAAAATATCCTAGAATTAAAATTTTGATATTCATATATTCCCTTTGATTGCAACACGCATTCAAAATTTCCGAACAGAAATAAAAAAAAAAAAAAAAAATAAGAAAAAAAAAAATAAGAAATAGAAAAACTAATAAAAAAAAAAAGCAGATTATCAATACACTTTTTTTTTCATTATCATTTTTTACACGTTTATCTAATGGATACACGAAGCAATATCTACCGCAGATCAAGCTACGTTTCTCTACTGCTTAATTCATTTTTTTAAAGCCTTCAGTGTCAGTTAATCGGATATTGGTAGCTGAACATGGTATCACGCAATTTGACTATTATATTCTGATAAATATTTATGCTGGTTTATTTTAATGCGGAAATTATCGGGAGCCTAAAATCTGTAAACTCCGCGCTATCCTCAGCAAAAACTGTAAACTCCACAGAGGACAAAATATTATATATGGGTAACGTGCAAATGAAAGCAATAAAGTTCCGTAGTTTTAATCTTATCGATAATTATTTGAAATGCATGCAATTCGAATTAGGGTATTGATTAAAGTTTAATCAGAAAATATTTCTTCTACCTTCAGAATTTTTATGAATTTTTTTATAAACTTCCCTATACAGTAATATAAGAAATAAATTTATCTAAGCTTAAAATATTTAAAGTTTAGTATAGTATAATATTAGTTAGATCAAAAGATAATATGAAAATATAAATTATTAATTATAATAAATATGACCCTAATGAGAAGGATTAACCATGTGCGCTGAAAATAAAGAATTAATCCTGTGTTCCATTTTCCTCAAAAGTATTCTTAAAGTATCACAGCAGTTAATGGTTCGGAATCCACGTTAAACTGTAGGTCCTGTCTAATTAGCCCAAAAGTGTGTCAAAAATTACCGTAGAGAGACAAACTAAACTAAATCACCGCAATGAGCTAAGTTTTCTTTAACAAATTTTTGACCGCATTAAACCCCCATTCCACTGAATGTGATGAAGGAAAAGCAGTTAAAACTTTTGCATTATAAGTTATAATCCAGAATAAACTATAGAATAAAATAATAAACTATTGACTTTTTTTACATCGCATTAAAATATGTACGAGCAACTTTCATAAATTGTTTTCTCTTCTCTTTGTTCTTTATGCTTTCGTCTCATTTTTTTATTAAACACCTCCAAATGCACCCTACTATCGCCGACTTCGGGAACCAATGCTTTAATATATTTAAAAATTAAAAGGTCAAGAACTTACTCTAATCAATGTTAAAACTTTATTACATTTCTATTTAAAACTTGATGGTGTAAATTTAACTATAAAACTTAAATGATATTTATAACGTTTAATATTTTATTTGCTGATTTAATATTAAAGTGTGAGATTAAATTATTATTATTTTTTTATTAACTACTCAAAAAGAATCATCTGTCACTTTTAAAACAGTGTAGCATTTATATAAACTTTGATAGTTTATATAAACGGTACGTCCTATAAATGTTTATAATTTAGACATCTTACTGAATTTTTTATAGTTTGTACCATCCAAATTTATACCATCTTAAAAATTAATAGAATTTATTCCATCTTATCTAATAGTCAATAAAATACTAAACTTTACTAAAAAGGGGTTTCCTTTTTTTATTGGCACGCACCTATTTTTTTTTTTTTTTTTTTTGTCTCAACAAAATTAAGCACAATTCTTTATGAAAGCTCAGTAGGCCATATTAAACTATTAGTAATAAAAAAGGTATCTGAAAACACAAATCCATATATTAATTATTTTATTAATAATTTTTACTCTGCACTAGTTGGGTTCAAATACGAAATAATTCTCTTTTAATTGCTTAGTTAAAAAAAACTTAAAACTAAGAAATATTCCATATAAAATATAAATTGAATGTCTAAAAAAATTGCATAAACAAATGTAATTTAAAATTCGGACTTCTTTCCTCTTCCGCAAGCTCATAAATTACATCGTTTATGTGAACTACAATATTATTTAATAAAACTAAAAAAGGACAAAAGGACCATCTCAATCAACAAATTCAGGCACGATAGTAAAATTAAGACTGATTCATTGAACACTTCATTGAAATAATAAATATTTAACAAAAACAATTGGGCTTAAATGGAAAGTCATCATAAGTTTGAACATATATTTCACTTATGGGTTTGGCGAGGGCTCTAGCCCGCCAACCACCCTCTTAGTGTACGTTTGCTTTTTTATGATGAGTGTTTTACGATAATTTTATACATACATACTTACGTACATACATACATATATATATATATATATATATATATATATATATATATATATATATATTGGTATGGAAATATTCAATTACTAAGCCATTAAAGAAATTGATTTTATAATGATCCATTAAGGAGAAATTATTGCGAAAATCGCATAACGCTATTTCTAAGCAAACAAAATTTCATATACGTTTCTAAATGATAAAAACGTGCTTGAAAATGGAAATGGTAGAAGAATAAATGCAATAATGATATAAGGCTAGTCATTGCAATAACGGAAGCCGATTTCAGAAGCATTTTCAGAAACTGTATTGATATTTATAACAGAAGGAAAGCGTAATTTTTGACAGCCGACAGAAGCGTGAGACATAATGTAAAGATTCGCCTTCATAACGTAAAGCGTGAAGATAAGCTATAGTTATTTAAAACGTCGCATAGAGTGACCGAACACTTGAAAAATTGACAAAAAGGCGAAAAACAAAATTTGGATGCTGGGATTTTTTTTTTATATATATTTCTTGAAATGCTGTAAATTTTTGCACTAAACTTTGGACTTTTTTTAGAGTTTGGGAGGGTGAAGAATAGTTTACTGGTCGCACACTCCTGAAAATCAAAAATTTAGGAGACTGTAAGTGTATATGCCAGAAGACGTTTGTGGTGTTCTCGTTACTTTAAAACCATTAAATTAAACAAAAAAAAACTTATCCTTGGAACAAGAAGATACTTCGTTTTACCCAACACACACACTAACCATTATGTATAACCGCAATAACCCGTACAAATTAAACCTACAAGTTCGCATGCCTTCAGAGACTTATATAATTAGAAAAGGAAACACACTCCCATGAAATAATTCAAAAACAAATTCATAATTTTAAATATAAACAAAAAGTGAATTTATTATTATTTACAAACTTAAGTTTGAAATAAATCTTGCAATTAACATTATTTAAGTAAAAGTGAAATTCGGATAATGCATTAATAAAAATATAACTTATACATGTTGCCGCAATTCCAAATTAATATTTAATAATAAAATAATATAGTGATAGACCTTACAATTCATAACTTATCTTAATAAAAAAAATATTTATAAAAAGATATTGCTCATATTGACACGACACGACACGTTTGTAAGTTGGTAATCACAGCTTTTCAGCCCTAAAGAATTGGGTAGTAATTTTTTTTTTATGGATTCGAATTCCTTCGGTAAGTATTTTGAAGATTTTGCATGGTATTTATTTTTATTTTAAGAAATTATTATAAACGATTTGTGATATACAATGAATAAATTTTCCTGTGTTTTTTTAAAAATAGGGAGAAATTAATTTTTATCCATTTCTTCTCGGAATTTTTTGCATATATATTATTCATAGTATTTAGTTAACAAAGTTGCGAAATAAAATCTTGAACATATTATCCGTATTTTGAGATATTGTCAATTTTATATTGATATCCCTTTTTTTCACGAGATTCACTAATGTTACTAAAACTTGATAGTTTTGTTAAATTCTGAAGCAAGCGAGAGTTATTTTTGAGCAGTGAAGATCTTTTTGACGCCATGAAAGAATCAGGACAACAAAAAATTGATGATAAAATATTTTTTTAAAGATACAATTGCAATAAAAAATTTATATTCAAAAATATGGGCGAATTTAATCAAAAATTGTCCCTTTTTTCTGAAAAATTAAAAAAACAAATGGATCTACTGCAATAGAATTGAAAAAATATTAATTAAAAATTGGTTAAATGCAACCGTTTTGTGGTTATGAACAAACCTTTCGCATTTTAATAGGTCGTCCAAGGATATATATAATCCTGATAATACTAGTCTATGTAAAAAGAAAATGTCTATGTCTATATCTATATCTCTTAGAAAAGAAACTCTAACTGATGTTTTTTTTTTTGCAATACAAATGTGTTTAAGAGCTTCTGATCAAGTTATTAAAAGAAAGCATACTATTCTTATCACTATATGAAGTGGTTATGGCAATGATACAAATATATTCTAAGACTTTGCTATTAATTGTTGTTAAAAAACTAATTAAAAACTATGCATTGTATGTAATGCCCCCTACATGGCTTCATTTGCCAATAAATGAAGCAGAAATAATTTTATCCGTATTGCTACCTATTGGACAACTATTTGAAGAGCCTCAAGACTCCAAGTGTATGTTTTTTTTTTTTTTTTTTTAATCATGAGCATCGAAGTTAACTTTAGAGAGATAATGTATTAAAAAGAAATTTCATTTGATCCCGAATAAAGTTCGGTACTTTTTTAAATTGTCACAGGTTTCAAAATCTTTGCATGGGGGAATTAAACCAAATTCAGAAGCGGATTCAAAAGAATCGAAGTTTGGTTACTGATTGCTGAATGAACAATTTGTTGTCCGATAATATTTTTTAATTACTTTTTAATTTTTTGTCAAGAATTGTACGTTTCATTGACACAACATTTGGAAAAGAATTTAATATAACATATATTATCGTAATAGTAATTAATATACATTCCCAATAAAATATTTTTCGATTATTTAATTTAAAATAATCATGCTGTTATTATCCTTTATTAAATATAATGTTAGAAATATATATTTACGGAAAATATATCTCATACAACCATCATGCCATCTTTTAACTTTCCCGTTAAACATGGTATTAAATTAAACTAACAACCAACTATTGTTCTAATTGCTTTCAAGCTATTAAATTTCAATTCTTCATCCCGCAAAATTGGTAAAAAGAATTTTAAAAAGAAGTGCCCTCCACTACAAGTTCAAAAAAATGTATTTGAACTTGAGTGGATGAATAAAAAGTATTTTATTAACGATTGAAAATTTGAACAAGATATATATAGGGAGAGTGTGAGCTAATAGATGGAATTGCTTTTACTTGAAAAGTTAATCTTTATTTTAGTTAGCCTCTAAATGGATCGTTTTCAACTGCTTTAATAGTAATTTCTTGATAATAGTCAGTGAAAAAATAATTACATCTATCACGTAGAGAACTTTTTAATAATGAACCAATTAAATGTTATAATATTCACGATTAGAATAAATTCATAGCATTTTTGAACCTATTTTATTTTAATGATTACTGTGAAGCAAGAGATTAAAAAGTATATTTCTTCATTTTTTTTATAAAAAAAAATTTTTCTATTTTATTTTGATGACTATCATGAAGCAAGAGATTAAAAAGTATTTTTTTTTTTTTTCATTTCTTATAGAAAAAAAATTAATTTTTCAATTATTAGATTTATTCAAAGAGGGGCTTGTAAGAGAATATAATTTTTAAAGGATAAACAAAATTTCTAGCTAAATAATTTGTCGTATAATACAGAACCTTTGAATTCAATATTCAATACAATTTGAATACTAAACATTGAATTCAAGGTCAGCATTTTGAATATATTATAAAAACTGACTTACAGATCTGAAGCGATATAGGATTTCGGAACTATGGCTCTCATTCAAGAAAACGCTTTAGTTCTAGTCGACAATGGAGTAGTTGCAAATGGATTAACAAATAACGCAAATGTAGATTTGAAACTACTGAGATCTTCAAATATAGCTTTAAAATTCATTCTCGGCTTTACTTTATATTCATTCATTTTATTTCGCACGATATTAAAATAAGTTGCTTTTAATGTTTTGACTTCAGATCATTTTCGAAGCAAATTTAATATAAAAATACATTGTTCTTTGAAGCAACATTTGAACACAAAAAACCCTACATGCGGCTCTATGAGCCCTATTTGCACACCATATTGGGAAGTTGATATTGAGATAATGAACTCAATGGATCAATAATGTTTAAATTAATGGAAAAATATGGACAACTGGATAATTAATTTTGCAAATTATCTACCAGTAAAAAAATATTTAAGTGCTCATAATTTTATTAATCTAGAGGGGAATTCATCTCTCTCTCTATAAAAATACATTCTTTGAAGCCGCATTCATCTCTCTCTCTCATATAAAAATACACTAGCCACTTCTTTGAAGCCGCATTCATCTCTCTCTCCTATAAAAATACACTAGCCACTTCTTTGAAGCCGCTTTTAAACACATAAAAAGCTACATGCGGCTCTATGAGCCGTATTTGCACACCATATTAGGAAGTTGATATGGAAATAATGAATTCAATGGATCAATAATGTTTAAATTAATAGAAAAATATGGACAACTGGATAATTAGCTTTGCAAATTATCTACCAGTAAAAAAATATTTAAGTGCTCATAATTTTATTAATCTAGAGGGAAATTCATCTCTCTCTCTATAAAAATACATTCTTTGAATCCGCATTCATCTCTCTCTCTGATATAAAAATACACTAGCCGCTTCTTTGAAGCCGCTTTTAAACACATAAAGAACTGCATGCGGCTCTATGAGCCGTATTTGCACACCATATTAGGAAGTTGATATGGAAATAATGAATTCAATGGATCAATAATGTTTAAATTAATAGAAAAATATGGAAAACTGGATAACGAGCTTTGCAAATGGTCTACTATTAAAAAAATATGCAAGTGCTCGTAATTTTATTAATCTAGGGGGGAAATTCATCTCCCTCACTAACGGGATACGAAACCGCGGAAAAAGGGGAGACGGAAAGGGGAAAATATTAAATCATACTGCCAGATCCTTCACAAACCATGACATCACTTTCGTTTCGCTTCGTGTGTCATGTGATTGACAGTCACGTATTCTCCTCATCACAATGCGGAGGAGGATCTAACAATCTAATTGGACTAACGCCTGTCCATCAAATGTGAGCAAGGACCACGAAGTTGTAACTTATTGGATATTGACAGTAGAGGGGTGTACCAGTGACGTCATGGGCCCAATAGTGTGATGAATGAATTCAAGATATCGTGCGGAACTTTCATCTCGGGCATTCTCATGCTTACATTGTATTATGTTGTGAATTTACGTATCGAAATCGATGGAAATTTTTTTAACCCATTCTTTTCTTTCACAACATATTGTTAAGGAAAACTGTGGAAGGACTTAGTCTGCTTTTATTCCACAACAGGATGTTAAATAAATGAAATATGTAAACAAAGAACGAAGGTATTTTTTCCGCATTGGGACAAAAACAATGATGAATCCTCTTGTAACGTTAAATCTTTATCACAAAATTTATATGAAAAAGAGTGCATAGAAATCCTTTCATGAAACTTTTTACACAATGTATAAAAATTTACAATAGTATACAAACATGATTTATTTCATTCATTTCTTATGAAAAAGAACAAAACAACGTACCGATCTGGTTTATATGGATATGATCGGGATAAAATCATTAAGAGCAACAAAAGGTGAAAAAAGACAATATAAGCATAAATGAATAAAATTAAATAATTTTTCTCTAACATTACAAAGATTATAAAAATAACAATACAAATTTATGAGATTAAGGTAAAAATTTATTTATTACTGGCAATGTGACATTTTGAAAGCATGGATAGTCAATCTTGTTGCATGTATCCATACAAAAATAAAAATAAATAAACAATTGGCTATGAAATTAAAATCAAATTTAAAAAATGTACAAATTATCATATTAACTTTTCTCTGTATAATTATATAATGTTTTACTAGTTCTTATTTCTACCATAAATGAATTTTAATAACTGTTTATAAGGTTAGCTAGTTATAACTGGTTATAAGAGTCAATCGTGTTTGCATATATCCACAAAAAATTAAAACATAAACAATAAGCTATAAAATTAAAATTATATTTAAAAAAATGTACAGATCACCATATTAATTTTTCTCTTTGTTTTTATAATGTTTTACTAGTTCTTATTTCTACAATAAATGAATTTTAATAACTGGTTATAAGGTTAACATTTATATCATGAAAGAGTTACTCTACCCTTTCATTAGCGCTTCGTAAGAGATTTTGTACACTAATTACACAATTATACCCGACGGCAAAAGGAAATTGCCAAAAGTAATAAAACAGAGTTAAACAGTAGCTCTTCATTATATTATTCGCTTTAGGCAATACAGCTTTTTTTTTTTTTTTACATGCTTTCCAATGAATTTACAAGAACGAACAGCCGAGTTAATTTATAAGCAGCTATAAAAACAAACATAGGAAAAGAACAAGGGGAAGAAATTAGAAAAAACAAACAAAAAAACACAGGGACACAACCGCAGAAACTTTTATACTGGTGGTTTCACAATTTATTTTGCGCTAATAAAAATATTGTTTAATAAAACATGAAAAATGATTTCAAATGGAGTTTATTATTAGACAATTTATCCAATAAATATTTGCAAGTATTTCCATATGATGAGAATATCTCCACTGGAATAACAAATAATACCTAATAAAATGTTTTAATTTTAAATGAAGTTATTTTTTATGTAACATTGAATCAATGATTTATGTATTATACATATATAAATATTTTTGCAATTTTTTTAAAAGTGCAATGATATATTAAGCGCATTTCATTACTTACTATGACGATTTGTGTTGGTGCGAAGCTAGCTTCTATCTTGAGTTGGAGTCTTTTGAAGTTATGAGATACTACATTGAAAAAGAAAGCAGGTAAAGACTAATAGGTGACTTTCCCATATATATACATATATATATATATAAAGAATTAAAAGAAAGAGACATATAAAGTTTTGAAGTAATCTAAACAAAATGAGGAAGGCTTTTACTATTATTTATTTATTCTTTTATTTATATTTAATTTATAAATATATAAAAACAAATAAAAATAATTAAGAAGAAGAGTTTAAGAGAAAGGCTCGAGATAAATACAAGTAAACAGAAAGAAATAATCTAAAATTTAAATGGAAGTAGAACGTAAGGAGAAATGATTGCGAAAACGTATTGGTTAAATTAACGCGGGATGCTTCATTACTTACTGAATTTTAGAGTTTATTAACCAGTTATGTCTAACTAGTAACCTAGTGGTAATATAATAAGTAGAACTATAACTAGTTAGTGAGTAACACACTTAAGTTTTATACTGAAAATACCACATATTGATTGAACCCATATTATCAATGAAAATATAATCGAAAGTTAAATTAATTTTAATCTATAAAATTCATATTAATAAATAAATTATTAGGAACTCAAATGTACCTATTAATGACTCATTTTTGTACATTTTAAAATAGTTTTGCACTTAAATATTTAAACTATTTATCTTTTTGATAGCTTATATTTTCCGAATGTATTGAAATGCTAATAATGCATGAAAAAATTCTTAGGAGTATTAATTGAAAATTTATGAAAAATTATAGTTATTAAATAAGTAGAAGAATAACAGACCTTTAGAAACAAATATGAATAATTATATTAAATGATAGAAATAATAATATATTACAACGGATTAATCATTGATGAAACAAAGAATTTTGTTTTTTTAAAAACAAGTGAATTAATTTTCAAAAGTTGAATAGACCTTTATTATTAAATCTATATCCACGGATTGATGTTTTTACAAGTGAATTAATTTTCAAAGTTGAATTCCTTTTTAGATAATGTTGCACATAAACACAAAAAGAGTGGTTCTCCTATGTCTTTAAAAAGAAAAGAACATCATCTTTTTTCACGCTTCTTGTTAGAAAGTAGCACATAGATGCGCATGAAGCAAGATGATGATCTTTATGATGGCATAAAGATGTGCATGCTTCTTTAAAAATAGACTAGAATTAACTGAAATGCTAATTTCAAATTGTTGAAAATATTATTTAAATGATATGCATATTATATTATTGACTGCTAAATGCATACGTAATCCAATGCATATATTAAATAAAGTAAATTATTTTTTGCCTTTTATCTTATCGGTCAATACCTGATTCAGATATTAATTGGGTTTAATAAGTATTATAATATATATATATGTCATTAGGGTAAATTTTATTGGAAAATTCAGAAATTTATTCAATATGAACTTATACTCTTACTAGATCAAAACATTCATATTTATAAGCAATAAAGATAATATTTATATTAAATTCATCACACGAGGTATTTTCCTGTAATAAACTTGTGAAAACGTATCATCCTACGTATCTTTCATTTTTGAGTGGTTACAGTTAGATCAAGCAATCTGATAAATTTATATAGGAGAATAGCATTAATACAAATATGAGGACGAAAACTGTTTTTTAATAATTCCATTCGGCTACAATTTCATTTTAAACTTCGCAATTTTACCTAATTAAAAGTAGCCACTGAGTTTTTTTATAGAATTTTGTCACGCAGTAATTATATAATAATAATAACACTTGATATTTTACTTGATAAAGTAAAATAGTATTTATTTTTGCGTGAAACGGTAACTTGTTTTTGATTATCACATTGAAAGAGAGCTTCTAATTGATTGATTGCGGAAGACATTCTTCCATTTCTTTATAATAAAAATTAAAGCTAAAAAATAAAGCTAATAAAGCTAAAAAAAATAAAGCTAAAAATTAAAGCTATTAAAATTAAAATTAAACTTAAACTTATTCAATTCTAGTAATTACAGCATTCTAAAGTAGTTTTTCTTCATTCCTCTGATTTAAAATGTGCTCTGTTTTAATGTCAATCTCCATTTAGCATTGCAGCTTAATAAGTATATACGGTTAAGCTTTAAGATATTACGATGAAGCTTTAAGATATTACGATTAGGATTTAAGATATTTTACAATCAATGGAGTCTGATTGATGTATTGGAAGCTTATATATATATTAAAAAAATTTTAAAAGAAACAAAAAATGTGTGTTAATAATTAATATTTCTTTCATTTAAATTTCCTGTATTAAATAATTTTGGGCCATTAATCATTGATTAGACCATTAAACATTTTCATGCACCATTTGCCAATAGTCATCACTAATTAAAGCTTTTTTTTAAAACAGCCTATAAACTTTCAACTTTTTAAAAACGTTTCTTTTGCAATTGATGCTTTTCTTTCTTTATTTTTTTCTCACTGAATCCTGTAAGTAATTTTTTCTTGTTGTGTTGGCGACTTAAAAATGGAGACATCTTTAAGATCACTTTTTTATATTTAGAATGCGTCTTTCTGCTTGGCGAAATTGTCAAAAGATTAGTTGCATTGAAAACTGTACCCGAAATTGTCCCAGGTTTTGCATCTTCATTTTCGATTTTTATATATTTTTCTAAGTGTTAGATTACTGTGTTTAATATTATTTGACTATGCAATCTAAAAAAAATCCCAAATATTTTATGGAATCGCTATTTTTAATACCACAAGATATCAGAATTTATGACGTGTGTAGTTGTACGTTTGTGTGTATGGTCATAAATGGAACAGAAATCTATAGTACGGAAATGTGAACCAATCAATTAGCATTCCTTCATTATTTTACTGCACTTACTTTTAATTTAGGAAATAAACATTAATATTTTGTCTATATAAATCCAAAAATTTAAAAAGGAGGATATCTATTTTTAGATCAAGTTGCTTAAAATATGCACGATGATTAAATCCGGTGCTATACACCAAAACAGATACAAAATTCATCTTACCATAAACAATTTCTTTAAAAGAATTAAAGAAGGTAATAATGTTAAAGGTATTCAGAATTTATTTTAATTCTGACTATTCTTATTAAGAATGTTTTAATTCCTTTAAATGAAAAGTCATATCAATTATTTTCAAATGTTTTTGTAACCATAAAACAGCAAATAAAACTAAAGTTTACTCATATTTTAAAAATTTAAAACTAATTAAAAATATGTATTACATGTATAATCCACGTTTTTGATACATATACATTTTTATTGGTATTTAATAACATATACTCTTATTGTATTAAACGGTTAAAATGGCCAAAATGCCACATTTTTATTTCAACACAAACTGGAAGTTTCATTCGATTAATTCAAAACGTGCCAAATTCATGACTATTTAGAATGCTTTAATTCCTTTAAAATTATTGTCGTGCCTCTAAATGAAAAGGAAATTATTTTCAAATGTTTTTGTAACCCTAAAACAGCAAATTAAACAAAAGTTCACACATATTTTAAAACTTTAAAACTAATTAAAAATATGTATTGCATATATTACATGTATAATACACATTTTTTAATACATATACATTTTTTTTAATTAACAATATGTACGCTTATTTGGCATTAAACGGCAAAAGTGGCCAAAATTCACAGTTTTATTTCAACTCATACTGGAAGTTTCATTCGATTAATTCAACCCGTGCCAAATTCATGACTCTGTTCAAATCTTACCTCTACGTAAATTTCTTTCATTTTTGAGTGATCACGGCTAGATCAATCTATCTTTAAAAACTGATAAATTTATATAAGAGTATGGAATTTAAAGCACAAAAAATAAATAAAAAAGATTATAAGATACATTAATGCAAATATGAACGCGAAAACTATATTTTAATAATTCCATTTGGTTACAATTTCCTTTTAAACTTCGCAATTTTTACATAATTAAAAATAGCCAGTGAGTTTTTATAGAATTTTGTCATGCACTAATTATAAAAATTAAATAATAATAACACTTGATATTATACTTAATAAAGTAAAATATTAGTTATTTTTGTGTGAAACTGTAAATTGTTTTTGAATAAGACATTGGAAAAGTGCTTCCAATTTGATTCATTGCGGAAGACATTCTTCCATTTTTTTATAATAAAAATCAAGCTAATAAAGCTAAAAATTAAAACTATTAAAATTAGGCTTATTCAATTTTATTAATTAAAATATTCTAAAGCAGTTTTGGTTTCATTCCTCTGATTTAAAATTTGCTCTGTGTCAATGTCAATCTCCATTTAGCCCAAACTGCCACGGTTTTATTTCCACTCATACTTTAAATTTCGTTCGATTAACTGAACCCGTGCCAAATTCATGACTCTGTTCAAATGTTACCTCTACGTAAATTTGTTTTGAAACAAGTCAGTTCGATTTGGACGAGGTGATACAAAAAGTTTTCGCGCGGCGTAGTTC
This sequence comes from Caerostris darwini, assembly GCA_021605075.1. Taxonomy (NCBI): domain Eukaryota; kingdom Metazoa; phylum Arthropoda; class Arachnida; order Araneae; family Araneidae; genus Caerostris; species Caerostris darwini. The sequence goes on along the minus strand of BPLQ01005803.1, from coordinate 1,091,115 downwards.
GCATGCGTGCGTGTTCTGTTACTTCCTGTATTGAATTAAGCACGAAAATCCTGTTTTACAAAAATAAGCAAGCTCCTGATTACCCATGCCGGAGCTGACGCAACACTTGACCCCGGTAGACTAAAATATTTAGTTGAACTTTATTATAAAAATTTCTTTGTAACCTTGTATGTACAAAGAAACTGACTGGCAATTTTAGAACAGTACTTAAATAATTAAGAAAAATACTTTTTTGGGTAATAGATGTATCCAATTTTTTCACCATTTTTAAATTCATATTCATTGTAATACTGTAAAAATAAAATAATCTTTTTATAAATATCTTTGTTATATATAAGACCGAAATACAGCATCAAATATTTAATGTCAATCAGATGAAAATTACAGGATTTTTAACTGGCCACACATAATTACTCATTCACTTTGTTGCAAGGAATTTTTGGACAAAGCAAAAACATTTGAATGCTAATATATAATCTCCAAAATATACATTAAAACATTTAAGTAAAAATATTTCACATTTTATAAATAAAAAAATGGATTAGTCTCACCTTTGAAAGAGTGAAATTTTGGTTATTTTGGTTTAACCCTTGCATAATCATAAAGCATACGTGTCCAACCTGAAATATTGATCATATGTCCTTCTGATCTTGAAAGGGTTAAGGAAAAAAACTATCAGCATAAGAATAAGAGACATGTCAACGATATTTATCGAAATTATATAGAATTCTACAAACTACATAAAATTAATAAGACATTAACTAATAAGAGATTTATCAATTAATTAGACAATCACTATGTAAAAAGACAAAATATGTGATGTTCCGAAGCAGATTCTGCTGAATAAGCCACAAAATTTCTTTCAAAAGCTAATGATTTTCAAAAAATAAAAAGCGTTGAATTATTTTCCGAACACTTTGAAATAATGAAGATAATGGAAGAGTTACCATAAAGCAATTTTGATTCAATGAGACTAAAATAAAAGAGAGACTAAGTCTTGTAAAACAATAGATTTATTATTTTATTTATTATTTAAAAATTTTACTCTTGGGACACTTATTTTCACTGACACATCCGAATCTAGGTTATTTTACACAAACAAGATATGCATTGTGTAAAATTACTTAATAGCTCTGTAAATATAATTCCTTTACTATTGTCAAATATGGTGGTTCCGCATATGTCTGGGTATGTAGAGCTTGCACGTGTACACTGGGTATGTACAGCTCCTCGTTATATCACGTATGTCTGAAAACAAAGAAAAAAACGGGTGACACTTCAAATACGGTGCTATAAAACGGGTGACACTTCAAAAATTGTGTAACTTTTCCCCTCAAAAAATACACGCAAAACATCTTAAAAGAAGTAAGATGAAATAAATTGAGGGACTATTGAATATTAAAAAGATACTCTAAAATAGAATTGATAAATCAGAATTAAAAAATAAATTTGTGTTCCAACAAGACAATGATTAGAAACAATCCACTGTGAATGAAACGATATTCTTATTAAAGATCTTCCAAAATATCTGTTGTAATCATCAGCTAATTGGAATAAAGAGAACTTGTAGTTCTCAAGGATGACATAAATTGTTGCTTGTATGAGCTAAAGTAAAGCAAAATTTCCAGTTACCAATAATCTATACACACTATTTTAGGAACAGACATATGTATAAGCATACATGTTAGAAGTGCTACTGAATGGTCTTCGAACTGTGCTAGTTTTCTCCCTCTGGAATTGTATAACATATCATAATATCAGCACTAGTTGGTCTTCTGGATAGTCTTTCATGTTAGGACGCATAAGTGAGTCACATGTTGGCGATATGAATTTTCCTAACAATTTATGAGTAGTTTTCCAGGATCAAGAATCATCCCTGGATAAGTTTTTTCTAGTACAGATGACTGTGTTGGACCCTTTCTGATCAAATAAAATCAACAACTTAGGATGCGAATACTAAGAATTTATGCTTGTATTTTCCTAATCATTATAGCAATACATCGAGAACTTGTGCACTTGTACTAAATGTGATCATACATTTCTTCATCATAATTATAAAAGGATTTACTTCAAGGAGAAGTAAACTAGATGTACTTAACGACGGTTGCGAAATGAATATCTTCAAAATGTTTAAAAAGTTAGATATCAGCATCGTCCAGTGGTGAAGAATACCTTGTCTTCAGGTAAAAACAAAAAATTAGCTGCTGATCCAATTGTTTTGAATAAATTTGACTTCTTTTAATAAGTAACAATTTGCACTAATTTAACAAAATAAAAATAATGCTTAATAAAAACTTAAACATATTAATCTAAATTGTTTAAATTCATAATTACTCAATAATCACCTATTCCATACACTAAATGTATGCCGTCTGTTCGTGTATCATTGAACGCCCTCTGTTTGTATACCATTGTATGCTCTTCGTATGGCGACTACAGTTCTAATGAATGAATAGAAATATCTCTCTAGTTCAGTGATGAACACAACTGCCTATTAAACTTTCGGTAATGTTTTCCGTTACGGGTTTCTAAACTATTATCCTTCCTTTAGACCTTATTTACATCCACAAAAAAACTGCACCCATATTTTTTGAATATCCTATATAACGAAAACAGTGAAAAACTGTTGCAACTATAATATCAAGTATTTAATAGAGTTGATCAACAAAACGAATAATAATGACTTCTACAAAATATCAAGCTATATCTGCGTTAAAGAGCAACATATGAAAAAAAAAGAAGTATCCAATGAAAAGATTCTAGTTGCAAAATTAAGTGTTGACGACCAATTGTGTTTCTCACCGGAGATAGAGAACAAGAAAAGCTAAGCGAATTTTGATATCTTATGGAATTTTCTATTGGTATAGTATTCAATATCAGTTTAATATTGATTACATATAAAATGTATGGTTTTAAGGTGGTATTATACACTGCTCAAAATAATTAGGGGATATTGTGAGTTCGGTATGAAATAACCACATAAGTGACAACTTTTTAACAAAATTTAAATAGAGTTGAAAAGGAAAATTATAACATTTACAATGTTGGAAATTTTGTCTGTGACGTCGAAAACTACGCGTTTCATAAACGGAGTGAAAAGCGACCTGCTGCATTCCTTCCGTAGGAGGAGATTAAAAACAATTGACATGCATTGAATGTTTTGTAACAGTGACTACGACGTCTCAAGAAGATGATTTAGCTGAATCGGTAGCCTGATGGGCCATCGGTAGTTTTGAGGAGGGTCAAACTCAATCCATTGTAGCGAAAGCATTAGGAATTTCTCAAAGTGTCATATCTAGGCTATGGAATCGGTTTTTGAAAACTAGAAATGCTCACCGAAGATTGGAACAAGGTTTTATGCATGTAACAATACAAAATGAGAATTGGTATTAATATCAACTGTCAGAAGAAACCATACTATGAACGCCACTTTCTTGCAACAGAATCTTCAGTGGTCTACTAGTACCAGAGTTTCGACTCCAACACGTTTGCATGCTCGCTGACACAGGGCCATCGTGCTGTTGGCAGAAGGTGGGCACATGAACATCTCAGATAGGTACAAGATGAGTGGATCAACAAGCTCTTCACGGACGAGTCCCACTTTACTGTACAACCTGACAATAGGCGGAATTTCATCTGGAGAGAACCTAGAGACACAATACTCCTACATTTGTGCGTGAAAGTGTCCGAATTGGCTGAGGTGAACGGATGGACTGATTCGCTATTTCTATCAATTGTCGCACAAATCTGCACATTATCAGGAATGGAGCTCTAAAGGCTCGGCGATATAGGGATGAGATTCTCAAACTTATTGTGGACTTTTAAGCTACAGCAATCGGGGTAGATTTATTTTCATGGATGAAAAAATCACATCGTGCTCACAAGATCACATCGTGCTCAGCTAGAGAACAATTTTCTTTTCGACAAAGGAATTCTTCGAATGGATAAACCAGGATATTTCCCAGACATGAACTAAATAGATCATGTTTGAGACATTCTAGGAACAAGGGTTGCTAGACGCTTATCACTCCCAGAAACAATTCAGTAGCTGGAGAGCGCTCTTCTACAGAAGTGGGAAAGAATGCACCAGTCCCTCATTTATAACCTCATTGATTCCATGCCTCGTGTAAGAGCGACATAGCTTTCAGTAAGGGGAAACAATGTCCTTTTTTGAAACTCATTTTTATCAGTGAAATGACATTTTTTATTTGTTTGTATAATATGCACGAAGTGTGCATATTTTGATATTTTGTTTACCGACAAATATCGTCAATAAAATTTAATTATTCCTTTTTCGTTACTTCTTCTTCTTTTCTCATATCATGCAGGACCTATAAATCATATATCAATCATCAAAACACATTATACTCCAAATCATAATATTCCCTAATGGTTTTGAGCAGTGTTTTTAGTTTCAATTACAATAGTCTCGATTTATGAGTAGCGTTATCATCTAGAATACTGGTATCCAATCTTCTAGTTTCCTTAGGCCGTAATTGTAGGATGAACTGTATTGGGCTTCACATGAGCTATACTAATTTAACAACAGTTGTTACGCAATGAGATTAGTAGTTAAAGTAAAATCCCTTTGCTTATCGTGACAAATAAGCAATATGTAATTTCCTATTAATCTTTTATCTCCTTTTTTTATAGAGGGTTATTTTTTTAACATTTTTTTTGAGCTAGAGAAGAGGTTTTAGTTATTCAAATAAATAATAGAGAGTTTTTGCATACCGTACGTTAGTTACCGTAGGACGTCCGTTAGGGAGAAAAAAGCTAACGGACGTCCTACGGTAACTAACGTACGGTATGCAAAAACTCTCTAATATCTTAAAAAATAAACGCAGGAAAAACAAGTTGGTATTTTTTAATAAATTTTTATTTTTGTATGCAATCAAAAATAAATAAATAAATAAAACATACATAAAGCTCTCACTTGCTGAGTGTTTCAGGTTTCAAACCTAATTTTCTGTCCTACAACAAGCCACTTCAGGCCTTATTTCGTATATGGTGAATGCGTGAAAATGCTCAGAATGTTATAAAAAATTTTGCCGACCTGTAAGAATACTTGTTTGCTGAATCAAATTGACAGTGAGATAAATCTATATTAATTTCATAGACTTTACAAACAACATAAAAGTATATAAAATATGAGCTGCAATTTTATAATTAAAGCAAAGCTATATTTGATTTAAGACACAAGCTAATAATTCAATTTATATTAATATGCAAAAGTTAATTTAAAACACATAGTGACATTGATACACATCAGTACAAATTAATGAATTTTCTTAAATGGCATCTTCCAAAAACTTTTTTTCTATATTTTTTTCAAGTTAATTTTTCTTCTCGAGTGCTAACAAAAATAATAATAAATTTATTTAAAAGGTTTTTGCAACTAATAAAAGAAAAAGGAACCTAAATGTTTTTAGTGATCCTTTTATTCTCAATATATTTCTGTCAAAAATATTTTAATAACTTTCTTACATACTGCACTATATTATAAAATTTTATTTACATACATGTCATATAATTCTATCTAATAATCTAACGAGCAATAGAATTTAAACAAATGGAATATATAATTTTTGTTTAGGTCTAATTTTGGCTTTAAACAATTCATAATATTAATCAGATTTAATTTGTATTGCCTTTAAATGACATTCCTTTATTAATAATTTTATGCCGAGCAGAATAATGTTACATAATCATAACACCATTTTAATTCCTCCTCCATATATTATTATTAAAAGCAGTATAGCCAAAGATATTAGCAATAATATATATATATATATATCATTGTCAATAACAAACACAATATCTTCTTATATATACATATATAAGTAGTAAATATTACTTTATTACTTGACATGAATAAAATTAGGAACCATAAAACTTTCATGTTTTAATTACCATGTAAATCACTGAATTCAATTTATTTCTCATGTGCTGAGATGAATAATTACCTTTTTTTGCTGTCTATTTAAGTTTTATATGTGTTGCAAGTGAAACTATGCGTATAGTGTATTTGTTATTTTTTCCTATAGCACTACATTTACTAGGAATTATTTCGTAATATGAGGCTGTTGTTACAGAATTACCTTGAAAACATGAGGGCAGTTTTCCTTCTAATTCATGATTAAACTTGTTCATTGGCTTCAGTTTACTTTGAAAAAGGCTGTAAATTCTTTTAAGATCAGTATATAATATTAATTATACATCTATCCACTCACTACTATGCACTTACACCTGACAGGCTCCTTTACAGTTTTGGGAATAACAGAGTGAAGTTGCCGTAAGTATTTGTTATAATGCTCGAGTACTAGTGCGAGAAACATTTCTACTCAGTTTTAGTTTGCATAATTATCATAGAATGGATTCGATGAGACACAACAGGAATTTAAAAATGAAGGGGGAAAAATCAATGACAATCCAAGCACTGTAAACGTTTTTATGCGACTGAACAAATGTTGGTATGAGGTATAAAGAGGTGCATCCAATTTAATAGTTGCATAAGAAAATTTATGTCTCCCATTGCTATGTTCAAAGATAGTTTGTGTCTTTCTTATAGGAATTGTATTATTGATTATTCTGACCAATAAATTTCTAGGCAATTTGGTGATACCTTTTTTTGCTGTCTATGTCCAAATGTTTGACTTCTGAATAGAGATAACAACAAACAAATATCATTTAGCCAGGGATAGGATCTCATTTAACCGCAATAATTGCTTAATCCGGTCTCTCCACATTCAACACCTCAGATTATCCAACAGCTTCTGAAGTAAGATTGCCATCCCACAAAGAGTATCTGTTTAAACTGTTTAGTGTTCTTTAGCGGATATAATCATGCATCTCACACACGTTCTATGTGTTTTAAATCAAGGAAGTAGTTACACTGGTCAATGCATTTTGGTGATTTCTTCACTTTCTAGAATCTACTCAATATACACGAATGTATATCTTACATAATAATTTTTATGTATATCTTACATAAAAATTAAATCTGCATCTAGGCGACCTCATAATAAACGCACTATAGGGAAGGGGAATATCACTTACTGATAAAGTGCTCTCCTATAACAATATCACCATCTTAAATATGAAACTTAATCCTCTCATTCATCCTAATGCCTCTATAGACAAGTAAGCCAGGGCCTCAGAAACAGTCTTTTTCTGTGATGTTAGTTGTATAAAACCGTCTCCCTACTGATTTTCATATCAACTTGCTTGAGAATCGCTTGTGACACTGAAACAACTCTCATCTCTAAAGAGGATCCTCTCTTTGGATCGCTTTTCACCTGCAGGATAATATATCCAACACCCATTGTTACAGTTTTTCTTGGTCGAAACTTCATTGTACTGATTGCAACAAACCCTTTTTTAAATTACATAACTATCTGCTGAAAAGTTAATTATTATTTAAGCTTTGCCCGCCAGTGTATGCCGACTTGCTTCCATGAATCAAGAAATTGATTTAGGAGAAGACATTTATTAGAAAATTCTTGTGAGAAACGTTATAGCATCGAGAGGGAAATTAATAAGTACTTTATTGAGAATTTTGTCCGGCCCTGGGGATTTTCCATTGTTGACTTTTTTATACTATTATTTTGCATGTTCAATGTGTTTAACACTATACGTTTCCGTATTCTAATTGAAGAAAAGATAAAGATTTTGGACGACGACATTCGCTTTATCTACTGAAGAGTAAACCCATCCGCTGGACCCTTTTAATGCTGGAATTTTAGTTTATTTGTTAGTGAAAAATTTATTGATATGGTAGATTGAATTACCTTCTGGATAGATGATTGTTTGAAATGCTTCCCATTATTTGTTTATAATTATTGAAATTATTTGTTTGAATTTATTTTGTAACTTTATTATTTGTCTTTAAAAATTAACTGCATTTTTTGTAATCCTTTTTCTTTTGATTTAGCAGGGAATTTGTGATGAGTTGTCTTCAATTCTTTGATTGCTCTTAAAAGACGAGGAATAAAACTACTGCCATAATATTAATTGAAAATATTATTTGAACATGTGAATTTTTTGAGTCGATTTTCTATTCCACCTGTGGTATTGATTCGTGAATTTCCGGAAAATTGGAATGGGAGGTTATATCGGTGCAAATCTTCCAGTTAAGTTGTTGTATTCTTTACTTTGTTTCTTAACATTAGAATATACATAAGTATATTGCCAATTAGTGAGTAAACGGAAGGGTCGTGGGTGGTATGAACTGGTGTGGAAATCGAAGAATATTGAATTTTGGTCACTGGAGAGGACACTAATAGAAGCAGTTGTTTATAAGATGAAATTTGTGGTGATGGCTAAATCCGGTGCGCTATTGACAGGGGATATGTGGGGAAAATAAGTAGGATAGGGGAGTTCAATGATATTTAAACTATTGCAACTGCTCCAATTATATAAGATACCGTTAATGTTACTTCTGTCCGTATGCCAACAAATGTTTATATTGAAGTCTCCAAACATCAATACGTGAAAGGAGTTTATTACTGAATCGAATTCTGACGCCTCTAATCTTCAATAGGGAAGACGGTAGATACATAAAAAAGTTAATTGTTTTGTTCATGTCAGGAATGATAACTATGGATGATTTTTCGAAAGTGACTGAGTTGATTTGATGATAATGTTTTTTTTCTGATAAAGATGCCTGTGATCTTCCTCAATGAGTTATTCTGTCTGTTCAATAAGTAGTGTAGTTGACGATTCTATTATTATAACTGGGTCTCAAATGGGTTTCCTGCATATCGTGAATGGAGGATTATGACCTTTAGTAAAATTTTGCAGGTTTAACTTTCCTACAATACCATTAATATTCCACCTTACATAGTCGATATAGTTGATAATATTCGGATTATTGAATTCTAACATTAGAAGTTACCTGAGATTGTAGAAACAGAAGTAGTTGAAAACAAAGAAGACATTACTGACATAATGCCAATAAGTTCTGGTAGGATTGAAGTGAGGTTATTGACGATGGTGGATACAACATAAGACGGCAGAGACGCGAGATAAGCGATAACCGATAAGTTGACATTGGTTAATGACGCCAGAATTTTGTTGAATTTTCATTCTTTCTTCCCAGATCAGTGAACGAACATTCCGAAAGGTGAAATATGGAATGTTTGCACTTTCTTCCTCCTAAAACCCAAATTTGGCTACCTATAAAAAGTCCTAAAATGGTCAAGGTTCTTATGTTTCTTTTATTTATGCCTCAAACAGCCTGACAATTAGTAGAGATGGAAATGAAGGAGGACTTTAAGAGTTATACCCACCTCATTTGCATGTCATATGGGAAAAACCCTGGAAAAACTTTCACCAAGCAGTCTGAGTGTCAATGGAAGAAGCTTACTACACTGTCAAACGCAATCGGATCTCCTCAGATTTTTGAAATTAGTGAGTGAAATACACACCATCAGAGGATTCCTTCTGCGCACAAGCACTGTGTACGACTGGGACACTGGAGCAGCTCAGTTCGAAACCCAGCAAGTAAACCGATCATATAATTTTCATGTTTATCCAAAAGCTGCAAAGTTTTTTACTGAGCATGAAAAGGAAAGAGGAGGCTGCAATCTCGTCCCTCGGGGTGCTCGTTCCAAATTAACTGGCATCAGGTTTCAACGTTGACCTACCGAATTTTTATACCATTCAAAAGTGTCTACAAGCTTCCTGGGCTGATTCTTAAAAGTGTGAAATAAATAATAAAAACATGTTAAAAAGACAATTTCGTAATAATATTATCATATTATAAAACAATTCCTTGTGAATATAACATAAACAATAGAAATAACAAAAATTTTTTGTCTCTAAGCATAATTTTGTTATTAGCGTGTCTAAAAATTAAGAAAACAACAAGAATAGAAAATAATGTTTCTTTTAGTATACGAAAAGTTACGCGAACATAGTATTATGTACTAAAGCTACTTGATTCGAGAGGTATATTCCTATTTTCCCACAATTAGATTACATAGAAATAAAGTAGCAAAACATGGAATTGTATCATTTACTGGTTATGTTTTAATTAGACATGATGCTAAAATACCATCGACTTGATAATAAAAACTTGTCGTAGGGTTGTTGTTTGTGATTTGTTGAAACTTGTCGTGGGGTATTGTGGGTATTTGTTGCTCTATTTGTTTCTAGTCCTTGCTACGAAGAAAACTGTGCATAACTTGAGACTTTTTCGAGTCTGATATTTAGGATGATTTTCTCAATAACAGAAATTATTTCAATTTCAGTTATTTAGAGAAACAGGAATTCTAAGAATATTATAGTATATTTTTGGAAGAGCACTGTGATTTGTGTGTTTATTGACAAATAATTAAAACACTTAGAAACAAAATCTAGTTAGTCTCGGAGAGTAAGGAGAGGATACTAATTGAGTATGTTATTAAGAAAATATTTATTTCACACTTATCTAAAAATTTTACAAATGTTTTATATTAAAACAAATATTTTTGTAATAAGTTCATTTCTTTTGTTTTTTACCTGTTTTGAAACGCTGATTTTTATCATTAAGATACGCACACATTGTATTGAAGTTCAAATGAAGTAAAAACAAACACATTATAATTTCTTGGTGAAAAGTAGTGTATAAGACTTTAAAAATTTAATCAGTTAGATGTTTATAATTAATACTCAAAACATTTTTGTTACTAATTGGAAAAAATATTTTTTTTTCCATAGAAGTTTTATGGTTAGGTTGCGAATGAGATAGCTCCTCCGTTCATATATTATAATTTACAGTTATTGAAAAAAAAAAACTTTTGGACACAATTTTACGAATTATGCATGATAAATCATTTTATTTTTTTTTAATTAAGAAATACAATGGCCAACAAAATAGGATTAACACTTTATACGAAAACTTGTAAATCCTTAAGAAGCAAAAAGTGCTGACAAGCATGGATTATAAAAGTAATCAAAGCACGATATTCAGAAATATTGTAAGTAAATACAGTAGCTCATATATCGCGTCTTGTTATATCGCTCCTATATTCAGCGGACCTTTTGTAGAAAAAAAAATCAAACAAACCTTATGAAATTGCCAGTTGTAAATGAAGGCTATTGTATAAAAAGAAGGAAAGACAGAAAAACCTATTTTATATTACAGAGATAGGCACATGTGAGGCCATTGGGAATTATATACAATTTTTTTAAATATATATAAAGAGTTATAAGTATATCGTAGAGTATAGAGCAAAACTCTACGAGCAAAAATTAAGTACAAAAATTCAAATTTATTTTAATTTAATTAATGGGATATTTTATTCAAGTATTAAGTGCCATATAATAAAGAAAATATAATTAAGAACAAAAAATACAGAATAATTATTTCAAAATTTTAATCATAAAATAAAATGTAAAAATGGAACTAAACTAACTAGTTTAAGTACTATATGCTGTTTCGTTTAGTAGACGAAAAGTTAGGAGAACATAAGAACTGTTAGGTACAACACGAAAGCTGCCTGATTCGAAAGGTATATTCATATTTTCCCACAATTCCCATGATAGGGTTCACAAAATATGCAAATGTCGATTTAAAAAAATTTAAATCTTCCAGCATTGTTTGTTTATGTGTGTATTAAGAGAGAATTTGCTACTCTTATGAATCGACAACATGAAATCATCAAATTCTATCGTTTCTCACTGTCAAATATTTATTGCAATCGATTCGTGGCCTAGAGTTAACGCGCAGCTGGAGGGCTCACGTTCGAATCCGTTTGTTGTCACTGCTTTTAGGATAGAGGATACTTGGTGATTGTGGTAATCAATGTAAAGCATATCGCCTAAATAGTCAAACTGCCTGGTGGGAGTTTCACAGGTTTTCTCCCATACAACACTCAAATGTGGGGTATATTTCCCTAAACATCCTTTTGGAAAGCAATGTCCTCCCATCAGTGGAGGACCTTTCTTCAGTGGACAAGACCCACCGACGTTCAACAAATGAAAATATTACTGCAGATGATATAACATATATAGATATTTAAAAAAGCAGAAGATATCTAGATATCAAAAAAGCAATAAATATTACATATAATCCGTTAAACAAAATATTATTTATTTAGTTAACTTAAAACAATTCAGTGAAAAAGTACTGAATGTATATGATAATTTCAATTTTTAATGGCAGGGGCACTTGACAAAGAACCGAATTTGTCCACCATTATTGCATTATAAACTTATTTGGAACCAAACTGTGCTGCCATCTATTTTATTATTTTGTAACTGTTACCAAAATCTGCTTATTTTTCATATTAAAGATAGTAATTAAGAATGTTAAAAATTAATTAAATCTAACAATACAAATATAATGTTCGTAAAAATAATAAACTCATCTAATGATTGTAGACGTATAAATCAGTTGTTTAATACAAATATAATGTCTTTTCCGAGTTTTGACGATGTTTTTTCCAAAATAAATCGAAATTATACATATCTAACTTTGAAAAGAAATGAAATAGGAAAAAAAAAAAAAAAAAAATAGCACAACTAAATTATTATTATTATTATTATAAATTCGAGACTTTTTGATATTACATCACTAAAATAATTATTTTTATTTTGTTTAATAACTGAAGAGTAAAAAATGTTGAATGATACACGGGATGCTCCGTTACATAAATAAATTAGATTCGTGGCTCAGATTCAAATCTATCTCCAGCCTGCGTTGCAGTCACTATTTTTAAGAAGACTTCGATGGTGGTTGTAACAATATGTATAAGTATCTCGCATCGACAGTTGGGCTGCGAGTATATAATTGTTGAAAATCCGTCAGAAGGGTATTGTCCTCCAATTTTCATTTTCTGGAGGACTGCTCTTGGCACATATAAGTGTAATACAAAGGGCACAAATATAATATATATAAATTATTATATTACATTTTTTCTTTCAAAGCAGTATTGCGCAGCATATAGCTGACTAGCACCCCTAATGAGTAATCGATTCATCCGTTTCCTCCATTAAATCAGATATTTACCAGTCCATGCTATCCGTGGTCGGATTATAGTTGTTTCAAAATTTTATTCTGTGTTAATCCCCCCTTCCTTTTATTGTTGGAGAAAGATGGTACGAAGATTAATAAAATTTTTTTGTGCGGTCCTCCTATCCCTTCCACATTGAACTTCCATTGATATATTCCACGAACTACCTCTCTAAGAATATTGCCTTCTGAAAGGATTTTTAAAGGGAATTGTTCCACATTTGCTTGTCGTATAGAAGGAAACCTGTAAAAATTCCCACGAAGGACCTTGACAAGCAATACGAGATGTTACGCATACATTATCAAGATCACCACCGAATTTCCTATAGAGTTTCTGAAAGCAGTGACTACAACGTCACGTGAAGTGGATTTGAACCTAAACCCTCCTGCAGACTAGATGTGCACGTTAACACAGGACCACGAATCGGGCATTATTAATATTAAAGGATGATTTTGGTTATTATGTAAATGATTTTTAATGAACTTTTTGCTGTATGAAATATGCCGCAAAGTAAAAAGATTTAATGATTTATTATAGTATTTCGATCTGTACAAAAATAAAAGCAAAATCTACTTTTATATTTTATTTGAAACTTTGTTTCATTTTTAGTTTTGACATGATTTAAGAATCTCTTCAATATATGATAAAATTTCATCTTACTGTCTGCTTCATGGATTAATTCTGAATCAACAAAATGAAATTATTCTTCATAAATTTATGAATATAATATAATTATATTCTAATTCACGAAAGGCGTATAATCGGTGTAGAGATAATAAGTTGCGTCACGTGAACTTTTCTGAATTAGCATCCCCTAACAATACTGAGGACAGCTGAAACAATTCTATTCGATTTGGTTATATATATGGTAATTCCATAAAAGTTATAACTAATACATTATTAATAGTCCTTCTTATCGATTGGGAATTAATTTATTTGATCCACTTAGAATGATATTTATTAAGTGAATTTGTCCGTAATATCATTAAAAGTATTTGGTTGTCTACTGAAGCACTTAAAAATCACTTTTTATCAAGAGTTTTATTGGGGATGTATAATATGTAAAAATGTAGTAATACTTAAATAACAGAATGTGATAATACCGCCTAAACCCAGTACCTACATCATACGAGTGATACCTACCTACATCATGCGAATGGTAATTAATGATGACAATAATATTAACATCAATGCAGTAAATTATAATAATCATTACTTGTTATTAATAATTGTAATTATAATAATTATTTGTTATAATAATTATTAATTATTATTAGTTATATGAATTGTTATGCTGGAAATGATACCATTTTTTCAGCCTAGAAATATGTCTGTTACAAATGGAATTAAGTATCCGTTGTAAATCGTGCCGTTATATAATAAACATTTATGCATATTTAAATTTTCATCAGTCTCATAATATTAAGAGATCCAAAGGATATTGTTTTTCTACAGTTCAGGCAAAGGAATTCTGCATTATTTTGTTGTCCCTTTTATATGAAATTTTATTTATGCTTTCGTATCTTTAAAATGCGAATTCCTTTATCTATCTAAGATATAAATAAAAAATGACAAAGGAAAAAGCTAGTAAAATAATAGAGATTATTATAGCATTCCTTTGTTTTATGTGGATAAAACAATTGTATTATACACTTTTCAGATTCGTATAACTGGTTTTAGGCGATGCCATTTTCTTTCCTCTGGATTAGACAGACTGTATACAGTAATGGTAACTGGTAACTGCCGTACCGATTACGAAGCGCCAATGGGAATATACCCCTTAACCTCCTCATCTTAATGCATAGATAAAATTTACAGTTATAATTGGCTGCTTTAGGTTAGTAATGAAGATATAACTAGATAAAGTTTCTAAAATTAAATAAATAGTACTCAAAAAAATAAATAAATAAATAAAAAAAATACTCAAAAAAATAAAAGCAAAATACAAAATAAAAAGTAAAATTAAAGATAAAAGAATTTAAGTTTAAATTCGGTGCAGTTAGGGACCATTTGTAGATTCCACAAAACGAATGAACAATGTAAACCAGGTGACTAAAGGGTTATGCTGAACGGCGGATACAGTAATTGGAATACAGGAAATAACAAAAAATAACGGAAATCCTACACCTATAGAGCTTATAAACGTACATTGTATCCATAAACCAAAAAGTGGAGATGCCAATTTTTTTCCTTGGTAAAGATATCCAATGTTTTTTAACAATTAGAAAATTTTCAGTTATGCTTTTACGTGAGAAAAGCAAGATTTAGACAGTGAATACTTTTTAAAAAAGGCAAATTAATGAAATTCAATTTCATTGATTAGCTCTAATTTTTAAGTTTTTCTAGATTGAAAGTAATGACAAATAAACTGGTTGAAGTGCTAGTAAAAATTTTAAAATCCATATTCAGGTAAAATTAATATAAGACAAATGAAAAAACACAACCATGCATTAAATAATCTGGGTTAAATGATTAAACTTAATAATTATAAATAATTTTACAATTTTTGATCTAAATAATTTCAAAGCCCAATTTAAAAATTAAAAAACAAGATTTTAATTTAATTGAAAATAAATAAAAGTAATTTTATGATTTTTTCGCATAAAATTAATAAATAATTAATTCAGAGAAAAAAAATTGAATTTCTAGGTTTTATAGTTTTTAAGTTTTAGGAAAAACAAAAAACAAATTTCCTACTTTTGCATAGATTTATATTCGAAATGTATGCACAAACAATTCCAAAGACAATTTCTAAAAATATGAAGAAACAATAATTGAAATTAAAATAATTGACATAAACTTACTTCAATTGTCGCTAACATTTGAAGTATAAAAAACTTGGGATTTAAAAGAGGGAATATAAGAAACTTGGGATTTTTATTAGAACATTTGTGGTTTAAGATATTTTTATGAAA
The DNA here is from genome assembly GCA_021605075.1 of Caerostris darwini. Lineage (NCBI taxonomy): Eukaryota > Metazoa > Arthropoda > Arachnida > Araneae > Araneidae > Caerostris > Caerostris darwini. The sequence goes on along the minus strand of BPLQ01005803.1, from coordinate 1,075,202 downwards.
TATACATTCCAAGTTATGGTGAAAATGAGAAGTTCATAAGAACGATAAATTAAATCGAAGTTTAATTAATTAATATAAAAAAAAATCAGTATTTCCTTAAAAATTTTGTTCTATACAAAAATAAAAAATAGTTTGAATTCGAATTATAACACTTTTTTTTATCACCTAATAATTTTTAATAATCGAGGCGAAAATAAAATAATATTCGTAAACTTACATCTAATGGAATTAATTTTAAAGTGGATGAATCACTTTTGAGAAGTGGGAATTAATTTTTAGAAGAGATATGAGATATATTAATTCTGATAAAATCCAATTCAGGAGTATAAAGAAATTCCCCATTTAATTACGTTCAATTGCAAAATACACTTCTCATATATTAAACCAATTTTTTTTTCATAAAATACTTTTAAAAATTAATTTTAATCCTCATAAATAATAAAAATATGTTTAAAAAATATGACATCTTAAAGGTCATGACAGTGAGGAAATTTTGTTCTGCACTATTTGGCTAACAAAGACATGCAATTAATAAATCTACAATTTCCATTTTCTAAAGAATTAAAATTGTTCCTCATTTATTAGCACTAAAATTTTTTGTATCAATAATTATAATAAAAGCTTCTTTTCAATATTATTCCCTCTCTCTTTTTTTTTTTTTTTTTATCAATCTATTTCTTTATTATATTTTCACTTTTTAAAAAAACTTTCTTTATTATGAATGTCTTGATACACATTGTAATATCATATGCATTGTAACTAATCTTCTTTAACTAACTTTTCTCTTTCCTTTTTTGACAATTAGTAAGCTCTTCAAAACCATCTCTTTTAAAAGTAATCGGTCAATATTAAGAAAGAACAGGTTGACTAATGGCGCCATCTTTCGAAATAAATTGGAAAGAAACGCTATCTATTTCTACACAATAAATCGCGTTAAAATTCATCATTAATTTTTTTTATTATTATATCAAATTATTTTACATTTGAAGGTGTTTGAGAAGTGAAAATTATTCTGAAATTATAGAATTTTTTAAGAATAAATATATGCAATATTAATAATAAATATAATAAGTAATTATATATAATAAATATAAATATTAATATATATAAATATTATATTAAAGGTAAATATATTTATTTTTAAAGATGCAGAAATAACGAAAAAAAATGTAATTAATTAAAATTTTAATCATTAATATTTTTCCAGAGAAAAAGATTTTGAATGGTATTTATTTCTTTAGTTAGATTCAAATTTGAATATTTATTTTTTATTCATGCAATTTTAACCCACGTTTTTAGTAAATTTAATTCTATCAAAAAATTTTAGAATGTTTTACTGAAAATTCAATAAAAAATTATTTTAAAGAGTTTCTGCTTACATTATTTTCAAGTATGTTTAATTAATTTAATCAAAGTAAATAATTTAACATATTTGAATCTAAATTTAATTTTAAGGATTTAAAATTTAAAACACATGAAAATTTTAGGATAATATTGTTACTTATCAACGCTGCTAATGTAATGTTAAAATAATGTAGAAGTTAACACGTTGAGTTTTTAAGTTTATATAGAAAATATACACGAAATATATTTTTTATTATTTAATAGAAGTTATTATAATGATATATTATTATACATATTTAATATAAAATTAAGGAAGTTTGTATTTTAATAATCACTTGATTTTTTTGTGAATGACAATTTGTCTTCCTAAATAACTGAATAAAATATTTATTTAAATAGTTGTTTTTATTAAAGTCTCACTCTTATAAAAATATTAAGTGTAGTTTAAAAAATGTTTGTTTAAATAAAAAAATATCCAGGAAGCCTTACTTTTTCATTTTATCAGAGGTATTGCTGCATATGAGAGTCTTTTATGGTTTTTTAATAAAAAAAAATGTTGAATGCATTATTTTAAAGTTAAATAAATCAAACTTATTCTTTTAGAAATAAATGTTTTGAGTTTGGAGGATTGACATACATTACATTTATTTTTTTCTGCAACATATTTTGTGCATCATTAATGAAAAAATTATTTCAGTACGACTAATATCAATTTTATACATTAAAATTGTTAAATACTTTTCGTATTAAATATATTAATTGTTAAAATATATTAAAATTGTTAATAAAAGTTTCTTGCATAAACTTTGAAAAATATACATTTTAAAAAAAATTATATGTTATTTATCTAATTTTTTATGTGTTAATAAAACTGTATATTTCTTTAAATTCTTTGAAATAAAAAATAAATTATTGTAAAACTATCCTAACATATCTTATTTTTGAATATCTTGTGCAATTGGACAATGGCAAGTCATTAAAAAGGTTTCAGTAAATAGTTCCTTGGTTGTATGACAGATGGCGCCATGATTAAAATGGACTATTCATGTAATTCGGTAAATAATCCGAGTTTAGTGATTCGTAATACATTTTACATATGGTGTTCCATAATAATAATAGTAATAATTTTGATAGCACAGGTGTGAAAAAATGGGTAATTACTTACATGAAAAGTTGTAAAACAAAAGTTCTCTCTCGACCACACTATAACATTGCTTCCAGGCTTGATCGCAGTATAAGTAATACAAAATATATCTAAAATCGAAAATATTCTTATTAATATTTTTTACATTGCACTAATTTGATTCTAATACATAAAAATCAAAACATTCACACTAAGAAGTATTGCACAAAAAATAAAAATTTAATTTCTAAAAAAAATTATTTTTTCTAAAACAGATTTTTTGTTACATCCTTCAATATTTCCATAAATATTAATAAAACTAAACCAGGAAAAGTGCCGGCTCAATCAATAAATTTAGGAGCGATAATGAAGTTGGCACTGATTTGAAAAATACTGATTTACTGAAATACTAAATATCTGTCAGAAACAACTAGGCCTAAGTTGGATGTCTCCATATGTGTGAACAGTTTCCACATTTGTGGAGGGAGGGGGACTCCAAATTGTCACCCATCCCCCTAGGTGTGCGCCTGTTCCCAGGAGAAACGAGAATTATATAAATAAGAATAAAAGCCTAAATACTGTATTATCACAATATCTATGCAATTATATTCAAGTTTATTTTTACCAGAAGCGCACCAATAACGATTCAACAAATTAATATTTGAAGACCTTCGCAACACGCATGTTTTTGGTTTTGTTTGCGAAAGGTGTGCTGGCTACGAGTCACGCTGCTCTACGGTTCTGCAGCCCTTGAACAAAGTTAGTTTAATAATATAATCCTATTTGAATGGAATGAGCTTTTGTACACTTTATTTGTGATGTGTCTCGATCATCAAATACCGTATATTAATGCAAAAGAAAATATCACTAGTAAAAATAGGTTATAGGCATCAAAGTTATATTTCTATATAGAGGTATTCAGGTGCGGGAAGAATTCAAAAGTGCTAGAAAGATTATTATATTTGAAACTTTTTAATTTCTTTATTATTATTATTATTATTTATCATTATTATTACTTTTATTGTGTTGAACGCACTTTGATTCTTTTCTTTGATTTCGCATCTAATATGAGGAAGTATTCTGAATTAAGGAACATTGGTTAATTCTGATTTATTAGTTCACAGCTGCAAAATATGGTGACCTGAAGGATAGGGAAATGGGAGGAGCTATGAAGCAGTTACTATACAGAACAGACTCACATACATATATATCGGTAAGGATTATATTTGTTGCCAAGTAGCAAGAAGTAGTCCTCCTCCAGTGACTTGTATTGGCCTGATGGCCAGTTGGCTAGCGCTCTGGATTTTGGTACCAGAAGCTTTAAGCTAGAATCCTGGCGATGGCATATATGTTTGTGAGTGGTTCGGAATCAACGTTAAACTGTAGGTTTCGGTCTAATTAGCCCAAAGTGTGCAAAAAATGATCGTAGAGAGGCAAACTAAACCAATGACTGGTATTCTTCAAAATTATATTTGTAACCATTCTTCCACTGAGAAGCCCTGTGGTGTTCAAGTGAAACGTTCACATAAACTCTTACCCGACAGGTCGTGTATTTCACACCGCCCTGCGCCTCTCCCTAGATCCGTCTTAACAGTGGATTCCTTCCACAAGACTCAGAATGTTCTTTTTTTACTTTAAATTCTGTGTGTTAAATATTAATTAATTTTATGTCTGGTTTAGTTTGCTCGTGTAAAGTAAAAGTGTTAGCTCTAAAAATTGGCTCAATCGGTATCTCCAAATAACCCACTGCATATTCGTATTTAATTCAAAATCCTACCTTCTCCACCTCATTTTCCTGTTACTAGAAAAGGAAAAATCGCAATTATGCCTATTATTTGTTTTTATACTTAAAGCAAAACTGGCATAAAAATGCTTTTTAAAAGAAAGCTTTTAATATAAATTTAATTCAACTTTGATTTCAAAAGACAGTTAATATAATCTTTAGATTTATTTCTACTTTCAATCCTGTGCATCAAAGATATAAAAGATTTTACAAAAAAATTTTAAATATAGCGAGAATTTTGGACTAACATAAATGTACAAATTACTGAGATCTTTTTTATTTATATTAAAAACATTGTATTGACAACATTGCATATTGCGTAATAGATTTGACCAATTTGTACGTGAACGTAAATTATAACAACTAAACTGTAGCGTTCTACTTTAATTAGAATTTTATCATTGATTATTCATAATATTTAATGAAAATAAAAATTTTCTTAATCCCATTAGTTATTAATACAGAATTACATTGTAGTGTCATAGATAAAAAATTGTAGAACATTTTACAAATTCCAATATTTTAAAAGAACCTTTTGCTTTTTATTTTAGGAAGACGAGTTTGAACTTTTCAGTTTTAGAAACATATATCTCAAATAAGAATAAGAATTTGATTTTACTGATATCTGTATGAAGCATCGTATCGACTTACTCTGAGATTGACAACAACATTGTAAAATCGTATTTCTATTGATGCACACAATTTTTTAAAACACTGTAATTCATATTTTTAAAACACAATTAAGTACATTAACTAAAATTACACATTATCGTATAGGACCTTATTTACAAATCCTGTTATGCAACAGTTGTTACTGTCACAAACTTAAGAGATCAAAAAAATCCCCACAAATCATGCGATTGCCTTCTGTACATTTTCAGCTTGTTAATATTAAAGTAAATATTAAAAAAGTGGTGAGTGCACTTTAAAATACAGAAATATCATTGATTAATACTAATAAATAAATTGAAATTTATTTTAGGAATTTTTATTTCAGGAAGACGAGTTTGAACTTTTCAGTTTTAGAAACATACATCTCAAATAAGTATAAGAATTAAAAAAATTATTAATTAATATTTTAATTTTAATTATTGTTCAAATTAAAAAAAATGTTTCAAAATTAAAATTACACAAAATAAAATTTTGAAATTAATAAACATATAAAAATAATGAATACATAATGTTTTGTGTTTTTGAATTGTACAACCATTTCATGACAGACACATCAATTTTAAAGCTGTTGGTTTCTGTATTTAATTTTACTGATATCTGCATGAAGCCTTGTATCGACTTACTCTGAGATTGACAACAACATTGTAAAATCGTATTTCTATTGATGCACACAATTTTTTAAAACAAAATTATCTATATTAACTAAAATTACACATTATCGTATGGGACCTTATTTACAAATCCTGTTTGCAACAGCCGTTACTGTTAAATTATAAATAACGTTACACATAGTAATACGTAATATTAATTGACTGTACTTAATTGCTCAACATTCTTATATAATCGATTAAGAGTTTCATGCAGGAATAAAACCTTTTAAAGTATGTGTTTTTTTTTTTAAAAAGTGGTAACTGGGTATTAAAAGAGAGAAATATCTTTGACTTAATCAATAAATAAAATAAAAAAAAATTCTCAATTTTATTAGTTTATTAAAGACTTGAAATTGTTTTTCATGTCTTTGTTGATCTCAAAACTCATGAATATACACTCACATACATTATTTATGTGATGTCCTGAAATTAACGTAAGATAAAACTACTGTTTCTACATTACAAACGTTTTTGTATGTTGTTTTTCAACATGATGGTTAAAATATATTTGACAGGTTTGGAAATATTGCAAAACAAATATCACAATTATTTTTTCCGTGATATTATACAAATTTTATTATCACTAATAAAAATTTAAATTTAAAAAAGAGTAAATATTAATAACAAGAAGGAAAACAGGAAACACCAAAAATAGGATACAATAAAATAAAAAATGAACACATTATAAATGTAAAAAATTAATAGTTAGGTTGCAAATAAATTCAGTGGTTACCTGCTTCAAACAAATAAAACGTGACAGCGAAAATAAAAATGTAAATAAATAATAAAAGTTCGAGGAATTTGTAGAAACTATTATTTCTCTTATGATTGTTCAGGGAAAAAGATCAAATTTAACTAGTACTGATTAGTAAATATTGCACCTGTTTTACTGATATCTGTATGAATCTTTACCTATACTTACTCTGAGACTGATAACTGCACCGTGAAATCGCCTCACTACTGAAACACACTATTTTTCAAAACAATGTATTTCACGGTTTCAAAACGCAATTTAATATTTTAACTAAAATTGAACATTACCACTTGTTACCTTATTTACAATTTTCTGTTTGTAACAATCGTTACAAACTTAAGAGATTGAATACTCCGAAGCTTTAATTACTCCAGCTTTCGAACTTGTTAATATTAAAGTATGTATGTTTTAAAAAAAAAAGCGGTGAGTACACATTAAAATACAGAAATATCTCATTATCATCAATAAATAAAATGAAAAACATTTTCTCACTCTTTTTAGTTGTATTGAAATTTATGAAATTGTTTTCTATGTTTTCGACGATCTGCAAATTTCTTGAATATCAAAAAAATATAACACTTATTTTTTTCATGGTAAACTACTTCTTTTATCTCTATTGAAAAACTTACAATAAATCGAGGATCAAGATTCAAATTTAACCAACACTTTTTAGTAAACACTGCGCTTCAGTATTAACTATTATTTTCACTGAATAGACCCTTAAAATGTATAGTGAAGATTAACTGTTAGATCTTTTATTTTAACTTCTCTCATTGTTCTTATTTTTGTAATGCCTCTGAATGTTGCACCTGGTAATTTTATAATACTTAAGTCTTTATAATATTTAATAATAATTATTGAGTAGATCTGCATTTCGTACTGCCCCTCTAAGGAATTAACTAATCTAGTGAGATTAACTAACAAAAAATAATATATATATATATATATACATATATATATATATATATAAATCTCCGATACGTCACTGTATCAATTCTCATATTCGACCTAATTCATAATTTAAACTGGAAGTGGAGATCTCTCTCTGTAGCTAACTATCGCTTAAATCTGTGACCGTCAGGCTAAAGAAATTATAAATAATGTTACACATAGTAATACATAATATTAATTCACTGTACTTAATTGCTCAACGCTCTTATCATATGATCGATTAAAAATTTTTTTTTGCAGGAATACAGCTTTTTATAGTATGTGATTTTTTAAAAAAAGTGGTAAGTGGGCTTTAAAAGAGAAAAATATCATTGACTTACATCAATAAATAAAATTGATGAACTAATAAATGTGAGAAATTTTTTTTAAAGTCCTGAAATTGTTTTTCATGTCTTTGATGATCTCAAATATCATGAATATACACTCACACACATTACTTCTGTGATGTCCTGAAATTATCATAAGATAAAAGTACTGTTTCTACATTACGAAATTTTTTTTTATGTTGTTTTCCAACATGACGGTTAAAATATATTTGACAGGTTTGAAAATATTGCAAAACAAATATCACAGTTATTTTTTCCGTTATATTATACAAATTTTATTAACACTAATAAAAATTAAAATTTCTAAAAGAGTAAATATTAATAACAACAAACGGAAACACCAAAAATATGATACATTAAAATAAAAAATGAACACATTATAACTATAAAAAATTATTAATTACATAGCAAAAAAATTCAGCAGTAACCTGCTTCAAACAAATAAAACCTGACAACGAAAATAAAAATGTAAATAAATAATAAAAGTTCGCGAAATTTGTAGAAACTCTTATTTCACTTATGATTGTTCAGGGAAAAAGATCAAATTTAACTAGTACTGTTTAGTAAATATTGCACCTGTTTTACTGATATCTATATGATTCTTTACTTAAACTTACTCTGAGACTGACAACTTCACTGTGAAAGCGCATCGCTAGTGAAGCACACTATTTTTCAGAACAATGTATTTCCCGTTTTCAAAACGGAATTTAATATATTAACTAAAACTACACATTACCACGTTTTACTTTATTTACAATTTCTGTTTGTAACAGTCGTGACTGTTACAAACTTAAGAGATCGAATGCTCCTTAGCTATAATATACACAGCTTTCGAACTTGTTAATATTAAAGTATGTATGTTTCGAAAAAAAAAAGTGGTTAGTACACATTAAAATACAGAAATATCTTTCATTATTATCACTAAATACAATGAAAACATTTTCTCACTCTTTTTAGTTGTATTAAAATTTATGAAATTGTTTTCTATGTTTTCGACGATCTGCAAATTTCTTGAATATCAAAACATATATAACACTTATTTTTTCATGGTAAACTACTTCTTTTATCTCTATTGAAAAACTTACAATAAATCGAGGATCAAGATTCAAATTTAACCAACACTTTTTAGTAAACACTGCGCTTCAGTATTAACTATTATTTTCACTGAATAGACCCTTAAAATGTATAGTGAAGATTAACTGTTAGATCTTTTATTTTAACTTCTCTCATTGTTCTTATTTTTGTAATGCCTCTGAATGTTGCACCTGGTAATTTTATAATACTTAAGTCTTTATAATATTTAATAATAATTATTGAGTAGATCTGCATTTCGTACTACCCCTCTAAGGAATTAACTAATCTAGTGAGATTAACTAACAAAAAATAATATATATATATTAAATCTCCGATACGTCACTGTATCAATTCTCATATTCGACCTAATTCATAATTTAAACTGGAAGTGGAGATCTCTCTCTGTAGCTAACTATCGCTTAAATCTGTGACCGTCAGGCTAAAGAAATTATAAATAATGTTACACATAGTAATACATAATATTAATTCACTGTACTTAATTGCTCAACACTCTTATCATATGATCGATTAAAAAATTTTTTTTGCAGGAATACAGCTTTTTATAGTATGTGATTTTTTAAAAAAAGTGGTAAGTGGGCTTTAAAAGAGAAAAATATCATTGACTTACATCAATAAATAAAATTGATGAACTAATAAATGTGAGAAATTTTTTTTAAAGTCCTGAAATTGTTTTTCATGTCTTTGATGATCTCAAATATCATGAATATACACTCACACACATTACTTCTGTGATGTCCTGAAATTATCATAAGATAAAAGTACTGTTTCTACATTACGAAATTTTTTTTTATGTTGTTTTCCAACATGACGGTTAAAATATATTTGACAGGTTTGAAAATATTGCAAAACAAATATCACAGTTATTTTTTCCGTTATATTATACAAATTTTATTAACACTAATAAAAATTAAAATTTCTAAAAGAGTAAATATTAATAACAACAAACGGAAACACCAAAAATATGATACATTAAAATAAAAAATGAACACATTATAACTATAAAAAATTATTAATTACATAGCAAAAAAATTCAGCAGTAACCTGCTTCAAACAAATAAAACCTGACAACGAAAATAAAAATGTAAATAAATAATAAAAGTTCGCGAAATTTGTAGAAACTCTTATTTCACTTATGATTGTTCAGGGAAAAAGATCAAATTTAACTAGTACTGTTTAGTAAATATTGCACCTGTTTTACTGATATCTATATGATTCTTTACTTAAACTTACTCTGAGACTGACAACTTCACTGTGAAAGCGCATCGCTAGTGAAGCACACTATTTTTCAGAACAATGTATTTCCCGTTTTCAAAACGGAATTTAATATATTAACTAAAACTACACATTACCACGTTTTACTTTATTTACAATTTCTGTTTGTAACAGTCGTGACTGTTACAAACTTAAGAGATCGAATGCTCCTTAGCTATAATATACACAGCTTTCGAACTTGTTAATATTAAAGTATGTATGTTTCGAAAAAAAAAGTGGTTAGTACACATTAAAATACAGAAATATCTTTCATTATTATCACTAAATACAATGAAAACATTTTCTCACTCTTTTTAGTTGTATTAAAATTTATGAAATTGTTTTCTATGTTTTCGACGATCTGCAAATTTCTTGAATATCAAAACATATATAACACTTATTTTTTTCATGGTAAACTACTTCTTTCATCTCTATTGAAAAACTTACAATAAATCGAGGATCAAGATTCAAATTTAACCAACACTTTTTAGTAAACACAGCTCCTTCAGTATTAACTATTATTTTCACTGAATAGACCCTTAAAATGTATAGTGAAGATTAACTGTTAGATCTTTTATTTTAACTTATCTCATTTTTCTTATTTTTGTAATGCCTCTGAATGTTGCACCTGGTAATTTTATAATACTTAAGTCTTTATAATATTTAATAATAATTATTGAGTAGATCTGCATTTCGTACTACCCCTCTAAGGAATTAACTAATCTAGTGAGATTAACTAACAAAAAATAATATATATATATATATATATATATATATATTAAATCTCCGATACGTCACTGTATCAATTCTCATATTCGACCTAATTCATAATTTAAACTGGAAGTGGAGAAATCTCTCTGCAGCTAACTATCGCTTAAATCTGTGACCGTCAGGCTAAAGAAATTATAAATAATATTACACATAGTAATACATAATATTAATTCACTGTACTTAATTGCTCAACATTCTTATCATATGATCGATTAAAATTTTTTCCTGTAGAAATCCAGATTTTTATAGTATGTGATTTTTTAAAAAAAGTGGTAAGTGGGCTTTAAAAGAGAAAAATATCATTGACTTACATCAATAAATAAAATTGATGAACTAATAAATGTGAGAAATTTTTTTTAAAGTCCTGAAATTGTTTTTCATGTCTTTGATGATCTCAAATATCATGAATATACACTCACACACATTACTTCTGTGATGTCCTGAAATTATCATAAGATAAAAGTACTGTTTCTACATTACGAAATTTTTTTTTATGTTGTTTTCCAACATGACGGTTAAAATATATTTGACAGGTTTGAAAATATTGCAAAACAAATATCACAGTTATTTTTTCCGTTATATTATACAAATTTTATTAACACTAATAAAAATTAAAATTTCTAAAAGAGTAAATATTAATAACAACAAACGGAAACACCAAAAATATGATACATTAAAATAAAAAATGAACACATTATAACTATAAAAAATTATTAATTACATAGCAAAAAAATTCAGCAGTAACCTGCTTCAAACAAATAAAACATGACAATGGAAATAAAAATGTAAATAAATAATAAAAGTTTGCAAAATTTGTAGAACCTATTAATTGTCTTATGATTGTTCAGGAAAAAAGATCAAATTTAACTAGTACTGTTTACTCTGAGGTTGATATCTGCACTGTAAAATCGTATCGCTACTAAAGCAGACTATTTTTCAAAACAATGTAGTTCGCGTTTTCAAAACACAATTTAATATATTAACTAAACCTACACATTATCACGTGTTACCTTATTTACAATTTCTGTCTGTAAGAGTCGTGACTGTTATAAACTAAAGAGAGTGAATAAAGCGAAACTATAATTTATCCAACTTTCGAACTTGTTAATATTAAAGTATATATGATCCAAAAAAAAAAAAAAAAAAGTGGTGAGTACACATTAAAATACAGAAATATCTTTCATTATTATCAATAAATACACTGAAGTGACAAAAGTCATGGGATACCTCTTAATATCGTGTCGGCCCTCCTTTCACCCGGCAAAGTGCAGCAACTCGACGTGGCATGGACTCAACAAGTCGTTGGAAGTCTTCTGCAGGAATATTGAGCCATGCTGTCTCGATAGACGTCCATAATTGTGAAAGCGTTGATGGTGCAGCAGTTTTGGCACGAACAGACCTCTCGATAATATCCCATAAATGCTCGATGGGATTCATGTCAGGCGATCTAGGTGGCCAGATCATTCGTTGGAATTGTCCAGAATGTTCTTCAAACCAATCGCGAACAGTTGTGGCCCGGTGACATGGCGCATTGTCATCCATAAAAATCCCATCGTTGTTTGGGTACATGAAGTCCATGAATGGCTGCAAGTGATCTCCAAGTAGCTGAACATAAGCATTTCCAGTCAATGTTCGGTCCAGTCGCACCAGAGGACCAAGTCCATGCCATGAAAAAACAGCCACAACCAGCTTGAACAGTGCCTTGCTGACAGTTTGGGTCCATGGCTTCGTGGGGTCTGCGCCACACTCGAATCCTACCATCAGCTCTTACCAACTGAAATCGTGACTCATCGGACCAGGCCACGGTTTTCCATTCATCTAGGGACCAACCGATATGCTCACGTGCTCACGAGAGTTGCTGCAAGCGACGTCGTTCTGTCAGTAAAAGCACTCGAGTCGGTCTTCTGCTGGAATAGCCCAAGAAAGCCAAATTTCTCCGCACAGTTCTAACAGACAAGTCCCTTGTACGTCCCACATCGATTTCTGCGGTTATTTGACGCAGTGTTGCTTGTCTGTTAGAATTTACGACTCTTTGCAGACGTCTCCGGTCTCGGTTGTTAAGTGCAGGAGGTCGACCACTGCGCTGTCCATGGTGGGATGTTATGCCTGAAATTTCATACTCTCGGCACACTCTTGACACAGTGGATCTGGGAATGTTGAATTCCCTAACGATTTCCGAAATGGCATAACCCATGCGTCTAGCTCCAACTAACATTCCGCGTGCAAAGTCTGTTAATTCCCGTCGTGCGGTCATCATCACGTCAAAACCTCTTCACATGAATAACTTGAACAGAAATGAAAGCTCTACGAAAGCACTGCGCATTTATACCTGTTCTACGCGATGCTACTGCCCTCTGAAAATTTGCATATTGCTATCACATGACTTTTGTCACTTCAGTGTAAAATGAAAAACATTTTCTCACTCTTTTTAGTTGTATTAAAATTTATGAAATTGTTTTCCATGTTTTCGACGATCTGCAAAGTTCGTGAATATCAAAACATACATAAAGCTTATTTTTTTCATTGTAAACTACTTCTATTATCTCTATTGAAAAACTTACGATAAATCAATTAAAAAGATCAAATTTAATCAACACTGTTTAGTAAATACTGCACTTCAATATTAACTATTATTGTTACTGAATTAATCCTGAACCTGCACATTGAAAATTAAATTTTAGATCTTTTATTTTAATTTCTCTTATTGGTCTTCTCTGGCCTTTGGTATCCCAGGCTTCAGATTCGAATCCTGGAGGTGGCATGGGTGTTTGTTAGTGGTTCGGAATCTACTTTAAACTGTAGGTCCCAGTCTCTTTAGCCTAACGTGTACACAAAATGACCGTAGAGCGACAAACGAAACCAAATCGAACCAAACCAAACTTATCGTTCGTATATTTAAAATACATATGGATGTTTTCCCTCCTGGCCCTTTTATTACATTTAATTCCTTCAAATTGAGTAGACATGGATTTTGTAAACGGCCTCTAAAAAATTAATTCATTTCTGAAAAAGAAAAAAATATATATTAAATCTCCGATACGTCACTGTATCAATCACCATATGTGGCATAATTTATAATCTAAATTGGAAGTGTATATCGCTCTCTTTAGCTCTCTTTTTCTTAAGTTTGCGACCTACAAGACTGTCGCGAACAGAAATTATACGTAAGGTCATACAAAGTGATATGTAATTTTAATTACTAAACTAAATTGTTTAACCATATGCGACATTCTTTTACGATATATTGAGAGATGCTTAAAAGTATCCAACTATTTTTAATATAAAGTAGGGCATTAATAAAGAGAAATATCATTGAATTACATCAATAAATAAAATTAAAAAATTTTTACTCACCTTTATTAGTTGTATTAACATCATGAAATTATTTTGTCTTTAAATTATCATCAGATGATTAAGGACATGTCAGATCATCAGATGATTAAGGGATGTTTTTCATTACGAATCTTTTTTTTTAATGCTGCTTTACTCAAAAAACGCTTCAAAATATTGCAAAAAACGAATATCGCAGTTATTTTTTCCGCGATATTGTACAAATTCTGTTACAGCTAATAAAAATTTAAATTTTTAAAGAGTACGTATTAATAACAAGAAGAAAACAGGAAATACGAAAAATTTGATACAATAAAATAAAAAATGAGTACAATATAATGATAAGAAATTAATACTTACACCATTTGCACGAAAATTACAGCAATAACCTGCTTCAAACAAATAAAACATAACAACGAAACTAAAAAGGTAAATAAATAATAAAAGTTTGTGGAATTTGTAGAACCTATTAATTGTCTTATGATTGCTTAGGAAAAAAGATCAAATTTAACTAGTACTGTTTACTCTGAGACTGACAACTGCACTGTAAAATCGTATCGCTACTGAAGAACACTATTTTTCAGAACAATGTAGTTCGCGTTTTCAAAACGCAATTTAATATATTAACTAAACCTACACATTACCACGTATTACCTTATTAACAATTTCTGTTTGTAACAGTCGTGACTGTTACAAACTTAAGAGATTGAATACTGCGAAGCTATACTATCTCCAGAGTCTCAGTCTTTACAGTTTATCGGAGTACCTTGTGCCCAGGGGGGCTTTAACTCCTATGTGGTCAAAATGAGTACATGGCGATAAGTAGGAGAAACATGGTTATCAAAAAACAGGAAATAAGTAGTTAAGGAAACTGTCCCCAAATTCAAAATTTTAAGAAGAAAATGAATAATATAAAACAGTAAAATAGCAAATTAAAAAGAGGTTCCACAGGAGGATAGGGTAACCGCTGCTAGAAATGATGACGAAAGGACGAGTTCATCTAGGAACTTTGTAAACTGTAAAGAACCGCCCTGGGGCGTTTAGCATTTTCCGGCAGAATAAAATCGTATCTCGGAAGATTACGAATTTCATCATTCGGAATATGTTCAAGATTTGCATAGAATTTTTCAGCAAGCTTGAGTACAAAATTTTGAATAGAAGGGAAGGCGAGACTGTGACGAATGTCATCATTTCTAAAATACCACGGAGAATCAGTAATCATTCTTAGAATTTTATTTTCAAGTCTACTAATGTAGTTAATGTGGTATTTTGCAGCAGAACCCCAAACATATAAGCTTAAGTGTGTGTTGTGAGTAAGCGGGATGTCATTTATATAGATTTTGAATAGAAACGGACCAATCAGGCAGAACAATGTATTTCACGTTTTCAAAACGCATTTTAATATATTAACTAAAACTACACACTACCACGTGTTACTTTATTTACAATTTCTGTTTGTAACAGTCGTGACTGTTACAGACTTAAGAGATTGAATACTCCGAAGGAATAGTAACTTCAACTTTCGAACAAAAAGATCAAATTTAACTAGTACTGTTTACTCTGAGGTTGACAACTACACTGTAAAATCGTATCGCTACTAAAGCACACTATTTTTCAGAACAATGTAGTTCGCGTTTTCAAAACACAATTTAATATATTAACTAAACCTACATATTATCACGTGTTACCTTATTTACAATTTCTGTCTGTAAGAGTCGTGACTGTTACAAACTTAAGAGAGTGAATAAATCGAAACTATAATTTATCCAACTTTCGAACTTTTTAATATTAAAGTATATATGTTTCGAAAAAAAAAGTGGTGAGTACACATTAAAATACAGAAATATCTTTCATTATTATCAATAAGTAAAATGAAAAGCATTTTCTCACTCTTTTTAGTTGTATTAAAATTTATGAAATTGTTTTTCATGTTTTCGACTATCTGCAAATTTCGTGAATATCAAAACATATATAACGCTTATTTTTTTCATGGTAAACTACTTCTATTATCTCTATTGAAAAACTTACAATAGATCAAGGAAAAAGATCAAATTTAACCAACACTGTTTAGTAAATACTGCACTTCAATATTAACTAATATTTTTACTGAATTAATCCTGAACTTACACAAGGAAAATTAAATGCTAGATCTTTTATTTTAATTTCTCTTATTGTTTTTATTTTAAAAATGCATCTGAATGTTCTCCCTCCTGTCCATTTTATTACATTTAATTCATTCCAATTGAGAAACGTGCATTTTGTACCGGTCCTCTAAAAAAGTAATTAATCTACAGAAATAAATGAAAGAAAAAGAAAAAATAGATATTAAATATCCGATACGTCACTGTATCGATCACCATAGGTGATATAATTTATAATGTAAATTGGAAGTGTATATCGCTGTGTTCAGCTATCTTTTTCTTAAGTTTGCGACCGACAAGACTGTCGCGAACAGAAATTATACATAAGGTCATACATAGTAATATATAATTTTAATTACTGAACTAAATTGTTTAACCATATGCTACCTTCTTATACGATAGATTGAGAGATTCTAAAAAGCATCCAAATTTTTATGTTAAAGTAGGGCATTGAAAAAGAGGAATATCATTGAATTACATCAATAAAGAAAATTTCAAAATAAAAAAATATATACCAAAAGCAGTGGAGGAGTAACAGCAAATCACCAATGATTACACAAGAATGGTGACGATAAAATTATTAAAAAATATTCAACATGACAGGCCAAGGGTGTTTAGAGTCAGGAGTAAGTAGACAGCCTTAATTAAATTAGCATTAGGGAGGATATTCCCCTTAATAAACCAGGTTTCCAAGTTAGTAAGATAATTTTGAAGTGTTTTGCAAGAAGATATAAGTTATAGATTGAACAGTGATAACAGTATCGCCAGCGTAAAGGCAGAGATGCACCTTGTTGACTTGTGGTATGTCATTTATAGAGACATTGGAAGGAATGGATGCAATGAGTGATTCTTGCGAAGCACCAGCATTAATGGTTTCAAAAGTGGATAATGCATATTGAATTTTTACTATGAAATTCTTATTGAAGAGAAGATAAGGAAAGCAAGAAATATAAAAAAAAATTATAGGAAATTAATGCATGACTTTCAATCTAAACTCGATCGAATGTTTAAGCTACGTATAGGAAAATGATTCCAGTGGAGCTTCAGTAAACTTCAGAGCTGAATAAATTGTTGTGGTATCCTAAAGTGACAGTATGGATATCTGAATTCCTTTTTTTAGTATGATTCATTCAAAAATTTTGCTAAAAGTTGAAATAGAGAGATTGGTCGATAGTACATAGGATTCGAAGGGTCTTTGCTAGATTTGAGAATGGAAAATAGAAAGGCGTAAGAATAACGTCAACAAGTCTAGAAATGTGAAAAATAATTTTCAAAGGAAGACTTTTGAGCATTGTTATTGGTGATGTAGTCCATAGCAGGCCAATTATTAAGTGTTTTGATAGATCAAGGAAGCACAGGATATGAGATGACTTAGCTTCATAGGGAGTCGGAGATAATTTAATTAGCGAAAATTAAATAGTCTCTTTAGTAAGATAAAGATTAGCAGAAATTTTGCTATTTGTTTTAGAAAGATGGATTTGGACTCCTCTGTTTTAGTAACATATATCTCAAAAAAGTATAATAACTAAAATTATTATTTATTATTTATGTTTTAATTTAATGTTTAATCAATAATGTTTTGGATGTTTTGTGATAATTAAATTCTATATTCCTTTATTGATAGGAATATCATTAAAAAACTGTTATTTTTAGCTTTTGATTTGATCTGTTGGTTTCTGTATTTGATTTTACCGATATCCATACGAATCCGTACCTCTATTTACTCTGAGATTGACAAATACATTGTAAAATCGTATCTAGACATAAGCAAAATTTTTTTATAGAACAGTTTAATTCAGGTTTTCATAGCACAATTTAGTATTTTAATTAAACTTATACATTCCCACTTGTGACTTTATTTACAATATCTGTTTGTAACAGTCGAGGCTGTCACAAACTTAAGAAATCAACATTCGAAAATATGAAATTCAGCTTGTTAATATTAAAGTAAATATATTTTTTTAAAAAGTGGTGAGAAAGCACTAAAATACAGAAATATTATTGAATTATATCAATATATTAGGTTGGGGAAAAAGAAATCCATTATTTTTTCGATAGATGGCTGTAGTGATCGATATCACGTAAAGTATCAATTAAACAATTTCAGATTTATGCTCGTTAGAAAGGTGGCACTTCGTACTAAAATAATTCTATTTCTGTTTTTTTGTTTGGTCCATTCAGTTGGGAGTTACAGGGTGTTAAAAATGGAAGTGAACAAAGAGAAAATTCGGTACATTTTACTGTTTTTCTTTGACAAAGGCGAAAATGCAAGCCAGGCGGCTAAAATTGTGAATGGTGTTTATGGTTCCGATACTGTAACAGCCAATTATGTGCAATTTTGGTTTCGTAGATTCCGTTCAGGAATTTTTGATGTTAAAGATGCACCTCGCACAGGTAGGCCGGTCGTCGAAAATGTCGATAAAATCGGAGAAACGATCGAAGTTGACCGGCATGTTAGCAGTCGTAACATCGCCCAGGAGCTAAAAATCGACCATAAAACAGTTTTAAACCATTTACACAAAGCTGGATTCAAAAAGAAGCTCGATGTTTGGGTGCCACACCAATTAACAGAAAAAAACATGATGGATCAATTTCCATCTGCGAAGCCTTGGCCAAACGGAATGAGATAGACCCATTTCTTAAACGGATGGTGACTGGAGATGAGAAATGGATCACATACGATAACCCTGTGCGAAAACGATCGTGGTCAAAGAGCGGTGAAGCACCTCAAACGGTGGCCAAACCAGGACTAACGGCCAGGAAGGTTCTGTTATGCATTTGGTGGGACTGGAAGGGGATTATTTATTATGAGTTGCTTCCATATGGCCAAACGCTAAATTCTGATCTCTACTGTCAACAACTGGACCGTTTGAAGATTGCGATTGACCAGAAACGGCCAGAATTGGCCAACAGGAGAGGTGTCGTGTTCCACCAGGACAACGCTAGGCCACACACATCTACAGTGACTCGCCAGAAACTTCGAGGGAGCTTGGTTGGGAAGTTTTAATGCATCCGCCATACAGTCCGGACTTGGCACCAAGCGATTATCATCTTTTTCTTGCATTGCAAAATTTCTTTAATGATAAAAATTTGGCATCTAGGGAGGATTGTGAAAATCGACTACTAGAGTTTTTTGCAAATAGAGACCAGGACTTCTATGAGAGAGGCATTATGAAGTTACCTTTAAAATGGCAACAAATCATACAACAAAACTTGCATATTTGACCCAAATCGGGCAATCCGAAGCATGTTAAATCAAGTTCTGAAGTTCATATAAAAATAATGGATTTCTTTTTCCCCAACCTAATATAAATTGAAAAAAAATTTCTAACTCTTTTTAGTTGTTTTAAAATTATGAAATTGTTTTTATGTCTTCGAGGATCTGCAAATTTCGTGAATTCCAAAACAAATATCACACTTATTTTTTTCATGTTAAACTACTTCTATTACCTCTATTGACTAGCTTATAATAGTTCAAGAAAAAAGATCCAATTTAATCGTACATCGTTCTCCGTAATGGCCCTTTTATCACACTTAATTTCTTCAAATTGAGTAGATATTCATTTTGTACTGGCCCTTTAAAAAAATAACTATTCCAGTGTCATTAACTAACGAAAAAGAAAAAATTCTCTGGCACGTCATTGTAACAATTATCATGGGAGAACTAATTTATAATCAAAATTGGAAGTGGATATCGCTCTCTTTGGATATATAATAATGTTTTTAATGACTCGGATGTTTTGTGATAATTAAATTCTATATTTCTTTATTGGCAGGAGCATTATTAAAAACCTCTTAGTTTATCTTTTGATTTGATCTGTTGGTTTCTGTATTTGATTTTACCCATATCTATACGAATCCGTACATCTATTTACTCCGCGATTGATAAAAGCGCTGTAAAATCATATATTGTCATAACCGAAATCTTTCTACAAAACAGTTTAATTCATGTTTTCGGAACACAATTTAGTACATTAACTTAAACTACTCTTTACCACGTGGGACCTTACTTACAATTGATGTTTGAACAGTCGTGACTGTCACAATACTTAAGCGAAAAATCATCATCAAAAATGGTATGATTCCCATCTGGATCTTTTCAGCTTGTTAATATTAAAGTAAATATATTTTTTTAAAAGTGGTGAGAAGTCACGAAAATACAGCAATGTTATTGAATTATATCAATATGTAATTTGGAAAAATTCTCTTTTAGCTGTATTAAAATTATGACATTGCTTTTCATGTTTTTGAGGATCTGCAAATTTTGTGAATTTCGAAACAAATATCACACTTATTTTTTTCATGTTAAACTACTTCTATTACCTCTATTGATGAGCTTAAAATAGTTCAAGGAAAAATATCAAATTTAATCGCAAATTGTTCTCCCTAATAGCCATTTTATCACACTTAATTTATTCAAATTGAGTAGATATTCATTTTGTACTGGGTCTTTAAAAATTAACTAATCCAGTGAGATTAATCAATGAAAAAGAAAAAATATATTTTAATTCTCCGATGCGTCACTGTATCAATTAACCATTGGTGACCTAATTTATAATCTAAATCGGAAGTGGATATCGCTCTCTTTGGATATAAATCGCTTAAGTCTGCTACCGTCAGTATAGTTGCGAACCAAAATTATAAATAAGGTCAAACATGTTAATATATAACTTTAATTGAGATACGATTTTCCTCTGCCGGAAAATGCTAAACGCCCCAGGGCGCTTCTTTACAATTTACAAAGTTCCTAGATAAACTCGTCCTTTCGTCATCATTTCTAGCAGCGGTTACCCTATCCTCCTGTGGAATCTCCTTTTAATTTGCTATTTTACTGTTATATATTATTTATTTTCTTCTTAAAATTTTGAATTTGGGGACAGTTTCCTTAACTACTTATTTCCTGTTTTTTGATAACCATGTTTCTCCTACTTATCGCCATGTACTCATTTTAACCAGATAGGAGTCTAAGGCTCCCTGGGCACAAGGTACTCCGATAAACTGTAAAGACTATAACTTAAATTGATTGTATTAAATTTTGCAACCTTCTTATCATATGATCGATTAAGAGATTCTTCGAGTGCTCCTTAAAATACAGAAATATCATTCATTAATATCAGTGTCCAAAAAGTAAGACATATTTTCAATTTAACATTCCCGAGGCTTATGGAATTTCAATTTTTTTCTTTTTTCAGTTGCTGGCACTGTCCTTGACATCTGTGTGAAATTTGGCGTCAAAATATGCATTAGTGTTTGAGTTACGCTTGACTTTGTGAGACGCTAAAACTGATTCCAGCGATTATTGAAATGTCTCAATTAATTTAAATTAAATTTTGTTTGCGGAAACGTATAGAATGTTGCAGAAGGCATTCGGTGAGCATTCCTATATCGGAAAGGAATGCTTAGAAGTGGTATAAACAGTTCAAAGAAGGCAGAGAACGCGTTGAAGACGAAGAGCCCTCTGGTCATCCTCAACCGACGAAGCTCACGCCCAAAAAATTAAAGATTTGGTACTGGCAAACCGTCGATTTACAATTAGAGACCTTGCTGATGATGTTGGAATTTCAAAAGGATCGGTCAATTCCATTTTTGGCCTCAAACGCGTCAAATCTCGATTGGTACCGAAAACACTGAATCCGCCAGCTCACTTTTCGCCACGTGACTTTTTCGCCAAAAATGAAACCTATATCGTTCCACAACCACTGTATTCACACCGTGCGACTTCTGGCTATTCCCTAAACTCAAAGACCACTCAAGGGGACACAGTTTTAAGTCGATTGAAGAGATTCAACCTGAATCGCCGAGTCCTTTGAAGGCCATCCCTGCGGATCACTTTTTAGCATACATTGAGGATGTGAAAAAAAGTTGGCACAAATGCATTATGTCCGGAGTAAATAAATTTGGAAGAATAAATAAAGAGTTTTTGACAAAAAAAAAAAAAAAAAAAAAAAAAAATAGCTGGTCTTACTTTTTGGGCACAGTATTGTATGAACTGCAAAACATTTCTCAATCTTATTATATGTATTAAAATCATGAAATTGTTTTTCATGAAAACGACAATTTGCAAATTTCGTGAATTTTAAAACAAACACCACACTTATATTTTTATATTAAATTAATTCTATTATTGCTATGATCAGGTTGTAAGTCAAGGTAAAAGATCAAATTTAATCAACACTGTCTAGTAAATTCTGCACTTCAGTGTTAACTATTATTTTCACTGAATTGACCCTGAAAATGTATAATGAAGATTAACTGTTAGATATTTTATTATAATTTTTCTCATTGTTCTTATTTTAATAATGCCTCTGAATTTTCTCCCACCTGGCAATTTAATAATAGTTAAATCCTTATAGTACTTAATAATAATTATTGAGTAGATGTGCATTTTGTACTACCCCTCTAAGGAATTAACTAATCAAGAACGAAAGAAAAATAAAAAAAGAATAAATAAAACGAAAAATAAAAAAATATATATTAAATCTCTGAACCTCACTGTAACAATTCTCATATTTTAACCCAATTCACAATCTAAACTGGAATTGGACATCTCTCTCTTTAGCTAACTATCGCTAAAATCTGAGACTGTCAGACTAGAGAAATTATTAACAAGATTACATATAGCGATATATAACATTAATTGACTGTACTTGATTACTAAACATTCTAATCAGATGATCCATTAAGAGATACTTCCAGGAATCCAACTTTTTACAGTATGGCATTTTTTTTAAAAAGTGGGCATTCAAAAAGATACTACTGTGAGCAAAAAGTAATACAATTTATTTTTTTCAAAAACTCTTTATTTATTCTTCCAAATTTATTTCATCACCTTCAAAGTAATCCCCTAAGAACAGAATGCACGTATGCCAACTTTTTTCAAATCCTCAATGTATGCTAAAAAGTAATCGGCGGCAGGGATGGCCTTCAAAGCGCACGGCGATTCACGTTGAATCTCTTCAATCGACTCAAAACGGTGTCCCCGGAGTGGTCTTTTGAGTTTAGGGAATAACCAGAAGTCGCACGGTGTGAATACGGGGGTTGTGGAACGATATGGGTTTCATTTTTGAAAAAAAAGTCACGAAGAATCAATGCAGTGTGAATTGACGCATTTAGTGTTTTCGGTACGAATCGAGATTTGAAGCGTTTGAGGAACAAAATGGAATTGACCGATACTTTTGAAATTCCAACATCATCAACAAGGTCGCTAACTGTAAATCGACGGTTTGCAAGCACCAAATCTTTAATTTTTTGGACGTGAACTTCGTCGGTTGAGGTTGATGGTCGACCAGAGAGCTCTTCGTCTTCATCGCGTTCTCTGCCTTCTTTGAACTGTTTATACCACTTCTAAATATTTCTTTTCAATAGAAGAATGCTCACCGAATGCCTTCTGCGACCTTCTATACGTTTCCGCAAATAAAATTTAATGCAAGTTCTTTGCTCAATTAATTCAGCTATTTCAAAAATCGCCGGAATCAGTTTTAGCGTCTCACAAAGCCAAGCGTAACTCAAACACTAATGAATATTTTGACGTCAAATTTCACACAGATGTCAAGGACAGGGCCAGCAACCGAAAAAAGAAAAAAAATTGAAATTCCATAAGCGATGGGAATTTTAAATTGAAAATTGGTCTTACTTTTTGTTCACAGTAGTATCATTGACTTACATCAAAAAATAAAATTAATAAACTAATAAAAGTGAGAAAATTTAAATTTCATGATTATACACTCGCATAGATTACTTATGTGATGTCCTGAAATTATCATAAGACAAAAGTACTGTTTCTACATTACGAATCTTTTTTTATGTTGTTTTCCAATAAAATATATTTCACAGGTTTGAAAATATTTGAAAACAAATATTACAGTTATTTTTTCCGTAATATTATACAAATTTTATTATCACTAATAAAAAATTAAATTTAACAACAGTATATACTAATAACAAGAAAAAAAGTACCAAAAATATGATACAACAAAATAAAAAATTAACACAATATAATTATAAAAAATTAATAGTTACGTTGCAAGGAAATTGTAGCAATAATCTAATTCAAACAAATAAAACATCCTATCGAAAATAAAAATAGAAATAAATAATAATAAAAGATCGTGAAATTTGTGCAACCTATTAATTCTCTTATGATTATTCTAGGAAATACATCAAATTTAACTAGTAATTTACTTTCTTAGTAAATATTGTCCCTGTTCTACCGATACCTATAAAAATCTTTACCTCTATTTATTCTGAGACTGACAACAGCATTGTAAAATCGTATCGCTAATGAAGCCCACTATTTTTCAGAACACAGTTAAGTACATTATTTTTTTAAACATTATCACGTTTGATCTTGTTTATGATTTCTGTTTGTAACAGTCGTAACTGTCACAAACTTAAAAGATTGACCTTAAAAGTTTGAAGTACCTTATCCAGCAGTTTGGTTTGTTAATATTAAAACATATATATTTTTTAAAAAAAGTGGCGAGTACACATTAAAATTCAAAAATATCTTTTATATTAAGAATTAAAATGTAAACCTTTAAACTCACTCGTTTTAGTTGTATTAAAATCATGAAATTGTTTTTCTTGTCTACGACGATGTGCAAATTTCAAAATAAATATCACACTTACTATTTTTATGTTAAATTAATTCTATTATCGCTATGATCAGATTATAATAGATAACTTTCTAGTAAACACTGCGCTTCAGTATTAACTATTATTTTTACTGAAGTGTACTTCAGTATTAACTATTATTTTTACTCTGGACTTGCATAATGAAGCTTAACTATTATATATTTTATTTTAATTTATCTCATTGTTCTTATTTTAATAATGAATCTGAATGCTCTCCCTCCTTGCCATTTTGTCACACTTAATTCCTTTAAATTGAGTCGATGTGAATTTTGTACTGGCCTTTAAAGAATTATTTAATCTAGTGAGATTAACCAACGGAAAAGAAAATATATATTAATTCTCCGATACATCATTACAACAATTACCATGTGTGACCTAATTTATAATGTAAACTGGAAATGGATATCTCTCTCTTTGACTATCTATCTCCTAGAGTATTGCGAAATTGTAATAAAGTCACACATGGTAATATATAATTTGAATTACTGTACTAAAGTGTGTAAGCATATGCAACCTTCTTACGTTATGACAGATTTTTACAGGTATCCAACTTTTTAAAGTATGGCTTCTTTAAAAAAAAAAGGGTTAAGTGGGCAATAAGAGACAGAATTATCATAGACTTAAATCATTACATAAAATTTCAAAAAATCGTACTTTTATGGAATGTATTAAAGTCATGAAATTGTTTTTCATCCCTTCGACGATCTTCAAATTTCGTGAATTTACACTCACATACATTACTTATATGATGCCCTTAAATTATCATCAGATATAAGTACTGTACTACATTACAAATTTTATTTTTATGCTGCTTAACCACAAGAAAGATAAAATATATTTGACGGGTTTGAAAATATTGCAAAACAAATATAACAGTTAATTTTTCAGTGATATACAAATTATATTATCGTTAATAAAATTTTAAGTTTAACTATAGTAAATACTAATAACAATAAGAAAAAAGGAAATACCAAAAATAAGATACAATAAAATAAAAAATGAACAGAATTTAATTATAAAAATTAATAGCTACGACAATTGAAAGAAAATTGTAGCAATAACCTGATTCAAACAAATAAAGCACGAAAACCAAGATAAAAGAAATAATAATAAAATTTTGCGGCATTTGCACAACGCTTTAATTTGCTTCTGATTGTTCAGGGAAAAGATCAAATTTTACTAGTACTCTTTAGTAAACGTGCCTAAGTAATAACTGACAAAAATGAAAATTATTAACTCTCTGAAACGTCACTATCTCAAATAAAAATACTTTTTTCGTTTTACCACATTACGATGTTTGAAAACATTGCAAAACAAATATCATAAGTATTTTTTTTTCAAACTTTTAAATTAATTCTAATATCTCATGAACATATTTATAACTTCTGTTTGCAACCGTCTTGAAAATCGCTAGATTAAGAGATTGTTTGCAAAAGAATAGAAAGGCAAAGTTAAACAGCATCGTTAAAAAGCGAAGTTAAAAGGCATCGTTATTCTTGGATTGTTCTTGTACCTTGTCTCATCAGGGTGTAAAACTCATCTAATGGAAGATTTGAAATCATGACAAGAAACTAAAAAGGTGATTAGTTCTAATAAACTGGATTAAGTATATCTGCTTTTGCAATAAAATGATGCTTAACCCCGTAAAAAATGTTTAGTAAAAACTAAATAAAAAGAAAAAATAATACACCAAAAGTAAGTGGAGAAGCAAAGACAAATCGGCAATGATTGCACAGGAATGGGGATAATAAAATTATTAAGAAATATTTAACACAGCCCGAGGGCGTTTAGAGTCAGGAGTAAATAGAACAGCTTTAATTTAATTAGCATTAGGCAGGATGTTCCACCTCATCAATCAAGTTTGAAGGTTAGTAAGATAATTTTCAATGTTTTAGCAAGGTGTTATATGTTAGTAAATTGAACAGCGAGCGCAGCAGCATCAGCGTAAAGGCAGAGTTTGACCTTGTTGACCTGTGGGATGCCATCTATAAAGACATTGAAAAGGATGGGTCATAAGAGTGATTCTTGCGGAACACTAGTATTAATGGTTTCAGAAGTGGATAATGTATTTTGAATTTTCACTTTGAAATTATTATTGGAAATACAAGAGAAGATAAAGCAAACGAAAAAGATATTGAATTTATAGAAATTAATGTTTGGATGAGACCTTCATTCCAAACTCGATCGAAGGTTTCAGTTACGTAGAGGAAAACGTCTCCAGTAATAGACTCCAGTGACAAGAACTTAAGAGGTCAGCAAATTGTTGTGGCATCTTACAGTGGTATCTTATCGATATCTGAATTATTTTTCTTTAGTATGATTCATTCAACAATTTTACTAAAAGTGGAAAAAGAGAGATTGGACGATAGTACATGGGAATAGAAGGTGCTAGGTTTGAGAATGAGAAAGAAAAGCATAAGAATAACGTCAACAAATCCAGCAATGTGAAAAATAATTTTGAGAGGAAGATTTTTGAGCATTTATTGGTGATGTAAATCATACCAGGCGAACTTTTAATTTGATGTTTATTCGTGTTTTCATTGAACAAGAAGGCACAGAATATGACATGATTTAGCTTTATAAGGAGGATGAGATAAGTGAGGGAAGTTTGAACAGTCTTGTTATAATAGATGAAGATTAACGTAACTTTGATTTTTTCTTTTATAAAGATAGATTTGGACTTCTCAGTTTTAATATCATATATCTCAAATAAGTATAAGGACTAAAATAATTAATTATTATTTAAATTAAAATTTTTCTTAATTTAAAAAAAATGTTTCAATATTTTAATTAAACAAAATAAAATTTTGAAATTAATAAAAAAATACATATAAATATAATGAATCAATATTGTTTTTCATGAATTGGATGTTTTGTGATATTTGAATTCCATATTCATTTATTAACAATCACGCTATCAAAAAGCTGTTGATTTTCGCTTTCGTTTTGATCTGTTGATTTTACCGATATCGATTGGTTTGGTTTGTCGCTCTACGGTCATCTTGTGCGCAGGAGGGCTAAACAGACCGGGACCTACTGTTTAAAGTGGACTCTAAACCACTATAAACATCCATGACACCGGAATGACTCGAAACCGAAACCTATGGTACCCTGCGCCAGTGCGCTAGCCACTCGGTTACCGATATCGAAGCTTTACCTCTATTTACTCTGATGCTGACAAATTCATTGTAAAATCGTATTTCCACATAAGCGCACGTTCGTTTGCAGAACAACGTAATTCATGTTTACAAGACATAATTTGGTACATTAATTAAAACTTCACATAAACACGTCTTATCTGATTTAAAATTCCTGTTTGCAACTAGGTCATAACGGTCACAAACTTAAGAGATCGATATCCGACGAAATTGATGTCCATCTCCAAATTTTCCGCTTGTTAATATTAAAGTAAATATATATTATTTTAAAAAGTGGTGTGTATACATTAAAATACGGAAATATCATTGATTAATATCAATAAATAAAATGAAATTTTTTTCTCACTCTTATTAGTTGTATTAAAATCATGAAATTGTTTTGCATGATTTCGACAGTCTGCAAATTTCATGAATTTTAAAACAAATACCATATTTATTATTTTCATGTTTAACTAATTCTATTATTGCTATTTATTAGGTTATAATAGGACAAAGAAAAATTAAGTTTAACCAACACTGTCTATTAAATAGTCTACGAAATACTGCACTTCACTATTAACTAATATTTTCACTGAATTCTGAAAATGTACATCGAAGATTAACTGGTAGATCTTTTATTTTAATTTCTCTTATAGTTCTTATTTTAATAATGCCTCTGAATGTTCTCCCTCCTGGCCATTATATCACACTTAATTTCTTCAAATTGAGTAGATGTGCATTTTGTACTGATTTTCTAAAGATTTAACTAATCTAGTGAGGTAACTAACGAAAATAAAGTATATATATATATTAACTCACCGATACGTCACTCTATCAGTTACCATGTGTGACATACTTCATAATCTAAACTGGAAGTTTTCATAGCTCTCTTTGGCTATCTATCTCATAAGTTTGAGACCGTCAAGACAGTTGCAACCAAAAATTGTAAATATTGCCACATACGGTAATATATAATCTAAATTACTGTACTTAATTGTTTATCCATACACAACCTTCTTATCTTATGATAGATTGAGAGATTCTTACATGCATCCATCTTTCTAAAATATGGCTTTTTTAAAAAAAAGGGGTAAGTGGGCATTAAGAGATAGAGAGAGAGTTATCATAGACTTAAATCCTTAATTAAAATTGAAAATGCCTTATTTCTATGGGTTGTTTTAAAGTCATGAAATTGTTTTATATGTCTTCGACGATCTCCAAATTTCTTGAATTGACACTCACATACATTGCTTGTGTGATGTCCTTATCATCAAATAAAAGCACCGTTTCTATTACGAATCTTTTTTTAATGCTGCTTTACCACAATACGGTGGAAAATATTGCGAAACAAATATCACAGTTATTTTTTCCTTGATTCTATAGAAATTATATTATTGTTAATAAAATTTTAAATTTAATAATAGTAAATACAAATAAACAGTTCAATACAATAACAAATAACAGAAGAAAAAAGGAAACACCAAAAATATGATACAATAATTAAGAAATGAACACAATATAACTATAAAAAATTAATAGTTACGACAATTGCAAAAAAATGTCAGCAATAACTTGATTCGAACACATAAAACATGTAAATCAAGTTAAAAATAAATAATAAAATTTTGTGAAATTTGCACGACACATTAATTCTTTTCTGATTGTTCAGGGAAAAAGATCAAATTAAACTAGTATTCTAGTAGTTGGTTATTGTGCCTAAGTAATAACCAACAAAAATGATAATTATTAACTCTCTGAAATGTCACTATTTCAATTAAAAATACTAGTAATACTAGTATAGTATATGTAAATACTAGTAAAATACTAATACTAATACCAAGTTACGATGTTTGAAAACATTGCGAAACATATATCTCAAGTATTTTGTTCGTCAAAGTTTTACACCAATTCTATTATCGCATAAAGTTTTTTTAATTTCTGTTTGCAACCGTCTTGAAGGTCGCTAGCTTAAGAGATTGCTTGTAAAAGTAAAGAAAGGCAAAGTTAAAAGGTATCGTTATTCTGGGTTTGTTGAGAGTATCTCGACTCTTCATGGCGTAAAGCTCATATATTGGAAGATTTGAAAACATGGCGAGAAATTAAGAAGGATGAATTGTTCAAATTAACTAGATTAAGTATATCTGCATTTGCAGTAAAATAACATCATAAGGCAAATGGTAAATCTCCCCGTAAAAAGAAGTTTAGTAAAACTAACTAAAATAAAAAAGAACAGAAAAAAATGTATTAAAAACGAATGGAGGAGCAGCTGCAAATCAGCAATGATTGCACAGGAATAATGACAATAAAATTACAAAAAAAAAATATATATATATATTTCACACAGGGCGTTTACAGTTAGGAGTAAACAGGACAGCTTTAATTTAATTAGCATTAAAGAGGATTTTCCACCGGATAAACCAGGCTTCAAGGTTAATAAGAAAATTTTGAAGTGTTTTAACAAAAAGTTATCTGATAATAGATTGAACAGCGATAGCATCAGCATCAGCGTAGAGGAAGAAATGGACCTTTTGACCTATGGGAGTCATTTATAAAGAAATTGAAAAGGAAGAGTCCAATGAGTGATTCTTGTTGAGATCACCAGCATTAATGGTTTCAGAAGTGGATAATGGATTTTGAATTTTCATTATTAAATTCCTATTGGAAATATAAGAAAAGGTAAAGAAGGTAAATAAAAGAGACAAGCAAGAATGATAGGAAATTTATAGGAAATTAATATATGATAAGCCTTTTACTCCAAACTCGATCGAACTTTTTGGCTACGTAGAGGAAAATTACTCCAGTGATAGATTTATTTACGAGACCTTCAGAGGTCATCAAATTGTTGTGGTATCCCAAAGTAAAAGGTATGGATGTATGAAATAGAACTTTTATACAAGGGTTACTTGAAATTTTTGAGACAGTGGCAGACGTCAAACGCGGGAAAAAAAATATTCGTTAAATTTGTAAATTTTAACACTTTTATGGCCGCAGTCATTAATTTGTGGCAACAATTGCAATTTAGCTGCCGTAGAATAGATTTTGGGAGAATGGAAAATGGAATTGACGCGAGAGCATTATCGCGCTATGATTTTCTATGATTTTAAAGAGGGGTTAAATCAAGAAGAATGCCTTCAACGTCTACAACTAGCATATGAAGACGAAGCTCCATCTCGTGCTGCTGTATTTAGATGGCTTATGGAATTTCGTAAAGGTCGAAGTTCTCTGCTGGATCAAGAACACACAGTAAGACTTTCATCAGCTGTAGTTCCAGAAAATGTGTCGGCCATACGAAAAATGTTAGTCGATGATAATCGCTGCACTTACCAAATGATACAGAAGAAACTTAACATTAGATCCGCAACTATACATAGAATTATTCATGGAGAACTGCTTATGAAAAAATTAGTTTGTCGTTGGGTCCCCCATAATTTAACAGAACACCAAAAAATGGAGTTTGTCAGAATCTGCAAAGAAACCATAAAATTACTTAATGATGGGGGACACCGCCTTATTTCTAAAATCATAATTGGTAATGAAACTTACATACCGTTTTTTGACGTTCCAACGTGACAAAAAAGTAAAGTATGGGTCTTTGAAGATGACACCAAACCAACAATAGTGGAAAGATAACGGACAATGAAAAAAGTAATGTATGCCGTTTTCTTCAGAAGTACGGGACTGGTCAAAGCCATTAAGTTGGAGGGACAGAAGACAGTCACAGCTAACTGGTACATCACTAAGTGTCTTCCAGAAATTCTTCAAGAAGTGAATGTAAGGGGACTCATGCTTCACCATGATAATGCATCTTCTCATACGGCAAGATCGACAGTCGAATTTCTTAAACAAAAACCCATCAAAGTGATAGAACATCCACCCTATTCCCCTGATCTTGCTATGTGTGACTTTTGGCTTTTTTTTAATCTAAAGAAAAATTTACATGGTCACCGTTTTCATTCCGAAAATGAGATTGATGAGGCTATAAAAGCATATTTTTCATCAATTCCAAGAAATGGATGGCGTGAAGCATTTAATCTTTGGAAAAATCGTCTGCAAAAGTGCATTGATGTTGGAGGGGACTACTTTGAACACTCTTAAAATTTGGTAAGTTAAACCTGTACCATTTAGCCGTATCTCAAAAATTTCAGAGTGACCCTCGTATGAAATATAAATTCAACACTTTTTCTAAGAGTGGAAAAAAAAGAAATTGGACAATAGTTCGTGGGATTGCAAGAGTTTTGGTCTCCAGGTTTGAGAATGGGAAATAGAACGGCGTAAGAATAACGTCAACAAGTCTAGCAATGTGAAAAATAATTTTGAAAGGAAGATATTTGAGCATTTTATTGGTGATGCAATCCATACCATGCGAATTTTTAATTTAAAGTTTATTAGTGTATCCAAGGGAGCGCGGATATAAGATGAGTTAGTTTGATATGGTGCCGGAGGTAATTTAATGGAAGATTGAACATTGTCTTTAGTAAGATGATTAAAAAGTTGTCTGGATAAAACAGATCCTGAAGATAGGTGGTAATTAGCACAGCTTTCTGATTGCCTGTGACAACAGAAATTTTAGCTGAGTTGAAATTTTTGAGAATAGGGATTTTAGATGATTTTATTTAAATCTATTAACTTCTTTCTAGATTGAAAAGTCCTTTGCGACAAAAATTTATTATCTTAAAATCCAAGAGTTTTGAGTAAAGGTATGGATGGTACCACACCTAAGAATCGTTCAAGCTCTATTATAATCAGATTTGGAGAGACGAATTACCGTAACTTACGAACACGATTACTATAAGATAAGAGTAATTTTATATGAACAGGGATGAAACGAATATCATTATGCTTAAGAATTTTAGAAGTGGAAGTGTGAGCTTTATAGATAATTTCATTAATTCGAGAAGTTTTACTATCGATGTCAGAGGTGAAGTTGACAGAAGAGCGTTTAAAAGGAAAATCATTAAGAAAATTTTAAAGTTTTTTCTAGTTAGTGGAGTAGGAGTGAGTGTGGTCAAGAGAGTAGTAATCAATTTTGAAATTATGATTTTAAGAATTAAGATTCGAGGAGGGCTCAGAGACAGAATCAATAGTGAAAAAGACGTGGAAGTTATTTAAAACTGTGGTAGCATGAGCATTTCTCAACTTCTGTTAAGAATTAGAAATTGTGATTTGGCACAGATTGTTTGAAGAAAGGTTTTGAACTCTTTTATCCATTTACCAGAGGCTTATCGTCAAATATGGTAGAATCTGAAAGATTGAAGTTTTTTGCATTCTATGCTGTGGTGATTGAGTGTTGGATAGAAGATTTGTTATTAAAATATTTTTCAAGGATGAATGTTCTGTGAGTAGTCCCATGGTGTATTTGATTTATTAACTGCATCAAATAATTAGGTGTTATATGAACTAAATTTTTTCAAATGATAGATAGAATATGGATTAAGAACAATGAAAATTTATGTCTGTATTTTCTTTATTATTATGGCAGAACACTTAGAATTTATAGAGAATGTCACTACAATTTATCGCAACTGTTAGACAATTCCTCTCAAATAGAAGAAAAACAAAGGTTCTTGAATGAATTTCTTTGTTGCTGACAAAATGATGAAGACATTTTCTTCGCAGGAAGTCATCGATAACTTATCGAAAACGAAGTGGGAATTGAGGTATCTAATGACACCTGTCAGTTTAGTCCCTCGTCATCCCCGTACTTCGATTATCTATGGGTAAGTGCAACGGACTTGCGTATATCGCAAGGGAGAAAACGCAGAAAACACTTATCAGACAGTCTGATCTTTTGAGGCTAGACTGTACACTGCCCAACTCACCATTGAGTCTCTCTTTTTCAAAGTAGGGACTGCAATGGACATCACCAGTGGATTCCTATCTAATCCCTCTATGCTGTCATTGTGCAACGTGTCGGGCTCATAATGCTTTTGCAGACGATTTTTGAAATAATCAATTTGAAAGCGCAATTGAGCAATTAAGAATTAGGATTTAATTTCCATAAAAAATAATTAAAAAATTATTCATATTTCATGATTTTTTTTAGCTATGTACCAGATAAAAAGTAATAAAACAAGAGAAAAAAATTATGATTTTTTTATTATTATAATTTATGAGTTTTAGAAGAGCACTTACATATCTCTTTCTTTATGTGTTATAGTTCAACTTTAGTGCTTTGTCAAGTAAAAGAAATTATGAAAACATTATTGACTGCTTAATTATACTAGAAAACTGTTACAATAAACGAATATAGTTATAATCAGTGAAGTTTGATAATAATGAATGTAATAATGATTAACGCTGTCAATTATAATAATTAAACCAAATTGTCAAATTACACTAAATAAGCTAATACTCAAAGTTTCACAGAA
Source organism: Caerostris darwini (assembly GCA_021605075.1). Classification (NCBI taxonomy): domain Eukaryota; kingdom Metazoa; phylum Arthropoda; class Arachnida; order Araneae; family Araneidae; genus Caerostris; species Caerostris darwini. Next base: position 1,040,872 of record BPLQ01005803.1, on the reverse strand, counting down.
AACACGTTTTTGCACAAAAAAAAATAACAAAAATAAAGTGGATAACAACTATGCAATCTTTAGCAATAAAAGAAATCTGGTGAAATATAAATTATATTATTGCAGTTGAATCATTTAAACATTATAATCAGTGACATTTATAAAATCATTAATATCGTCCTTAAAAAATTTCTAATTCCATTTTGAAGTTCTTAAAAGAAACATTTTTTTTTACTATTCAACGCTCAGCAAATAAAAAGATACTAATCAGCAGAATTAAAATAATTTTTTTTTTTACTTTCACGCTTAGTTAATATCGCTACAATGATTTACGAGTGTCTATAATTCATTAAAAACTGATGTTTGCACATCATTTTTCTATTTCCATTCGTTTATTGAATAATTTATTACGCATGTTAGTAGTACTTTCACAGAAAGAAAAAAACTATCTACATGAGAAACTTCTAGATTTCAATCATCGAATTTTCTTATTTTAAGGAATCTAGGGTTTTCTTTGATTTATAACGAATTTATTAATAAATTTAATTACTGGGACTAATGGTTTTTATATTTAAATTAACGTTTTGTTAAAATGCTGAGCATAAGCAACAGAGATTATGAACCTGAATAGTACATTAGCAACGGATTCAAAGTTATATAACTTTGAATCTGTTACCAATGTACTATTCAGTATGTATGTACCAATAAACTATGAAATAATAATAAATGTAATTATGACATAATACAATGTACTATTTCATAATTCCTGTTCCTGATGTACCAGTTAATTCCTGATATACCAGTTAGTTCCTGATGATTACCAGTTATATCATGATAGGGGAGACAGGGAAAACTATATCAGACCTCCTCAAAGTGTGGTCATAGACTCTATATGGGGTCATGTTGCAAAATTTCGAGGTCGTAGAAGTTGTAGTCAAAATTTAAAATTTCCTAGGCATGCCGTAGCAAAAAATGCAGTAATTATTGTTTTATTAATTATTTATTTTTAATTATTCAATAATAATTATTTTTTATAAATTAATTGTTTTACAAATTCTGATTGTGTTACATTTATGTAATTTTGTTCGACTTTTATGTCTTAACACATCAATGAATGTTTATATTGTTAGAATGTCATTACATGTTTACAGTGTTACATTACACACATCTCATAAATGTTTAATGTTTACATTGATCTTCTTTTCACTTATGCGGCCTGATGGCCAATTGGCTAGCTCGCTAGCGTTCGGTATGAAGGGCTTCAGGTTTGAATCCTGGTTTGTTAGATGGCTGTTTGTTAGGTGGTTCTGTATCCACATTGAACTGTAGGTCCCGGTCTAATTAGCTTAAAAGTGTGCACAAAATGACCAGAAAGTCCTTTATTAATAATTTTCATTAATTTTTTAAGTTTATCTGGTGCCATCTATTGGTAGATATGCAACTTAAATCTAAAAAAACTAAAATTAATTAATTAAATTTAATTACTGAATTAATATTGGAAAAAACTGTATTAACATCAAGTGTCATCCACTACAAGTTATAAAAATGTATTTGAACTTGAATGGATGAATAGAAAGTATTTTATTAACGATTGAAAATTTGAACAAGATATATATAGGGAGAGTGTGAGTTAATAAAAGGAATTGAAAAAAGAAAGCAATTATTCAAGCTATTTGATTTTATTGTAAGCAATTTACTCCTCTTGTGTTTCTATCACATTGATTCATCATTAATATATGTCCTAACATAACTTTCTATGGATAAAATTAAACAAGAAGAAATGAAATCTTGTACTTTTTGCTTTCCGATTCTATTTGAGCAAGAATACTGCAGATGATTATTGGAAAAAGATCATTACTCAGACGAAACATAGCAATTTATGAAGCCCTAACTATGTGATGTTTTTTCCTATAGAAAAAGTTAATGGCTTGGTTAAACGGAAGCGCTTTTAATTACATAGTTACCAATGAATTGAGATCGCGGAAAAAAAGAAGTAATTTCAACCTCGGATTTTCAATGTTAGACGCTTTAGACATAGCAATTTTGAAGAGCTTCAAAATATAGGGTACAAGTGGTATTTGTAGTTCAATAAAGCAAGTTTCGTAAAGATTACAATTTTTTTCTCAAAGTTTTATTTGTGTGTGAGTAGTTATTCCCATGGAGATTTTTTTTGGGGGGGTTATTTGTAAGGATACGTAAAAAATATTGTTAAAAATCTTAAATTTGTGGCACCTAAAATCGGTAAGAAGTTTCTAACCAGTGCTGAGTTTCTCTGGTTGCATTGGTAATCCGTAGTATCGATAACATTACCATTTTTTTTTTCCTAAACACAAGAAATTGATTTTAGGTAATAATATGCTAATTCCGCTCTGGCGCTCGGTGCCCCAGGTTTCGGGTTAAGTCCAGCGGTGTCATGGACTTTTGTAGTGGTTCGGAATAAACTTTAAATCGTAGTACCCGGTCTAATATGACCGTAGAGCGTTGGCGTAGGGCTGGCAACCCTGCCCCGTAAAAAGAATAACCTACCGTCTAGAAATTTGCCAGCAGGCAGACGGCCTTGGTCCACCATGGGGCTGTTGCGCCACTAATGATGAGTAAGTTTATTCAAGAAAAAATATATTTCTTTATTGTTTTTATTTCTTAATCAAAAGAATAGGAATGAACGCGTGGAAATAAATAATTTGTTTTTTTTTTTTATATATACATATTTATTTGTGAAGAACATATTTGTTTACGTGTATGTAGTATTGATTTCAGATAAGAATGATACTTGATAGAGATACTTGACAGGATTTCTTAAAATGTACTTTGGTAATTAACATTGCTTAGTAAATTGTGATTTTAATTGTGTTTTTTTACTCGTCCATAATTTATTCAATAGAGTAAAAACACTATCTATAGGTAAACATAAAATATATTCAATAATTATATGAAAGTTCATATCATTCAGATTATTGGTGTGAAAATGTTTGAACAATTCCACTCAACGACTTTCGGTGAAAACATTGAGTTTCTTTTTGTGGTGTAATGCAGTTAGCAACAAATGTATACTCGTGAAATACTTCTCTAATTTAATTACAATTAATAATTCCCTTTTCAATCAATGCATCCATTACACTTTGATTTTCTTCTCACGTAGGTATTTTTGGTAATAGCCCCAGTCGATGGTTTCCAATTCTTCAAAGAACCAAGTCCTCTACTCCAAATATTCTTTACTTATTTTATAGAACTCATCAACTGTAATTTTTATATAATCTTTATACATTCCGTTTTCTTGCAATTTTGAATGAGTTTGCAGGCTTCTGATCATTTTACATATGTGTTAGACATATTGCGCAAACCAACATGCCATCGTTGCCGCAATACTGTATGCCATAGTCAATTCCCCCCTCCAGGTGTGGTTTTTTTTTTTTTTTTTTTTTTTTTTTTTAGTTTATACTCTGGTTTGTTTTCTGTCTCTCTGTAAACTTGACATTTGTCGTCCCCCGAAGCTGTTCTTGAAGACAACGTCTCATAATACCTTGATGCTCAATATCTAATGTGACGATACCGGGATGTATGATCACATTAGACATTGAGCATTGAAACTATTTATTCACTTTTGCTTCATAAAACAGTATAATAATATAATGAGAAAGGACTAAACTAAATTAAGGATTTAACATGGTTGAGAATCATTTTCAATTTCCAGATCTATGCTGGGGACTGAATGGCCGAGTGTCTAGCGCTGTGGCGCTCGGTGCCACAGGTTTCGCGTTCGAGTCCCGGCGGTGCATGGATATTTGTAGTGTTTCGGAATCCACTTTAAGCCTTAGGTCCTGGTCTCCTATGACTGTAAGAGCGTCACGGAGCCAAAGTCAGACTTCTACCTACGGGTGCTCTATTACAACCAAAGCTGCTTCCTTCCCTTTCAATCATGAGTAGGTATAGGCTCGTGGGTTTGGCCAGCCAAGTGGGATAAGAAACAACAACATATCTATGCTTGATATTTCCTAACAGTTTAAGGAACATCTAATACTCCACCTAAATAACATAGATTAAAATAAGAATTAAATTTGAATCAAATAACATAAAAAAATTACGCAGTTAATAATACACAAAGTTTAGTTGCATTAGAAATCTAATTGATAATTTGAGTTTTGATGAAGCTCCGTGGCTACGCAACAGTCGTTACCTTCTATCTTCTTTTAGTTTTTAAATCTAATTGGTCCGATTAGTTATAAATAAATATCTTTACTAAACTATAAAAAAGGTATTTTCTGTCTTTAGTAAAGTATTCTTTTTCTTGCTGTTCAGCTGAGTAATAATTTCAATGATTTTATTTAATAAAAAATCATATTGTATTGAAAATATTTTAGTTTTTAAAAGCCAAACTCTAAACAAAGATAAGCTTTCCAATTAAGGTTAAATTGTTACCTTCACTTACTTTAGTCGATCTGCAATAAACCTGCCTTCCAGTTTCCTTTAACCAAACAATTTAACCTATTGTCAATATAGATTTTACACAAAAAACAGAAAATAAAGTCTTTCAAAATAGTGGAGCAGGATTTCTCGTCTAAAGTTTTTACTTGCCATTTATACGGCAAGTGAAATCTTTAGACGAGAAATCCCTGACAAGATAAAACATTTACGTGTATTCAAGCAGTTGCAAACAAAACTGCAGAAAGAAAATAAACAAACAAATTAGAAGTCAAGACAGAAAAGAGGGACAGAAAAAGAAATATTTTTGCTCTCAGTAAAAGAAAAAAGAAGAAAGAAAAAAAAATCAAAAATACGTGACACTCCAATCTTTTCGTTTCTGAATTCAGCTAATGAAATTTGATTTGGAGCTGACCACGAAATTCTTTTCGTCTAAAACAGAAACTTTCTTGCTTTTCAGCAAAATAGATCCCGAAAGAGAAAACTGCTGTTTCTAGGTATTAGACATATTGACAATGTGATGATATTTCCTTAATGCAATCAACTACACTGTTGGCAAATGATTTTTAAAATTTGAGAATATTTTAAATAATTCGAACTATGAAATAAATAAGAATTTAATATCTTGTACATTTAATAAGATTATTAGAAAATACAAAATTTTAGGTTTAAAATGTATTAATCAAGCCTTCACATAAACTTTACTTTTCATATATATGTAAACTTTATTAAAACCACAATGGAAACATTGAACTTGTTAATTTTTTATTGTTGTCAATTGTTAAAAAAATGAACCTGTTGTATTATTGAACTTTACTATTTATATAAGTAAGCTTTATTAAAACAACAATGGGAACATTAAGCCTATTAATTTTTTATTGTTGTCAATTATTAATGAACCTATTATGGTCATTATCAAGAAATTTCAGCTAAATGTTTTAATAAAACTATCTTTACATTTACAAAATGTATGCTTTTTTTGCTTAAGGCAACAACTTTGCATCAATTTTAATGTTATTAATTTAATAAGAATTTGGTTTATTTTAAAATTAACTATTATTAACACAAAAATATAAATATTTCAAGTTTTACCTATTATTCAAAGGTCATTAAAAATCATTCAAAATTCATCAAAGTTTTATTTATATTTCAAATATAATTTATGAGAAAACGACTTTTACTCTTCAACAAAAATCTGAAAATTAAATATTTTATTTAAAGAAGGTTGATGTTGACTATTTACAATGAATAAATATTATATTAAATTCATTGCTACAACGTTTTCCTCTAACTTTTTTAAATTGAAATAAGTAAAAGCAATTTTGCAATTTTACAAACTAATCAACAAACTGAAATGATCAATTTATGAATATTATTCTATATTTTTTGTTGTTTGTTTAATGGAAAGAAACAGTAGGAAAGAAATATCGTTCTTTCATACGTTTATTATGGAACAGTTTTCACATAAAGACAGTATGTAAAAATTTCATAATAATAATATCTTAATAATTACAAAAGGCAAGAATCGCGCCATAATAACATTTGAAGAAAAAAAAATAAACAACGCAAATTATTTAGTGTTAAAAAGCTCATTCCTTTTATTTCTTTCCAAAAGCCACCAGGTCTAATTGGCCATGAAGTTCACGGTTTTAAAGCTCCACTTTTGAGTATTTCTATTTTGTACCTAGGATTCATAAAAATTTCATGGGACTGGGAATCACAGTCCAGATATCCGCCCATCAGAAGATGAATCAAATGGTTCGTCTCCTGAAATAAATGCGTTTCTGAATCATTTAGGAGCTGCCCGAGTAACAAAGAAAAAGTAAAAATTTAGTCGATTTTCCAGTTATAGAAAGTCTGTATTTCGTGTTTGAATAGGGGAATCATTTAAACTGAATAACCAATATATTATCTTTACCTTTTACAAGACCCATAGATACATGTAATTCTATAGATTTATATTACGTAAAATACATTTACGCTGTAATGGATATTTATATAGCTTGAAGCCGTAATTTAAACAAAACCACTTTCTCTTATTAATAATTAAAATGTACCTTTTTGAAAACATTTAAAAAAAAATAATTAATCACAAAATTTAGTGAAACAATTATGTATGTTCATTAATATTATTAATGGATTTAGGGTAGGGTAATTTTTTTATTCATACTCATTTTTGCATCAAATATTTCATATTGATTAGATTTCTTTCTTTCACGTGTAATAGTTGACTGTTTTTGTTTACAGCGTCGTAAAAAATTTGCTAGACTTATGGGAACATTAAGCTTACTGCTTACTCGTATAAGAATTTGTTTCTTTTTTCTTCTTTGACCAAGTCAAACTGTTTTCAGATAACTTAATTTTTTTTTACTTTCTACAAATTGTGGAAGGTTTTATCTACCTCTACCACATTCTGTTTTTTGAAAGGTTTCTAATTGAATATTTTTATTATGCAAATTTTTTATGAACAATTTTCCTTTTTCATGTTGACATGGCATGAATTTTTTTATGAACTTGCAATATTTTACTAATCCCTTATAGCACATGGTTTAATTATATGATATCATGGTTAAATCTTATAAATGTTATTTGTTTAAAACCTGTTAATCCATTTGTGCACTTGTTTTAAATTGGCTTGATTGTGCCTATTCATCAACATGAAAGTTACGAAATAATTTTTATTTTATGCCTTTTTGTTTGGTGAATTAATTATAATCAGTTTGTTGATTATTACACAATCATTAAAAGGTGAAAATCGAATGGTTATTATGCCTGTTGATGTATGCCAAGGCACAAAAATTAATTGCAAGCTTCTTTATCAATTAATAAAATTTATCTGTAACTTTTTGTTTAAAATTTTATTGTAGATTGACTCGGATGATTTGCTTTCCAATAAATGGACTGTACTTACAAGAACATTTTTCATAATTTACTTCTTTGCCTATGTATACATTTTTTTTTCATAGCTGAGATCTGAAGAAAATAATTTTTTTTTTTTTAAGAGACAAATATCTTCATGCCGAGATAGAACAAATTGCTTAGTAAAAAGTTTGAGAAACTTAAAATGAAGATTTGAATGGACTGAGAATTGACACTAAATATTTCACTATAAAAACTGTGAATCAATCTAGCACGAATTTAAATAAATGTTATTGATCATTTTTACGATTAATTTTTAAATAATTAATATTAATATCATATAAATAATATAAAAATATTATATAAATAATTATAAAAATAATTAGCATGCATAATTGTAATATACTGAAGTGCTAAATTAGTAATTAATGATAAATATGAAAATATGTCATGGGGTAGTAGTATGAAAATATACAGATGACAATAACATTGTGTAAGAAATGTATAAATAGGAAGTGTATTATGAGAACTTTTATTCAATTCCTTCTATTAGCTCCCACTCTCCCTATATATTGTTAAAATTTTCAATCATTAATAAAATACTTTTTATTCATCCACTCAAGTTCAAATACATTTTTTAACATGTAGTGGATGACACTGGATGTTAATACAGTTGTTTCAAATATTAATTCAGTAATTAAATTTAATTAATTAATTTGAGTTTTTTTTAGATTTAAGTTGCATATATCCAACATTAGATGGCGCCAGATTAACTTAAAAGAATGAATGAAAATTATTTATAAAGGATTTTCTACAATATAGTGAAAAAAAGTAGGAATTGACTTTAAAATTTTTTTTTTTTATATTACTTGTTTTTGCTCTACTACGACGACTTACTCGAGTGCCTTTATTAACAACGTGTTGCAAAGCCTCTGCTAGTTCGTGAAAAGACAAAAATGTAACATTTCTGTTGGCAATTTTCCCTATAAATATATTCTATGTTAAAATTCAAATTAATGCGGTTGGTTGTATAATATTCATGTACCTAACTTAACCACCCATTAAAAAATTAAGGAGGGTTAAATTCAATGATTAAAATTAAGTTAGTTTGTATTAGCATTAACTGTTAGCATTGTTAACTAAAATTAACAGATTTTTACATCTCTAGTTAGGATGTATTCCATGACTTCTGGCACTTCAGTATATACAATTTGATGTACGTTTATGTCGTAAGTGTTTGTGAGCATTATAATGTAGAACACAAGTCTTAAATGTAATTGAAAAAAAATATTAACTACAGCGTTAGTTAGAAGCTACATAATAATTAATTAAAAAAATTAATTAAATTTACTTAATTTTTTTTCATTATTCATTGTATTAGTTTAATATTTTGAAAAGTAATTAATATGTTATTTTTATATATATTCAAGACTTTACTGATTACAGTTTTGGTAAAATACTTTCTACAATGCCCATTTATTAACTGGAATCAGCAAATAATCCTATAGTATCTTTTGTAATTAATTTTGGGCAACCATTTAATTGTGAATGGTAAAATAATGAGCTGCAAGATTGAAAGGGCATTAAGAATAATAGCTAATATTTATAACTATTAATCATAATTGTAAAAAATATAAAAATTATGAATATTTTTATATCAAAGCGAAAATTTCAAATCATAAGATTCCTTTAGTTTTCGACGAAAATACCATATATGCCTATAATAAATCATTTTGATAAATTTGATTGAAATGCATATATTTATATCTTCTATATATGAGGTAAATAAAAATATATAAGAACAATTTTGTCGTTAATTTTAAGAAAAGTCGCCATACATTTTTAAAATATAACTTTGGCTTGTTTATTTAAATCGAGAGAAAATCTTAATATTTTCCTATTAGAACCGTATTATAACTTTTATTTAACTTCTTTTTTGTTTATTTTCCATGGTAAACTCTTTATATATATATAAAAGCACGTTGAAATTGTGCTCATTGAAATATTCGTGGTAAACTCTTTATATATATTAAAAAAAATATTGAAATACAAAAAGGTTTTTGGAACTCAAGTTTTTTCTTTGTCTGCAATGCGTTTCTTTAGAAATGCATGACATTGGATTGATGCTATACACTTTTAAAGAATGCCTCACATCAGTTCATGATACAAAATTCATAAAGAGCAAAGCCCATTTTTAGGTTTTGATGATATACAGAAACTACCATTAGGAAGATTAAATATTTTTAAATAAAATGTTACCTTTTATTGAACAAAAATATACTCTGATTTGCTATTATTTAAGAAATTTATATCAAGCAAATATGAATGTGTTATAATTTATCTGTTGTGCTTGCTCCCCGGTGTTATCGTTGATGTATTTCTCTATGTGTGTCTTTCTTTTTGAAACCTATTGTTTGTATCAATACATGTGTTCGACCCTAAGTTGCGAAAATGTAAAAATAACGTAATAAATTCACTGTCAAAGTGCAGGTGCTTCTGGAAGAAATAAAAATAAATAAATTATTTGAGATCCCGACACGCGGTCCAGCGGTAATGTGTGCATCTAGCTCAGTGGTTCTCAAACAATTTGAAGTCGGAGTGCACTTAAAATCCTTCAAATAATTATAGGCTTACTACATACAAATTTCTGAGAAATATGTGATGACAGTTAAGTCAAATATTATAGAAAAAAATAACGTAATAAAATATAAAAGGAAATACACCCCAAGTTTATTTATTCTTGTGTTTATGAGAAATATAAATCTGAAGTGTCCTAGAGATTTCTGTGTCTACAATGTTTGGACATATATTTGAAAGGTAATATATTTAGACAAATAATAACGTAAATAAAATATTTATTTGAAAAGCTTTGGCAATCAATTCCTACCAAGCAACTCAGTCTACTTCCATCGAAAAGTGCATCTCTTGTCTTGAAGATCTTGACTCAAAAGGCAAGGATATCGTTTTGCAGTGGATCTCAGGCAATTGTGGAATCTTGGGTAATGAGAAGGCGGATTCTCTTGCCAAAAAAGGAACAACCATCACTCAAACCTTTTGTAAAGACATCTCTTTTCACTCGATGAAATTGATGATCCGAGACTTTTTTCGGAACACTCTATCTGATAATCTACTTGAAGGCAACTCATCTAAAACCTGGTTTAACTTTATTGTAAACATCCCTGATCAGCCCAGGTTTAAAGCTGTTGCCCTTTTCAGACTCCTGACGGGCCATGATTGTATGGCCAATCATCTTTTTCGAATGAAAATATTTGCAAGCCCAAAATGCATGCTCTGCAGTCTTGGAGAGGACATGGATTCATCTCACCTTCCTGTCTGCCCTGCACTTGTTTCTTCTACTGTGTAGGGCCGTTACTGGGAGGCTAGGGCTCTTGTGGGCTAAACATGTCACTATATGATTCTCGTTGTTGTTTTCATGTTCCTTGTGTTCTTTTTATTTTTTTATTTTATTACTTATTGTAGCCTGCCGTTGAAAATTAAAAAAAAAAACCATTAAGATTTCCCTGGAGCTTGTCGCCACGACTTGATCTGGGAGGCTTCTTCACAGGAAGTGATGACAAAGACGTTGTTGAGCAATGGGTTCAGCGTCTCTGCTGTCTCCGACCGGCAGGTTTCCAAAGTTGGGGATTTGCTGGGTAATTTCCACCCCTGGATTGGCTTTTGTGTGTAAAGAACTATACATGTGGAGCAAAGGACTTTCCGAAAGGGTTGGCCATAATTTAAATTATTTGAACACGAGGTTCACCAATGTAAAAAAAGAGACAGCAATTTTGTTTTTGGGTAACTGGCGAATCCTTGATCTTGATAAAAGAATAAAGTAACTTTACTTTTTCACTAATTTTATAGGTTTTTGAAATTCACAGAATAATATGACACTTTGCTTATTTTCCATTCTAACATTCCATTCTCGTACTAAAGATGGATTTCAGAGACAGTGCTTCTTGAAGATGAAAGTGATTTGGAATTATTTCATAAACAGACAAAACATTATCAAATAGTGATAATAATTACAGATTGTAAAACTATAATTGTTTTTAATACAATAAAATGAATTAAGTTTATTTTAAGCATTTATAGGAATTTCTTTCGCACTTTTTAAAGCAAAGAGATTTATAAAAGCATTTTTTTTTAAAATGTCTGAAAAAATTTTATGTGTTTTGAGGTTAATTTTAATTTTTGTTTAGTTGTTTGTGTGTTTAAATAATTATACAATATTTTACTAATTTTATAGGTAAATTAAGTCTTTTTTATGCAATTTCTTTCTATACGCTTTTCAGGAGTACGTATTCACTGAATAAAAAGAGACCTTACAGTAATCTGTTACTTCGAGTAAAATGCAATATAATTGTGCTAAAGCATCAGCTTATAAAAAGTTTGATATGAACTTTATAATCAGACCAATAATACAATAATAAAATTATTAATCACGATTAAGTTATAAGATAATTAAAATTCTGGGAAAAGTAAGAAGAGACTCAAACGAAATGTTTTTTCAATTCCTCCTATTAGCTCACACTCTATCTATATATATCTTGTTCAAATTTTCAATCGTTCATAAAATACTTTTTATTCGTCCACTCAAGTTCAAATACCTTTTTTTTAAACTTGTAGTGGATGATACTTGATGTTAATGCAGTTTTTTCAAATATTAATTCAGTAATTAAATTTAAGTAATTAATTTTAGTTTTTTTTTAGATTTAAGTTGCATATATCTAATAATAGATGGGGCCAGATGTAAAAGCAAAATTTCAACTTTATTTGTAAAGGATTTTTCTGCAATATAGTAAAAGAAAAAGTAGGAATTAACTTAATTTTTTTTTTTTATATTACTTGTTTTCAATGTCTTAAAATTTTTAAATACCATAAATATTAAGATAAAATAAAACATATTGAAATGAAAGAACTAGAGAAAAGTCCTTCTATTAAACTTTTTAAGATTTCTTTAAGAAAAAATGTTAGAAAAATTAGGAATTGCTTTTAATTTCTGTAAAATTGTTGTATTTTGAATATGATTCTAAACAGGTATAATAACAAAAAAATTTGAAATACATTTTGAAAGTTTCTGACCGTGTATACTTTTATTATAATGCTTTTTTAAACATTTTAACCTAATTAGTTTAATTTTTTATCACTTTTTCATTCACAGTTTTTTATTAATAAAACATTTAATGTGAAAAAGACGTTTCTAATGGACAATCCAAGATAGAAGCTAACGGCTGCTGCGCAACCACGGAGCTTCAACAAAACTCAAATCATCAAAGACGTTTCAAATTTTCAGTTTTTTAATTTAATGCTTAAAAAGACAAGTGGTGGCAGACAAAAAAAAAACAAGTTAAAAAGGCAAATTTAACAGCAACTGTATTTCATTAAGTTCCGCGTGTTTCGGTTGTATTCCTTTAAACGTATTGTTGTACTACTTGAAATTTTTGGCTTTTGCAGTACTTTAAATTGCATTTAGAGTTTATTATTCTCTAAAAAAGTTTCTTTCGTGTTCGAGTTTCTAAATTAAAATTCCCAGATTGCGCAGCTCCCGAAAAAGAAACATTATTATAATCAGCAGTAGAAAGAAACAACTGAATAAAAGAAGCTCATTTGTTATGAGAACATCAAAAGTTCAGTGATATTATGAGGATATCAAAAGATTTTTATGTTGAAATATTTCAAGTTTAATAACATTTCCAGCTTCTACGATACCAAAATAATGACTAAACGTGCAATTTTATAATATCTTTCAACCGGAAATTAAATGTATAAATAGCAATACATATCGTGTGTTGTGTATCGAGGAATACTGAAGTCGGTCGAAAAGAGTTAATGTACTCATAGTTTGTCATTCGTGTGATTGTACTTAGAGCACATTTTTGTTAAAAGCAAATAATGCATACGATATCCATACATGTCTGACGTATCCCTGACATCGCATTGCAAAGGGATACAATGTATCTCAGACATTGTGAACTTTACTGAATGAAGTAATCTATCCATTTTTCATATGCAGTTCGATTTAAAGAAAATATTTATTGATTTTTTCATCTTTTATTTTCTATAATCTGCTTACTATATTTGAAACCGGTCATACGCATAACATATTAATAAATATTTATTCATGTGAAATATATGTTTTGAAAAAGTCAATGCATTTATAGTTGAGAATAAATGATTACACTTTTGAGGAAATCTTTTATGAGGGACTGAAAATCAAATGATTTCAATTTTGCATGCCTTTTTTAAAGTCAAATTTGTATATACAAATTGTTGCAATTTGTTGTTTGTCACTCGCTGAGCTGACAAATCTTTGCTTTTTTATTGATTACTAGAAAATAATGGATCAATTTATGAATTTTTTTAATATTTTTACCTTTTGATAAATAAAAGAAGCACTAATAAAGAAATATTTCGTACATGTATTTATTATTTAACACAATGGAATAAATAATATGCACTAAATGGCAGCGCATCACAAAAATTAAACGCCTTTCATATTTACAGAGAAAATGGAAATGCCAGAAGGTCATGCTGAATTTGAAGAGATCATTAAAAAAACATGAACAGCATAAATAAAGTCGTGGAAAGGAAGCTCGTTCCTTGATTCGGTTTTATTTCTTGCAAAAAAAGTCACCAGTTTTGATTGACCGTGAAGTTGACGGTTTCAAAGCTCCACTTTTGAGTCTCTCTGGTTTGGTCGCATGGATTCATAAAAATTTCACGTGACTGGGAATCACAATCCAGACATCCGCCTGTCAGAAGATGAATCAAATGGTTCGTCTCCTGAAATAAAAGCATTTTTGAATCATTTAGAAGCTCTCGGAGTAACAAAGAAAAAGAATACTTGTAATCGATTTACCATTTTGTTAATCGATGGACAATCTGTACTTCGTGTACCACTTCAAATGAGCAGTCATTGTATTATCGTTACATTTTACAAGGCTAGTATTTTAGTGATATATAATTTATTTAATTTAAAATTCTCATTCATAAGAATAAGTTTAATTTTCTATTCCAAAAAATGCTTTATAGGAAATTTAGATAGAAAATACATTATTTAATGAGTAGGGTGTATCTATATACATTAAAGGCTCGTGGAGAATTAAAATGTAATTCATGTTGCTGACATTTTTAAAAAATGTTTTATTAAAAATAATTGAAAAATAATAAAAATTAATTTTTTCTATTAGATTTATAGAAGGGAAATTTTTTACATTCTCATTAGCTCTTTCAGCAAATATTTCGTATTGACTGTATTTTATTTTTTCATGTTGAAGAATTTTTATGTTTTATTTAAAGAGTCGTGATTATTTTTAAAACTTCTGACTTTTGTATAAATTTTTTTTTGAATATGTTACACAGAGTTCAGATATTTTTGTTTAAGGCTTTTTTCAAACTGTAACGAGTTTTACTGATTTTTACTACATTCAGTTATTCAAAAGTTTTTAAAACTGCATTTTTAAAAAAAAAACTTTCCCTTTACGAACAATTTCCTTTTCATGCAGACGTAACCTAATTTATTTTTATAGTCATGCAATTTTTTTAAATTTAAACATCCATTTATTGCACGTGGTTCAAACACCTCATAAATTTTATGTAATTTATTTGTAACTTGTTTTTCATTTCGTGCTCTCGTTTTAAAATAAGATTATATTTCCAAAATGCTTTTTCATAAACATGGAAGTAACGAAATAGTTTTTAAGTTATTTTGTGCTTTTTGTTTTGAGGAATTAATTATAATGAGTTAAAATTAGTTTTTTAACTGCTACATAAAATTCAAAAGACAAAATCAGTTAATTTTTTATGCCTGTTGCAGAATGTTACGACACAAATATTTTTATTTTTATTGTAAACTAAATCAATAATTTTATTCTCACAGAGATCAATAGTTCTACCACTTCATATTTCCACAGTTGATTTCCTTGCATATCATGACACTTCCACAAGACTACAGGGGCATTTTTTTCAGAACTGGAGACATCAAAACACAAGTTTCTTTTCAGAGGACGGATATCTTTATGCCAGGACAGGACAAATTGCTTCAGTCAAAAATCAAAAGAATTTAAAACAAAGATTCAAATGGAAGGGGAATTGATTTTATAAATAATTGTAATTAATAAAAATAAGTCTACAAATAATTGTAATTAATAAAAATTATTCTATAAATAATTGTAATTAATAAAAATAATTCTATAAGTAATTGTAATTAATAAAAATAATTCTATCAATAATTGTAATATAAAATTATTTCACATTCGTTCATGTAGTTGATGTTTCTCTTTGAGTTTAGTGAATTATAACGCAAGTCTTAAAATGTTATTAAAAAATTTATTGAGCTGATTAGCTGTATAATAGTTCTTAAGCTGTTAGTAAGCTGGTGTTACATTAACATTATTATATTAAAATTTTATATAATTTCTTTTCATTATTCAGTGCATCAGTTTAATATTTTAATTAGTAAATAATATGTTACTTCTACGTAAATTTAAAACTTTATTGCTTGGGAAATACTTGTTTCAACGCTTATTTATTTGTTAGAATTCGCAGTTCATCCATTAGTACCTTACGAAACTCCGGATGTACTAAGACACGTTCATCATATCATATCCCATCCCCATCCACATCCCCATATCCATCATATCCCATCATCACACTGACTGCGTTCCATTTACAACTTAAAGTCCTACCGAAGGGCAATTCTCTTCCTTCATCCTCTCTTCGCAATGTCTTGCCATCTCTTCAACAGCTTTAACTCTATTATTCGGAAACATTTAATACAAAAGGGGATAATGCCTAGTATTTATAATTAATCAAATCATAATTATAAAAAGTAAAAAAATATGAATATTTATATTTTTATAATTTTCATAATTTTTAGATTTGAAAATTAAAATTTCATACATCAAATTCATTTTGATTTCAATGAAAATGTATATTTCTATAATAAAACATTTTTAGAAAGTTTGATTGAGAACAAATTTTTTCTTCTTCGAATATGATAAAATATGGATAGATGAATAATTCTATAAGATATTCTAAAAGATATCGGCATCCAATTTTAAAATATTGCACTTTTATGATTCTAAATTTTCTTTAAATTTTTTTTTTTTTTTTTTTTTAATTTTTTATGGGAAACTCTTGATGTATTTTTAAAAAAAATCTAATATTGAAATAGAATGAGCTTATTGGAAGTAAATTTTCTATACTTGTAATGTATTCCTTTAGAAATACATCACATCCGTCTATGATAAAAAAAATCATAAAGGCAGACCATATTTTTTAGATTTTATGAATTAAGAAAACTTTTACGAATACTTTAGTTTGCTATTATTCAAGAAATTTATATCCAACGAAATTAAGTATATTGTAGTTTACCTGTTCTCCTTGCTGTGCAGCATAGTCTTTGATGCATTTTTCTAAGCCAAATCTTTCTTTTTGTCCCTTGTTCTTCGTATCAATACATAAATTCGACCCTAAATTGCGAATCTGAAAAAGTCACGTTATCACTTTATTGTCAAATAAGTAGATGCCTTATAAGCAAATAAAGAGGGATAAATTAATCAATGCCTGATTCATTGTTCAGGCATAAGTACGTAGATTGGATTTTGATCACTAATTCCCAATTCATTCATTCATTTTAAACATAATTTAGATTTTACATATCTTAGCGAAGATCATCTTGAAATTTTCGGAGAACAATATTTTTTTTCAGATAGTATATCGCTGTAGAAGAGAAAAAAATAAACTTTAAAGATACCTAAGAATAAAGGTAATGCACCTTTTCCCTTAAAATAATGACCGCAATGCTTCTTCGAATATGTTTTCAAACAATGTTGATTTTCCTAACTTAATATTTTATTAACATTTCCCTAGAACTAATGGGAGTTTCCCGGTTTTTCTTTATCCTATCATACCGACTGCATGTCATTTACAACTAAAAGTCCTTCCGAAAGTCAATGCCCTCTCTTCACAATCCCTGCCATCACAATGCCCTCTCTTCACAATCCCTGCCATCCCTTCAGCCCATATCCTGCCATCCCTTCAGCCCATATCCTGCCATCCCTTTTCCGTAGTATTCATATGTGAAACATCCAAAAATCCATTAGTCATTATAGCATTCATACGTGAAACATCCTGTAATCCCAAAATCATCACCGGATAGAATTAGTTACTTCATAATAAGGTAAAATTCATTATAAATTATACACACTTTTGCAAAAATAAATAAAGTAGTGAAACACTTAAAAATTCAAAGCCCTAGGATCCATCACCAGTTAACAATTTTGCATTGAATTTTCAAATTAATAACTGGTGGAACTCCCTCTTATATAGCTGCAGATTTTAATGTCTATGTAAGAAGTGATAAAGATTCCTAATCTCACATCCTTCGATGCATTCTATCAAGCACTCCTCAATTGTAGCACCAGATCTACAATATATTGGGATAGTTGAATATGGGTGCTTACTGTTTCTCATACATTTCTTTATTGGAAAAGTAAGATTATTAACATTATGAAGGATGTTATGAGATATGACTGACAACTTGCTGGAAAATGTCCCCAGAATTACGGGCCATGTAACATAACGCACACGACCGCAAGATACCATCAACATATCATAGGGCTCTTAAATTATCTGCTGGAGAACAAGGATAAACTGATAGGTAGACAATAAATATGAAAGTGATAAGTTGTTTTGTAATATATAGAACCAAACACCAACACAATAAAGGTAATAGTTATATCCACTGTGTAATGAAGGCTGGTTGGGAACATTCGCTTGGTACACGCCTGGATTAATGGTAATCTCCCCCAAGACTGAAGCGGAATTAATCGCTGAACACTATGCGAGTCCTCTGGCAGGCATGACTATCAATTACGACATTACTTCAGACGATCATGTCGTTGTTGTGGAGCTAAAGGCTTCTGTGAGCAAATGTTCTTCGCAAGTGAGCCAACCGCCGGGATATTGTAGAAGGTAGTATATGTGATATGGAAGAGGCTATTGCAGGTTGGAATGTGGACAACGATGTCGTTAAAGCAGTTCGGGCCTATCGCACAACCATTCGGTATTGCACTTGCATTCGTGCTTCCTTTCCTTTCAGAGCCAGTGTATTTAAATATCATATTATGTATTTGTTCATATATGCTGAAATTTTTCTTTCTTATAATCTAATGCTTATCATGCTTTTCTTATGGATATAATTTCATTTTTTTTTCAATTCCTCCTATTAGCTCACACTCTCCCTATATATATCTTGTTCAAATTTTCAATCGTTAATAAAATACCTTTTATTCATCCACTCAAGTTCAAATACCTTTTTTATGAACTTGTAGTGGATGACACATGTTAATGCAGTTTTTTCACATATTAATTCAATAATTAAATTTAATTAATTAGTTTAGTTTTTTTTAGATTTAAGTTGCATATATCTACCAATAGATGGCGCTCGATAAACTTAAAAAAATGAATGAAAATTATTTATAAAGGATTTTCTGCAATATAGTGAAAAGAAAGTAGGAATTGATAAAAAAAAATATTTTTAATATTACTTGCTTTTGTTGATCTGGCATTTGTGAATGAAGCCCGAAACTTCATTACACATGTTACTTTATATTCCTCTATTATACGCTTTATTTTTTGGTTCTCATTCTAAGGCAATTTTACAGCCCTGATATACATGTCATATCAATTCTAAAGAATCTCTAACGCATTAACTTAACGCACTATAATGCATTAATTTAAACGCATATCAAATTCATATAGGAGTTACTAATCATGATCAAGAAATTATGTGATGGATTGAACTACTCCTCGCAAAATATTCTCACTATAAATTTTTCCTCAGAATTATAATTTTGACTTTTCAGTTCTTTCTAATGAATTCGAAGCTTGAATGGGTATGACATTTATTGATTAGTTAATTTATTTTTATATAAATTTTCCATTTTGATTTGATTTTGAAGTTCTCTTTATTATTTAAGATGATCAGTAACTCTCGTATTAAGGAAAATATATACTTTGACCATTTGACCTTCATTTTCGAGATTTAATTAATGTATTTTTAAAAATGTGAAAATTTCAATGGTACTTGTATGAACTGAAAGAAGTATTATAACTAGAAATTAAAAATAGTTCAAGATAGGTATAATAATATAAATTCAGATTAAAATTACAAAACTATCTAAACGGAATTGGTAATATCAGTGCCGACGATTGATAACTTCAAAAACTTTTTTATCTTTTATTTATTTAGTGTTTCATTTAATAAAAACGTTATTATTTTATTGAATGTCTTATAAAATATTGCTTATTAATAATTAATCTTTTTTTCAAAACTCGTTTTCATAGAAGCAATTTGAATTCCTATGTAGAAGTATTATTAGAAAATTTTATTTATATGAATTTAAAATTACCGTTTACCTAATTGGACTGTAAGAAAAGAAACAAATACATCTAGACATTTCAATTATTTAAAGCAAATATGTGGCTATCACAATATTTAACTTTTAACATTGTTCCCTTTATAAAGTTCCGTAGCATAGAATTGTATCATAATTAAACATATATGTAATTAATTAATGCAATAGTTACAAAAAGATAATTTTAGATCGAAGTCCAAGAAATATTTTTTTTTATTTAATTAAAAGAAATCTTTTCTTCCTATTAGTTAAAAATATATAATTAAATTCACTACTAATAATAAAAGCTATTTGAGAGAGATAATAAAAATAAAATGATAAAATGAACGACATTATCATTCAAATGTTAATATTTCTTTTCCTTTTTGAAAATATAAAGAAATGTATAGAAAATACCTCTCCTTTAGCATAATCAGGAGGTTCTACTGGAGGGTATTTCTTTGGCTGATCAAAGGCTACCACTTCCATAAACCACTTAAAAGGTTTGCACCTTAATCTATTTCTTAAATTCTTCTGTTCGGTTAGATTTCCAACTTCTAAATCTCTATAGTGTGGTCGCCGCATATATAAGTATTCCTTGTATTCATCCATCCAAACTTCAGCTACTCGCTTGTAATTCTACACAAAAAATAACTAATTTGTGAAATAATTCATATTATTAAGTATTTTTATATGTAAATTTTCAATAAAAATTTTAAAATTAAATCAATATATTAATCCCCAGTCTGCGATAAAGGATCAGAATGAAAAATAGTTTTGATCAATAATAACATTATTGTATTTAAAACAACTTGATGTTTTATAAAATTAGATGTTTAAAAATGTTTTAAAATGTTTAGTAAGAAAATAATTGTAATTAAATCATCACAAAAGACATAATTTTTTAAGAGCACAAAAAATCAAGAAAGTTTTATTTACTCTTTTGAACAGTCTAACGAAAAGATCTTTCCTCAAATACTTTTCTATATCTTTACAAATCTTCTGAAAACGGAAAATTCCCTTTCTAGCTGAGTTTTCTTTCTTTTCGAACAAAACAACTTGTGCCTCATCATCTACTAATAAGGTTATTGCAGTAATAAAAGTGCATAATGGTTTAACCTTTTATTTTCAGAGGTACTTGAATGTTTTCTTTTCACCTTTGAAATTTCCATTGCTCTTGGGTGATAATAACTAAGTTATTACATAATTTAAATATGTTATGAAATTTGTAGTTGTCCAATGAGTGTTCTTGTCCTCTTTTAATGTGATTAACTTTTATTGTGTTCTTTCTAATATGATGGACATATAATTCGAAAATGTTTTCTTTATTATTAGATTTTTTCTGAGATATCACAAAAGCTTTGTCGAGACCTTTTAAAAACATTTAAAAAAATGTAGAATTCAGCAAAAATACTGTATACTAATAATTTTAACCAATGTTTAAATAATTGTATGTATAAAATTATATATACAGCCTGAGTAAAAACTTTAAGGCCAGTAAAAAGTTTTGAGAAAATGTAAAATGAAACAAAAGGGATTCAAATAATATTAATTATTAAAGTTCATTGATAAGAAATAAATGCTATAAACATAATTTGTAAATACATAATTATGAGAAACATGTGGTTATTTACAAAGTTAGTATTTCTGCCTGAGTAAAAACTTTAAGGCCACCAGTCATTTTTTAAAAATAAATATAATATAATCGTGTAATTACCATTGCAACTACTAACTTGTGACAACGCTGCAATTTTCATATTTTTCATACGGTTCTTCGAAGTATTGGTGATCTTTGTGAAGATGGCGAAGGGTAAGAAGTTAACTGATCGTGAAAGAGGACAGATCGAAGCTTTGTCTTCAACAGGAATGAGTAATCGTGCTGTTGCGATAAAGATAGGAAGATCAAAGTCTGTAGTCAACAATTTTTTTAAATTGAAAGACAATTATGGTAAAAAGAATACTGGGGGAAGACCTGAAGCTTTGTCCTCGCGTGATGAAAGAAGAGTTTGCCAACTTGCATCTACTGGAAAGTACTCAACCAGGAAACTGATTCCGACGACAGGTTTAAAAGTTTGTCAAAAAACGATTTATAACACAATTAGAAGGTCTGGAAGGTACACTTATAGAGCAAAATTGACTAAGCCTCAGTTACTGCAGAGACACAAAATAGAGCGTTTGAACTTTGGCCAGAAAGTCATGACCTGGGACAACCAATGGATAGAAATTATTTTTTCTGACGAAAAAAAATGGAATTTGGATGGACCAGATGGCTGGAATTTCTACTGGCAGGATATAAGAAATGAAAAAGAAATATTCTCCAAGCGCCAATTAGGTGGAGGGTCTGTCATGACTTGGGGCTGTTTTTCTTACAATGGTGTGGGCTCAATTGCATTCGTTTCAGGTAGAATGAATTCAAAAGGATACCAAAATGTCCTAACAAATCATCTTTTGCCAAATGCTGAATGTCTTGCTGGAGAAAATTGGAAATATCAGCAAGACAATGCACCGATCCATTCAAGTAACAGCACAAAAAATTGGTTCCAAGTCAACAATGTTGAAACTGTGAAATGGCCAGCTAGATCACCTGACCTCAACCCAATCGAGAACCTTTGGGCTGACTTAGCAAGAAGAGTTTATGCAAATGGGAGACATTTTACATCAACAACAGAGCTGAAATCTACTATCGAAGATGAATGGTATAAAATGCTCAAAAATGTCTACTGGCCTTAAAGTTTTTACTCAGACTGTATATATGTGTGTGTGTAATTGTTTTCAGTAATAATGACAGGATTCTTTTTAATTCAAATATTAAGAACAAAGTTATTGCTTAGACGAAGACAATTTTTATGTTTAAAAGTACAAATGCTAGGAACCACAATTTAGGAATTTTAACAGAAACAATGAGCTATAATAATTTGTTTTATTATGTGTCCAAACGTATAAACAGGTTTCATATAGAAAAATAAAGATTATTTTATTTAAAATATTTGTCATTAAAATATACAATCTTGCTTTTTCTTTTTGCGCAATGAGTTGATTCAGCAATTAAAAAAGTCAGGGTTTTCTTTTAATGTGATGATGATTGTTATTAAAGCAATTTCTTATATCTTTTTGAGAATTGAATGAGATCTCTACAAAAGTTACTCGTAGGGGTCGAAACAAATAGTAATCTGATGACACAATGTCTGGTGAATAAATTGGGTTTGATAAAATATTCCACCTAAGTCTTGGGAAAATTTAAAAATTTGTATCACGATATGAGACCTGGATTTATTATGCTGAAGAACAGCCTTGTCATGTTGTTTCATATATTCTGGATGTTCCTCTCTCTCAATTCGAGGTTCAAACTAATTATCTGTTATGCATAATATTCTGCGTTGACAATTTAACGTATTTGCGGAATTTCCGCAGAACACAAAACCTTTCTGATTTCACCACGTACCAACATACTTTAGTAACCTTTCGTCCTTGAATATTCAGTTCTGACCTGCTTTATTTGGACTTGATATTTATAGTTTAGAATTATCGTAGAGATTATTTTTTATGTCTCTATATAGAATTCGAGGGAAAAAAATGATTTTCTTTCGTGTTTTTAAAGATCTATGCACTTATAATTAAAAGCCTTTCAACATCTGTTTCTCTTAATTCATGTGAAACCAAATTTTCTTGTTTTCCAGCCATTTCCATTGTATATAGATGTTGGAAAAAGTAGTGTTATGTAAAATGTAATACCATCACACTTTCTTTTTCAGCATAGATATTTATCAAGTAATGCTTCCAAATCTACATCTAAAAAAAATATTTTTGGAACCTTCATATCTCATGTCTTTATTATCTTTGAATAGGTTGAATAATTGTCTAGCCTTACTTTCAGCTAGATCATGTACACCATATATTCCTCAATAACTTTTGTGAACAATGAATTGTTCTTTTAAAAGAATAAATGAAACAAAACTTTGTGCTTCTATTGTTTTTTTAAACTAAACTCGACGAAACTCGGCAATGAAAAACAATATGTTCGTATCTCAAACAAGTCTTCTAGTCTTAAATATAAGATGTTTCGTTGGCGTTCTTATATACGTGTTTCTATTTTCATTACATAAAATTTGAGTTAATTAAGCCTGCTAAATCTTTCGTATTAATTAAGTTGAAGTTACATTTAATTTAATATATAAACGAAAAATTTCACTTATTTAAATCTCCATTTTGTAGTTTTATAAAATATATTCATATTTGAAACTATTATTTGCATAAAAATAAACTGATGTTATAAAATTCCACACTAAAATTTTAAAATTGAAAAAGTTTTTAAGATTGACTTTTTTGAAAGTAGTATTTTCTTACCTTTTCTATAGCAACCAGATGCATAGAATCTTTAAATTAATTTAGTGTTTAGATGATTTCACAACGATTGTTAAAATATTTACTCTATATTTTACTGAATATAAAATAATGAAAATTTTTAAAGCTTTCCTATTCTTTCCAAAAACAAATTGGAATATCATACTGGTACCTAATTAGAAGATTATTCAAATCCTGTAATTCAATAATGAGGCAATGATAAAGCTGTATATAATAAAAGATCTACAGGAAATCTTGGCTTTTTACTACTGCAATTTACTTACCATTGTTGATAGGCGATAGAAGTGTTGAATATTTGCCTGCTTTAGGGAGTCATATTAAAAATGAATTTTGATTTTAAACAATTAAACTTGGAATTAAATAAATTATAAAAGATAAAGTTAATTGAAAAATATTGTTCTAGTCTCTTGAAAAATTTCTTTAAAAAGTTTATTTTGCTAAATACTTATACCATATTCGAACGAGAGAACATTCTTTCTCATTCAAAATTTTAAATAGTAGATTGTTATGGGTATCTATCATTAGATAGACGGCCTTGGCCCACCATGGGACTGTTGCGCCAATGAAGATGATTACTATGGGTAAAGTTATTAATTCATATTGTATGATTTGTTTAGAATAAATTATTTTCCTTAATTGAAATAATAATTATTTCCATCATAAACAAATCTTCAAACAGAAATGTTTTTTATAAACAAAATTTTATATTTTTAAAGAGGGAAGTGACTTTAGTTTTCTTTTTATCTTTGTTGCTTAAAACTGCTTCTTTTTAAAAATATAAGTTTATCATTAATTACACGGTTACATGATTTATTAATTTGAAATCTGAAGCTGCATCTCAAAATATCAGAAAAATTAAAAAATAACTTTTACAAATTATAATGGATATTGATCTGAAAGAAATTGAAAAAAAAAAAATAATGAAAGATCCTTTTTATCTGAATGGCACTTTTAAGATAAATATTAATATTATTTTTTAAATAAAACGTTTTCATTAAAAAAATTACATTTTAAATTTATACCGATACTGAAATACACAGCTTAATTCAATTTAATAATAAAAAAAGTTTGCTTTAAAGAATTAGTTTATTCGAACATTTTTACTGAAGTTTTTCTGCTATTTACAATAAAGTCCAAATAAAAAAAAAAAAAAAAAAATTTGTAATAAAACAACGAAAAAAATTCATCAGTTTAAAAATAAATAATCAGAATTACAAAAAGAGAATAAAATTAAAAAAGTAAAAGATAATTAATTTAAAATTATGACATATGATGAAATTCTTTTTATAAAATCACCGAGTTTTAGTTATATTTAAAGAAAATATTTAATTTTCATATATTTATTCAAAACTTTTTCTGTTAAAAAAGCATAAAAAGCAAATGATACTTAAAAAAGATTCAATAAAATTTTGCTAATTAAAGAATTTTTATTTTTCAATGCGTATCATAGACTTTATTTTGTATTCTCTGTCTCATGGTAATTAAAAAAAAAAAAAAAAAGAATTCGCGAAGCAAGAAGCTGTTATTTTTTTATAAAAGTATCTTTTTCCATAGAATAAGGATTGAAAACTAAAGAAAAAGTTTAAATTAAAATTTTTTTTTTCATTATTTATAACATTTTTTATTAAACTCTAATTATTGACAAAAAAATAGCAATATGCAAATTTTCAGATGGCAGTAGCATCGCGTAGAACAGGTATAAAAGTGCTTTCGCAGAGCTTTCATTTCTGTTCAAGTTATTCATGTGAAAGGTTTTGACGTGATGATGACCGCACGACGGGATAACAGACTTTGAAAAAAGTCATGCCATTTCGGAAAACGTTTCAACATTCCCAGATCCACTGTGTCAAGAAAATTAACATCCCACCATGGACAGCGCAGTGGTAATTAACGACCGAAAAGAGTTTTTATTTTTCAATGCGTATCATAGGGACTTATTTTGTATTGGCTTTCTCATGGTAATTAAAAATGAGAAGAAAAAAAGAAGTGCCTTTACTGAAGAACAACATCGCTTTATTTTTCCCCAGATGAATGGAAACCGTGGCCTGGTCCGATGAGTCGATTTTTTTGGCGCAGACCCCACGAAGCCATAGAATAAGCTGGTGGTGGGTAATGGTGGGCTGTTTTTTTGACTTGGTCCTCTGGTGCGACTGGAAACATTGACTGGAAAGGCTTAAAAAAGCCATTTGGAATTACCCAAAAAATTGATTTTTATTATACAACTGTTCGCGATTGGTTTATAACCACCTAGATCGCCCGACATGAATCCCATCGAGCATTTATGGGACATCATCGAGAGGTCTGTTCGTGCCCAAAATCCTGCACCATCAATGCTTTCACAATTATGGACGTCTATCGTTTTGCAGAAGACTTCCAACGATTCCATGCCACGTCGAGTTGCTGCACTTCGCCGGGCGAAAACTCTAATAAACTTTTGTCATAGTGTATAGGATTAAACGAAATTACAAAATCATGATTTGTTTAAAACTTTAATAAAATGAAATGAAAATGTACTTTTTAATTAAACGTTATTCTTAAAATACCCTATTATTGAATGGAATTTTTTTCCAA
Source organism: Caerostris darwini (assembly GCA_021605075.1). NCBI lineage: Eukaryota > Metazoa > Arthropoda > Arachnida > Araneae > Araneidae > Caerostris > Caerostris darwini. The sequence goes on along the minus strand of BPLQ01005803.1, from coordinate 1,014,278 downwards.
TTTCTTAAATGCAGTATAGTTTTCATCTTGTCATTTGAAATGCATTGAAAAGTTACTTAATATATATTTATTACTAAATCATTTGTTACTTTCAATTTATCTGTTTAAGGTAATTCATATATTCAAAAAATAAGACCAATGTAAAAAAATTTGTCCCGTTTGTAGTTTAGAACTAAAAATCTCTCTATCTAAAAGTTTCTCCCAAACTCTAAATCTCTCTATTTTTACTTTTCTCTTAGAACTTAAAATCTCTTCTTTTAACTTATCTAAAAATCTCTTAAACTTTAAATCTCTTATATATCTTTTTATAAATCTATTTTATTTGTGAAGGATTGGTTGTTAAAATGTAAGATTTTTAAAGAGTTTTACAAATTTAAAGAATTAAAATGCATTATATTGAGATTTTATCAGCAAAATAAAGGAAATAGGAACAACATAACAAAAATAGATGAAATAAAAGAACAATTTTTAAACCCTTAGAATCATTTAAACTAAAATGTGTAATGGGGTTAGGCAGTTTATATAATTTTTAAATAATACAATCAAATTAGTTATTTTATTTTAATCGTACCTAATAACTAATATACAAGGGAAAATTTTAATAATATAAATGCTATCAAATCTCTCTCACACACTAACACACATATATTTATATAACTATAATTTACAGACTTTCAAATGAAATAAATCTCTTAAAAATTGAAGTGGCGATAAAGTAAGGAATTATTCTTACCTGTTTTTATGCCTAAAAGCACTCTAAATGGATTACATACAAAAATTTGTGAAATAATAACTTTAATAAAACCATTTTAGATGTGTTTGTTTTTAATCTACTGAATATTACTTACTCTGCCAACAAAATCGCCTATTCCTGGGTTTGGATAAGGAGCAAATTTCTTATAAATATGCCCAACTCTAGAACAAGGAACGTCCAATATTTGACCTCCACATTGCCATATTTTGAAGGACAGCTCATATTGCTCACCTCCCCAAACATCCAAGCCTTCGTCGTATCCTCCTAACTCCCAGAAAAATTCCTTGTTGATAGCAAATAGCCCGCCTGCCATGACAGGACTTCTAGAAAAGGAAGAAAATCAAAACCTCAGTGTATTTTGTTAGAACAAAGGACGATGCAACATTTATTATGTTTGAGATAACTAACATTAGAACACTATAAAGTGAAAAATAACCATCGATGCTTAAAATTAGTAGCATAATGTATATGATAATACTATTTACATGATTTGCATTAAATAATTACGAACCACTTTTCCTTGTTGAATAACACATAATTACTTGTTGAAAAAGTTAATAGAATATAGACCAACAAAAAGAATACCAGAAACATTTAACTGAAAACTTAATAGGCATTTATGCATGACTATCATGTTAAAAAAAAAAAAACTTGTTATCTTTTAATTGCCTGATCGAAAGTAATTTGTCTCCTGTCAAGTTTTTTGAAAAAACTACCATAACAAATGTTGATGAAATCTTATGTTTAAGTGACATAGACCTGTTATCGTGTTATTGTGCATGTTAATAATGTATTGAATAAATGAAAGTTTAATAGGCATTTATGCATTAAATCTGAGTTTTGTGAAATACAAAGCGATGTACATCTTTTCTAAACCATGAACTGTATATTTATTAATTTAATACCGTCCATTTATAATAAAATGTATCACTAAGAAAAATGTGAGGGAAATGAGATGTTTCCTTTCATTTTAGAACGCTTCACATAAGTCTTGAGGCTGCATCACATGAACTTAATTTTGTTTTGCAAAACATCGAGCATACGAAGATTGTCAGAAAAAAACGATTTTTATCTTTCTTTGCACGAATCCGTTATTTGTTTGGAGTAGCAAACATGCGAATGAAAAACAAGTTTCAGGTGACGATATAAAATGACGTTGCTTACTTCGTTTATTTGCTGTAGAAAAGTTTAGCGACAAAGTTTTCCTCTTATATAGCTTTGTATGCGCTTATCATACAAGTTTATTTCGTTTTCTTCAATGTGAAGTAAACTGGCTTTGCACTCATACAATAAACAACAACTCATGCAATAAGTTTACGATGTTCATGACCTTCGGCGAAATTGTCTGCCTGGGAGAAAAGTTAATTATCCACAAACCAGATTATCTTTATTGGTTACAACAAAATGAGCAATTAAATGTTTAAAGCAATTGATCTAAGAGGATAAATGGTGGATGTGTGTTCAGCGATTAACTCATTATTTGAAGGACAATGGTGGTTTACTGCACTTTGAAAGTAATGAAACAAACATATGTAATAAGGCTTTTAAAGTCATTTACCTTAAGGATCTATGTTATTTATTATTATGCAGGTTATTTATTTTTATGCAAATTATCTTTAAAATAATTTTGATTTGAATTTCAAATTATAGAAACACGTGTAATTGAATCAGACTCAAATAAATATGTCCAGTAATGACAATTTCTTTAAAAAAAGGGAAAATATCGTTATTTATTAATATTGTTGATATTGTAAATTTTTAATTTTTGTAAATAGTGACAAATAACCTAAATGCTTAAGAAGTTCAAGGCTTGAAATGTAGAAATGAAAATACACTCATGTTGGAATAAAATTTAAAATTAGAAATAAATTTAACTGAATCTATTGTTATTTTTCTTGTCAATGTTTCCTTTATCGAAATACCATTATCTTTGTCATTTTATTAGTAAATCCATGTGTGCGACTAACTTCTTGTCTATGAATTTTAATCAGGAAATCTGAACATATTTATATTTACTTCTTGACTGTTGGATCTCTTCCAGGTCTGTAGCATCATCTAAAGTGCTCATTTTAAAAGAACAGTCTGTTACATTATAACCATCATCTAAAGTGCTCGTTTTAAATTGCGGTGATATCAAGAACGAACGTTGAATAGCTGGAATGGTGTTTCCATTGTAAGGTGGTCAAAAGGCCTAAGAAGTTGAAGGGTTGAAACATAGTAGCGAAAATACACTCATATTGAAATAAAATTTCAAATTAGATATCGATTTTGCCGAATCTGTGCTGTTTTTTCCTTTGTTAATGCCGTCCTTATAGAAGTCAACTTTGTCTCCTTCATTTTATTAGTAAATCTATGTGTGCCATTAACTTCTTGTTCAGGAATTCTAATCATGATATCTGAACATATTTATTTTATTTATTGACTGTTCCAACTCTTCTAAGTCTTTCGCATCTTAATATATTGCAATTCAAATTTAGAAAGATCTGCTTTTTTCGCGTTCCTTCACAATTTAACTTGTATACTATCTTATAAATTCGTCTTTTTTCATGAATCTCACATACTACCAATTTTATTCTCATTGATGCTGAACTGAAATACTGTTATTTTTTCTATATTTTATTTTTCATGACTGGTAGCACAAAAAACTTCAAGTTAAACTAAAAAGAAATTTAAAGCTATGTTTTTAAAATAAGGACTTTACGTGACTTGGAACTTTAAACGTGCTTTTCTCTACTGTCTAGACTTCAGGAACTGGCTTTTTTAATTCTAACTTCAGAGCTTGTTACATTAAATTTAGAAAACATAGATTTCAAGCATTTTTCTTAAGTCTGCCTAAAGATATGAGTTTGACTTTTGATAGCTATATTTTCAATGTTTTTAAGCAGTTCCGGAAATCAATATCTTCTTGAAAAACTGTGAATCTTTTAAAAGAAGAGGTGATTTTAAATCAAAGAATGCTGAAATATTTAAAATCTTAAGAAATATTACAATTAGTATATTTATTTAAAACAATATTACGAATGGTAGAAATTGTTTGAATTATAAAGATCTAATTTAAGCTTTAATTTTTCTCATACGATCATTGTTAAACAGTATTTCCCAAATAATTTCATGTACTTTTTCAAAGTAAGTCTTTTGCTCATTAATGGAAAAGTTTAAATTTCAGTTGTCACTTCAAATATTTTTTATGCAGTACCATTCTAACTTAAGGTAGTTCAAAATACTTACTATTTCTAAAAAAATGATCTACGAAAAAAATTTCTACATTTCTTTTTTAATTAAATCACAATGTAGTTTGATTAAAGTTAAGATTTAAATTGATTTTAACCTCAAAAGGAAGGAAAACATTTGGGCTTATTTCAACGACAGTATCCCACTAATAGCATGTAGATGGATAAATATTATATCCGTGATGTGGACGGAGTTACAATCATTGCTTGATGAATGAGAGGTCTATAGCAAATTGTGACTGAGAGCGTCTCGCATCGATTCAGGATGCTTGTGGGTGTTTTCACCCACCAACACGTAAGTTCCAGAGCGTTCTTCTGAATGTCATCGGCCTGCCTTTATTCATAAATATTTGTTCATAATGTAGTATTTTTCTCACGGAAAGAGTTGTGGCATTTCATTCCCAGGAGATAGGAATGAATATTCTTTGACAAGTGCATAATAACAACCAATCACTCAAATTTGACAGCAGATAAGCAGTGTTGTGGCTAATTATATTACATGTAATTAGTCTTTTGTACTAATTAGAACAACCTGTCACTCAAATCGTATAGCAGATATTCAGTGTCATTGATAATGAAACCTTCTAAACATGTACAAATTTTGTCTCAATTTTCTGGGACAAAATACTCAAGGTTACTAACCACAGTTTTTCTCCAGCTTATTGTTTCCCTGATTGCTTAAAATAGATTTAAAAGCTTATTATCCACTTTAAAGTTTTATTGGATTCTAAGAAAAATTAGAGCATTTCACTAAAAATAAAAATTGTTATACAAAATGTTTGATCAAGGGCATTTATTTATTAAGTCTAAATACAAATTTAAGATTTATTTGTTATTATTATACTGTATTGTTTAATTTTTATCTTACTTTTCGCCCAAAACCGATAATATTTAATAATATCGGTTTTATCCCAACAACAAGTTGGTTGAAAAATAATGAAAACAATTCCTATTCAGAATGATACATGTGGTCAACCTAGTACTAGAAAAAAAAGAAGAGAATATTAATTGAAAGTCCAATTGGCTTAGTAGCTGCTAGAATAAGATTGATTTTTTAATAATTGATTTTTAATTATTTTGTTATATTTGACTATTATTATTATATTATCTAAGTCCTTATTACAGAAAGCAAACTTCAGGCATCAAAATGAATCCCTCAATTCTGTTTCTTATGATAAAAATTTGTTTCAAAAAGATTAATAAGGAAATATATTTATAAAAAAATACTTTTACAGTATTTTAAATTTGCTTAAAAGCTTGGTCAGCAAATTATCAGCTACCAGGTAACAATAAATTAAATGTACTTGAAAGTTTTATCAAGGTAATTCAAGTCATCAGATACAATAAATTAAATTTACTTGAAAGGTTGGTCAGGGCATTTCAGGTCATCAGGCAACAATGGCAGTCGCTTATAGTACAATTCCCAGTCAAAGGCTCCACGAGCTCCTTCATCCTGAGCTCGATAAGCCAGTGTTTCAAAATCTATCACATCGATAAAAGGGCATGTAACAGTTTTCTTGTCCATGGCTATTGGCTCTATTGAAAAAAATCAGATTATATGCGATGATTTAGTAGATTGATTCAAGGATAAATGTAAAATTTAAATAATTAATATTGAATATAATTCCAATAACTATTATCCTAGTAATTCAGGAAGCATACATTATATAATTCTAAATAAAACTTTGCTCAATTAAAAGACTACTGAATTAATTTGAAAATATCTGTTTAATTAAATTGATTTACTGGCTGAAAAAATTTGAAATTAATTTTTTTTATAATGAAAATTTAAATCTGAAACTTTTCAAAAGAAAACACTCATATTTCGATGACATGGGTAAACTTATCTTGTATTTTGATAGTTAAGTATTAAAAAAACAATCAATATTAATTTATTTTTACAAATTATTTTAAATTTATTTCAGCTTGAATAAATTCAAATGGATATTTATCGAAAACTATTACAAAATGCAGTTCACTTTCTTAGAAATTTCGAAAATTTTGTACTAAAAATAGGAAAGAACATTCAAACAAATGACAAATTAATGACAAAACAAATGACAAAAAAAATTGAAACAATGGCAAATTCAAAAATGACAATTCAAACAAAGGACAAAACAATTTAATGAAATTAAAATTTTTGCGAATCCAGTAAATACTTCTTGATTTACACTTTAACATGATTTTATACGAGTCGGATCTGATGGTTTCATAGTAAAAAAATAATGGATTGAAATCATAGCTTAATACATGCAAAAGTAATTTTAATTAAAATAATCTTATTTAAACTTTTACGAAATGATGCATATATTTCATTGATAGACGTGCTCTGAAATAATTTTATTGATGCATTGATCTACTTTTGAAGCCATTACCATGACAATTAAGCTAATTAAATTTACGCCTGAAGGCGGCGAGAACATTTACTGAAGAAAAAGGGATGATATCCAATGACAATAAGGAAGTTTGAGTTTAATTATTTCGTTAATGAAACAAGAAAATAATCCTAAATTCAATTAGTTACAGATTTAGAAAAACTTTTAAAGCCATTTATCTAAGAAAATGGTTTGGGGGAAATTTGTCTTGCATTTTTTTTTATTAAATCAACAATTGGACTAATGTAATTTATTCTTAAGAAATAGCTAAAAAGTGAAGTCTTTATTAATCATGAAATAGATATAATAAGCTTTCTATTTTAATTTATGTTTATTTAATGTCATATTTAATCTTTATATATATATATATATATATTTATTGTTATAGTGATCAAACTAATTAAAATTAATTTCCAGCATGCTTATGAAATTTTCATTCTTAGAGTAAGAATAAAATACTATATGTGTTGTCAAAGGTGTTTTGTTAAATTGTTTTATAAATGAAAAACAAACACATACATTACTATGCAATTAGGCTTTATTTACGTTTTGAAATAACCTATTTAAAAATGTATCATTGTTATCAAAATCTTTAAAATATCTTAGAAGCAAATAATCTGTAATTATTTAGGAATCTATCTTGAATTATGAATCTTTTCAATTATGAATCTATCTTAATTTACGAATCTTTTCAATTATGAATCTTTATGAATCGTGAATTATCTTTTATAATGAATTTATATTGATGAATGATTACTGTAGAAAATCATTGACAATAGTCTTCAAAATTGTTCTTCCTATCTGTGAGAATTCTTTTCTTATTGTATTCATGCAAGAGAAATTCAAATTACGCCTCAAAAATAATCTATGATGTGTGATGCTTTTCATTTTGCAGACTTTTTTATAATATGATACTGCATTTTCATTGAAATTTGATCCGAATATCGAATAAAAATAGAAAAATATTCTTAGGGTTAACAAAATAAATAAAAGTTTTGACATTTTGTTGAAATCGGACAGCAAGAGCAAACAAAATATTTCCAGGAAAAAATGTACGCGTTTTGATTTTCCTCCCAATTTTCCTTTTTTTTTCCTTTATTTTATGAGCACCTAAATCTCTAATCTCTTCCAGAGCTAAAATTACTTCCACGTGAAGAATATTGAGTAGCAGTTGCCATGGAAACAGAAAATTGGTCATGGTAGCCTGATTTCGCATGTAATGTTCGCTTTATCAGACATATTTGATTTCTACGTGTTTTCCAATTCCAGTTGCCACAGAGAAACGAAATATCCACTAAGAAAAGCGCGAATCTTTTCCAACAAATTCTAATGATTTCAAAATTTCTTTTAAAAATTTTCAAAAGTGAAAGAAATCAAATTGTTTCGAGTTTTAAGAAGAAATTTTAGGTGTTATACTCATACTCGTTTTTTCTTTTAATTTCATGTGGTAATGAACATACCAATGAGAAATTTAGTATACTTTAAGAAACTACAATTTATTTATTTTAAAAATATGTAATTTTATGGTTTCAGGATCTTTTGCACTTAACGAAATATTAGGTGCCAAATTAAATGTCCAATTTGCATATCAGATTCAATTAGAACTTTCCAAGTTGCGGTGAAATTTGACATAATGAATTCACAACAGTTTACATTTTTATTTTATACAGAGACAGTAATAGTAATTAGTATATTACATTAAGCAAACGTGACAAAACATTATCCAGCTTAATCACAAACAATTATTTTAGGTATCAGAAGTTTGTCAGTAGCAAATTTCCAAATATATTTAATGTTTCCCCAGAATTTGCATTTAAATAAGACAAATATGAATTAAAAAGGAATTATATCATACTATATGTCTGACTCTGTTTTATCATAACATTTTATGGTTTATATAAATTACAGATCTCCTTTGTTAAATTCCCACTCTAATAAATTGTTCTAATAAGTAGTTTGCAAATATAGTATATAGATTTATTCATGTAGTGTATATATAACCATGAATTAATATAGTGTGAAGATGTATACTGATGTAAAACCACAAACTATAGTATTATAATACATATGTCTACTTAGGCCATTACCTCCTTATAGACAAAAATATGTTGCTCTTCAACGTAGTAAATATTTAAAAATATATAATTTTAATATAAACAGTAAAATATTACAGCCAGCATTTAGTAAAAATATTCTAAAAGATTTTTAAACATTCTCGAAAATATTTATTGACATTTGCTTTTCAAAAAGGATACAATGAAAAAAAAGTCACTCAAAAATTATTAGTTAATTTCAGAAGCAACCTCTTTGTTTAATATAACGCTGTAAATATTTACGATAATAAAAATATTTCTAAGCATAGCAAAAGTTAGAAAATACAAAATTTACTCACCTAATAAAGGAGGCAACCAGTTGACATTAGCCTCTGTATGAGAATCTAAAAAGAGAAGAATGTCACCTTTTGCAGCTTTGGCTCCAAGTAATCTCGCTCGAATGAGACCCTCTCTCTTCTGTGCTCGAATCACTCGCACTTCTGGAAAATTATTCTGAAGATAATCGTTCAGGGATGATTTCAATTGGACTACAAAAAGAACAAAAAATACACAAACATAGAGAGAGATTCTGAAAGTTTATGAAAATTATATAGAAAAGAATGAATTATAGTTTAAAAACACTAAAAAACACGCTTTTAGAGTTAATCAAACTAAAAAGTAAAAAATAATTGTTAACATAAGAATAAAATTACTGACGAGAAAATGAATGTCACTGTTCTAAAAGCGTGGGATGCTTTGTATGACATTTTTAAACTAACTGTGCATTTCGGAATGAAACTAGTGAAAAATTATAACGATTGATATCGAGCACCCCACGCTTTTAGAACAGTGACATTCATTTTCTCGTCAGTAATTTTATTCTTATGTTAATAATTATTTTTTACTTTTTAGTTTGATTAACTCTAAAAGCGAGTTTTTTAACTATAATTTTTTTTTTTACTTTTTAGTTTGATTAACTCTAAAAGCGTGTTTTTTAACTATAATATTTAAATGAGGTCCCGGTACGGAGGACTGGAACTATAGTTATTACAATAATTTAATTGTGAGTAAAACAAAGGCTAAATGCGAGTATGTCGAGCCAACCAGAATTTGAACAGGGAATCTCCTAATCCGTAGTCAGGAGCGTTATCCGTTGTGCCACTGTCCCACGTAGGTTTGAATGTCTTAGGTACTTACATTCTACATGGGTTAAATTGCTCTTCAAAAGTTAAAAAAAATCACTAATCCTGGCGATCCTAATCATGATGAGATAATAAACTTATCAAAATATTTTATTGTCGTCGGACCTTGATAAGTCTACAACGTTTAAATTAAATTTGATCGCTTAAAGTAGGGCAAAATCGAGCCCAAAGAGTCAGTTACAAACAAACAAACATACAGGTGAAACTAATAAAAGCGTATTAAAAATAGTCTGTCAAATATTATAGAAAAATATATACAGAAAATATAGAGCTACATTTCCTCATCCTTTTTTAACTCAAAAATTTAATTATATACCCACACTTAGACCCGATTTGTTGAAAATTATATAGAAAAGAAAAATAGTCTGGCGAATATTATAAAAGGACGGAAAATATAGAGCTACATTTCCTCATCATTTTCTAACTCAAAAACCTAATTATATACCCACACTTAGTTTTTTTTATATATTTAATATTGGGTATGGTACCAATCGAGGCCAACTTAAGAAAAGTCCTGCATAGTGAGGCGGCGCCATTGCTGGCGGCCGCCATCGTGAAGACTTTTGACTTGATCTAACTTTTGTAATTATATTTTAAATCCATGGACACGATAACAACAACAACAAATATTTAGTATTTTAATGAATCAGTGTGTATCTTATTAATTTCAATTTTACTCTCGTGTTTCAATTTCTTGATAGAGCCAGTGCTTTTTCTGGCATAAATATTCCTCTAAATATTGAAATTGACATAAAAAAATGTAATTGATAAGCTAGCGAAAGAGAAGAAAATGAATTTTAATTTATAGTTTGGTTATATAATTTTTTTAGAAATTATATTTTTTATTCAAAAACTCTTAGTTTCAATATCCCCTTTGATGTATTTAAATCAAATTAAAGCAATGTAGAAATTATGGATAAAATAACTAATATATGGAAGTTCGTCTTCTGATATCTTTTCTTTACTTAGAATTTAATATGACCTATTGAGGTTTCTAAACTGTTACGTTTTATTTGTTGACCCCAACTCTCTTTAACAAAATCCTTGGTTAGTGCCTGCATATATATATATACATATAGAAAATCGAAATCGAAATATTAAGAAATTCGATAGGATTATAATAACGTCGATAGTCAGGCAGCGAGATTGGAATATCTGGGTTTTTTTAGTTTCGATATGTTACGGAAATGTGTGAGAGCTACCCAGAAAAATCTTTTCTTCAAACTTCCGTCGATGGCTGATCGTAATAAATTTAAGTGGAACATGAGCCTACCGATATAGAAAAGAAAAACAAATAAAATCCAATCCATTTTTCTTGGATCTAGAGACTATAATTCTTTAGGTCTACTTCACATCAACTCTATTCAGATAATTCTTGCAACGTCCCCCATATCTTGTTTTTAACTCTTAATTTTATCAAACTTTTGTATTCTTTTCCCCTTTATTACACAGAGAGGTTATAATTAAACTTTTACTATACTACTGTGCCCAAAAAGTAAGACCAATTATTTTTTTTTTTTTCAAAACCTTTTTATTTATTCCTCCAAATTTATTTTATTGCCTTCAAAATAATCCCCTCCGGACACAATGTACTTATGTCAACTTTTTTTCCCAATCCTCAATGCATGTTAAAAAGTCATCGACAGGGATGCCCTTCAAAGCGAGCGGCGATTCACGTTTTAATCTCTTCAGTCGACTCCGAACGGTATCCCCGGAGGAATAGCCAGAAGTCTCATGGTGTGAATACGGGGGTTGTGGAACTATATGGGTTTCATTTTTGGCGAAAACGTCACGAAGAATCAATGCAGTGTGAGCTGGCGCATTCAGTGCTTTCGGTACCAATCGAGATTTGACGTGTCTGAGGCCCAAAATGGAAGTGGCCAATCCTTTTGAAATTCCAACATTCTCAGCAAGGTCTCTAATTATAAATCGAAGGATTGCAAGCACCAAATCTTTAATTTTTTGGACTTGACTAGAGGGCTCTTCGTCTTCAACGCGTTCTCTGCCTCCTTTGAACTGTTTATACCACTTCTAAACATTTCTTTCCAGTATATAAATGCTCCCCGAATGCCTTCTGTAACATTCTATACGTTTTCTTTAGTTCTTTGCTCAATTAATTCAGACATTTCAAAAATCGCAAGAATCAGTTTTAGCGTCTCACAAAGCCAAGCGTAACTCAAACACTAATGAATATTTTGACGCCCAATTTCACACAGATGGCAAGGATAGTGCCAGCAACCTAAAAAAGAAAAAAAATTGAAATCCATAAGCCCCGGGAATTTTAAATTGAAAATTGGTCTTACTTTTTGGACACAGTAGTAAATAGCATCCTATAGCTAAAACGGGTGAACAGATTGTAATCACATTTGGTATATAGACTATACATAAAATGATAAGACATGAGTATATAGACTATACACGGAATTCTGAATAAAAAATATATAAAAAATATCCACTAGGTGGCCTTTTTGATGGAAAAACATTAAATTTAACAAAATAACCGATCAACACGCAATAGATAAACAATTCACAACAATTATCAGTAACCTTTATGTAATTGACAATTGTTAGTAATAAAATGTAAAACCGAGAAATGCCATCGGTTCTACGGGAAAAAAAAATATCGGGATGTGCATGCTTGCAATTAGCATGCACATTAGGTAGCATTATGCAAAACAAGTCTGGATATAAAACATTTGCAGAAATTGTCATGCTTAATTTTGGTGTTTCCGGCTGTCAAGATGACGGTATCTTTAGTAGAACGTAAATTATTGGTAAAACTATTTTACAATAAGGGGAATGCTTATGCTGTTGTAAGTGAATTTCGTTGCACAAAGAAACTATGAAGTGGACCAATGTCTGCTAAAGATGTCCAGACCATCATTCCGAGATTTGAAGAGACCGGGAAATTAGGAATTCACCTGGAACAGGCAGTAAACCTATCACATCAGTAGTTGTTGATGTCCTCAAGTGAGCTATTATCGAACAATTACAGACATCTGACTTACAGGAAGGAATAGCGCAATTACAGTATTTGGAGAGACAGACTTTCATTATAGCCCATTCCAGAAAGTGTTCAGAAACATAACGCTTCTTACAATAAAAATCCACCACCACAAGATGCTTGATAGCGACGAGCCACAATGGCTCGTATTCGCAGTTCGTTTCTCGACAGAATGGCTGATGATCTGTCTTGTCCGTGGAATATTTTGTGGTGCGATGATGAGGCTCATTTCTTCATGAATGAGACAGTCAACACACAGAATTGTCCCATTTGGGATAAGGAATGTGCAAAAATATTCCCTTACATTCTTCATAGTTGGGAGCTTGGTGTGAATTCACAGTGACATTTATCCTTGTGTCATTTTTTTATTGAGAAAATAACTGCACATGGACCTTTTATATGTTCTGTTACTGGCCGTCTGCTACTGCAGACGTTCCTTGTGCCGCTACTAATGAAAGGCAGTGTCTTACATCGACCAATTTCTTGCAGAATGGCATGCCCCTCCATGTCCATAGGTTCGTACTTTTACTAAAATATTTCACAGATGAACCTGTTTTTAGTCTCTCCTTTATTAATCCATATCACTACGTTCACCGGATCTAGCTCCATACGACTTCTGGTTATGGGGCTTCTTAAAAAATATAATTTATCGTGAAGATGTTGCGACGCTGGATGACTTAAAGAACTCCATTACGCTTCATGTCGAAAACATTGTAACTGATCAGTCACGATCTACTGTTGAACACATTGTTCATCGTCTTGAAATTCTGCAGTTGAATGAAGATGGTCACATTGAGCACTTTTTACCTTGCAGGATTTTTTTAGCTTCTTTTTATCTTTTTTCGTCCCGGACACGATTGACAATTACTCCTTTTTTGACATTTGTTATGCTTTTGTGCTAGGCGTATTGTTATTTGTTTCTTTACTTTTATTTAATATAGTTCGATGACAAGATGATCAAAATCCAGTCAATAAATATTCAAATTAGTTATGTATTCCGTGTTCTTCCTTTATTTTGTAATACGTTTCCAATGAAAATAACCATGTAGTGGAAATTTTTTAACTATTTTTTTTCGAAACTCCTTGAGAGCAGCATGTCGTGTATAGTACATACATCAAACGTAGTTACAATCCGTTCACCCATTTTAGCTGTATGAAAATGTTTATAGGGGAAGTTTCACTCTGTATTTATACATAGATTCACCCACTTTATATCTAAATTTTAAAGGAGAATCTAGCTCTGGGCGCAGCGGTATGGTGTGGTGTGGTAGTACTCTAGAGAATCCTTGTTTTTGATATCTGACATAAGAAATAACTTTTATTTTGCATCATCTTTTTGAGTTGTACGTGTTCTGCAATTTCTCAGAATAATGTGACGCCCTGTATTTTTGTTTCATATTATCATTTTTATGAAAAATTTGAGTAATCTTTGTTACTAGTAACAAATCTGCATTATGCTAAAACTTTAGTCAGTTGATAAATTTGATATGAATGTTATACTCAGACCAGACTTGGCAAACATTTCACGTGCATAGATATTCATCAAGAAACTGGAGCAAAGCTAATTTTCTGTTCCATAACATATTCAAATGTACACTATTCCCCAACCTTAACTAAAACAACAGAGTAGCAAAAATGAAATGTCGCCCATTATTCTATGAGTCATTTGTCAAGAGGTGTACATGAAATCGTGACACGCAAGTGGTCTACGTCACTACAGTAAAAGATCTCCAAGAGTTGATTGTAACTTTCAGAAAGCTTTTAGATTAGAGAATGAAACACTTATTTAAATTTTAAAAGCATTTATAAGTGTAATAATTTTTATAACTTAATTAATATTAAGTTAAATAATGTACTGGAAATAGCAAGTACATGAACATCTCTTTTCAGTTACAAATCATGAAATACTTATGTATGTTAAATATGATGATTAATATGATGAAAAGTGAGGGGGAAAATGTAGAACTTAGAAGAAAGAAGACTTTTGATAATCATTTATAAAAATGGATTTGGAATTTTATTTAATTTTAGTAAAATTATTGTATATATATTACATGACACTCAGTATTAAAATAGCAATAAATTTGTAATAAATTAAAAACTTTTGGACCATGCATGTTTTTATTAAAATGCTTCTTTAAACAGTTTAACCTAATTAAAGGCAGTTCAAATTATAATTCGCAATTCATGATGCATAACTAAACCAAAATTTTCTGAATACAAAAAATATGAAGTTTATATAAGTTTTGAGGATTTAAAAATCGAGCCAATAAATGGCCAAATTATTTATGTATTCTGTGTTCTTCCTTTATTTTTTAATTTTATTTCCATGAAAAGCGCCATCTAGTGGATATTTTTGAACTATTTTTTTTGTCTGAAATTCCTTCAGAGCATCTCGTGTATAGTCTATGTGCCAAATGTGGTTACAATCAGTTTACCCATTTTAGTTGTAGGATGCTGCTTATAGGGAAAGTTTAATTATAACCACCCTGTATTTATACACAGCTTCACCCACTTTATTCTTAAATTTTAAAGGGGAATGTAGCTTTGGGCACAAAAAATGCAATTTAAAAGCTTCAACAAGCATGTAACCTATACTACAGCCTGAACATCCACATTGTTCTAAGCCGACCCAATTAGGAGATTTTTAGCATTATAGAGTTGAAAAAAATGAACCCTCCATGTGATGGAGAATAATACGCCCAAAGCACCCTTGGAAAGTAGACCTAGGGTAGAGAAAAGGTTTGCTTCGTTTCGTTCGAAGTTAACAGCAGTTGTCACTCAAATAACGAGTTCGTCGTTGTGCCCTCATCCAACATTTATTATCTTCTGTAGCTCAGCTGCATGAAATATTCTATCGCCTATAAGGGGTCAATGAAGATAGCAGAATATGTGGCTACTTAAATTTTCTTCCACATAACCAAATTTGTTGAAGGTCATGCAACATCGTAAACTTATTGTTTGAGTGGCAAAGCTGATTTGCTTCATGCTAAAAGTAACAAAATAAGCCATTTGATATGTGATCGACTCATGACTAAAGGAAAAATGTCAAGTGCAAGCAGGTTTCCACTGGAGGAGAGGACAATTAGAGTAGCCCATTTAGAAAACACTACGGCCTGTGAATCGATTAACAATCATCGATATCGGCAACTGCCAACTTTTGCTACCCTTTGTAAAAGTTATTAGTTATTTTAATTTATAAGAAATTCAGAAAGTGGTGTCACAGATTTACTAATCTGTTTTTTATTAAAGGACCATGCGTTTCGATTGTATGTTTTGAATTGTTCGCTTGTGATTTTTGAAAATATAATTTTCAGCTTTCATAGTTTTTTGTAATTCTCATAGCTTTTATAAATTCTTGTTCTATGAGAATGTGTCTTTTGTGTAGTTTATAAAATTAAAATGGTCCCATCCCGTAGTTTGAAAAAAAAACCACGACATTCTTATCAGCACCAGAATTCTAAAGAAAACTTACCTTATCTTGAGAATTATATTTTATCATTCAAAAAATATTGGCAATGCTGCTAGGAGTGTATCAAAAATTGTATTTTAAGTTTGAAAGATTTTGAGTTCTCTGATTACGTTTCGAGTAGAAATATAAAAAACACAATTCAAGTGATATGTTGTGTGTCAAGGAAGACATACTACTACACCATACCACTGCGCCTAGAGCTGAGTTGCCCCTTTGCAGTTTGGGAATGATGTGGGTGGATTGGATTGATGAATGATTGGGCTCTACAACGCTCTACGGTCATATGAGACCGGGACCTAAGGCTTAAAGTGGATTTCGAACCACTACAAACATCCATGGCACAGCCGGGATTCGAACGCGATATCTGTTGTACTGAGAGCCAGAGCGCTAGCTACTCGGCCAGCAGGCCCTCAAGGAAGACATAAGAAGTTGAAAAAGCCTGGCAGTTAAATTATGCATAGCTTGAAATTGGTCAGATCGTATTTTAGGCCTCTCGTTTCATCAAGCTGCCAAATCGGCGATGATTTCCAAAATGTGGTACAACGTTTATAAATATTTCGAAACAATATAGCAACCTTGTTTGTCATTACGTCCGTTATATTTGTCATTCTTTTCGTGATTTACAAGTTTTTGAAAAAAAAATTGGATTATATTTAATTATATCGTTATTGAATGCAAGGATATCATGATTGAATGATGTGCTACAAAGCTAAAATGCAAATACAATTGCGACTGATTATTTGCTAAGTTCAACGAACATGTGCATCTTTACATTAAACCTGATAGTGATGTCGGCAAAAAGTGAGTGTAAATATAGCTTTAGAAAGCGGCGGCCCCGAGCGATGAAGGAAGGAAATTGTCCAGACTAAAGTGACACTGATTGTACATTAATCGTTTATTTTACTGCAGTAACAATTATTAACAAATTTGAATTCCCTTTTTTATGCATAACTATCATTCTAGCTGCAGGGTTATAACTAATCAATGTCGAAATTACGAATTTCTTCCGTAATTTAATTTCCCCCCTTTTTTTTTTTTTTTTTTTTGAGACTTGCCATTTTAAGTGTTATTGTAATTGATATTCGCTTTCATTGGAAATAGTCGAAACCAGTTGCTTGTTTGTAGCAATTTTGACGTCGCTGCCATCATGTGAGACAATTTATCCGCAGGCTATCGCATTGCAAAGGTACACAATGCAGTTCAGGCATTATGTGCTTTATAGAAATTACTACATTTGCTTTTAAAATGTCAGCACTACTTTAAAATTTTCAAGGAACCTGATGGCCGAGTGGCTAGTGCTCGGTGCCACAGATTTCGGGTTCGAGTCCCGGTGGTATCATGGATGTTTGTAGTGGTTCGGAATACACTTTAAACTGTAAGTCCCAGTATGTTTAGACCTCGTGTGCGTAAGATGACTGTGAATCGACAAACCAAACTAATCAAAATTTGCATAGCAGAAATGCTCCCTTACTCAGTTTTTTTTTTTAATACGTACATTGCAGAAAAACTAAGCAACAATTCTGATTTATTAGAGAGTAAAAAAAAAAAAAATACTATATATCAATGGATTATTTTAAATTTTACTACAAAATTTTCCTTGTGATAAATATATATATATATATATATATATACACTGAAGTGACAAAAGTCATGGGATAGCAATACGCAAATTTTCAGATGGCAGTAGCATCGCGTAGAACAGGTATAAATGCGCAGCGCTTTCGCAGAGCTTTCATTTCTGTTCAAGTTATTCATGTGAAGAGGTTCTGACGTGATGATGACCGCACGACGGGAATTAACAGACTTTGAACGCGGAATGTTAGTTGGAGCTAGACGCATGGGTCATGCCATTTCGGAAATCGTTAGGGAATTCAACATTCCCAGATCCACTGTGTCAAGAGTGTGCCGAGAGTATGAAATTTCAGGCACAACATCCCACCATGGACTGCGCAGTGGTCGACCGCCTGCACTTAACGACCGAGACCGGCGACGTCTGCAAAGAGTCGTAAATTCTAACAGGCAAGCAACACTGCGTTAAATAACCGCAGAAATCAATGTGGGACGTACAAGGGACTTGTCTGTTAGAACTGTGCGGAGAAATTTGGCTTTCTTGGGTTATTCCAGCAGAAGACCGACTCGAGTGCCTTTACTGACAGAACGACATCGCTTGCAGCGACTTTCGTGGGCCCGTGAGCATATTGGTTGGTCCCTAGATGAATGGAAAACCGTGGCCTGGTCCGATGAGTCACGATTTCAGTTGGTAAGAGCTGATGGTAGGGTTCGAGTGTGGCGCAGACCCCACGAAGCCGTGGACCCAAACTATCAGCAAGGCACTGTTCAAGCTGGTGGTGGCTCCGTAATGGTGTGGGCTGTTTTTTCATATCATGGACTTGGTCCTCTGGTGCGACTGGACCAAACATTGACTGGAAATGCTTATGTTCAGCTACTTGGAGATCACTTGCAGCCATTCATGGACTTCATGTACCCAAAAAACGATGGGATTTTTATGGATGACAATGCGCCATGTCACCGGGCCACAACTGTTCGCGATTGGTTTGAAGAACATTCTGGACAATTCCAACGAATGATCTGGCCGCCTAGATCGCCCGACATGAATCCCATCGAATATTTATGGGACATCATCGAGAGGTCTGTTCGTGCCCAAAATCCTGCACCATCAACGCTTTCACAATTATGGACGTCTATCGAGACAGCATGGCTCAATATTCCTGCAGAAGACTTCCAACGACTTGTTGAGTCCATGCCACGTCGAGTTGCTGCACTTCGCCGGGCGAAAGGAGGGTCGACACGATATTAAGAGGTATCCCATGACTTTTGTCACTTCAATGTATATATAACTTTTTATATTTTAGGTACTGTTGGATTAAAATTTATTTTTACCTAATGTTTCCAAAATTGTAATGGATTGAAAAAAAATATAAAATTAAGTAATTACTCATGTTTTATTTATTTATTTATTTTTATTTTTTATTTATTTATTTTTTTTTTTTGCTGAAAAATTATTTAAACACAAAAATATCTTAATATCTTAATTATGATGCTTAGAACGTAAAAAAATAGAATTTTACTTTCATTGAGTAACAATTTTTTTAATTGAGCCAAATGGTTCCGATATGAATTAAAATTGGAAATGATTGTTCCTATTTCAACAAATCATCAATTACATTGTAGTTAATATTTTGATTTAAATTTTATTTTTGCGTAACGATATTGTATACTACATGCATTACGTGTAGAAAGTGTGTCATACATGCATTACGTGTATTTAAAAAGTGCCTAAAATTTCAATCTTAGAAATAAACTTTTTAAGCAAAGCTAATTGATATATATAGAGAGACATATTTATTTACATGATAATTATTTTTATTAAAATGAATTAATCGTTCACATATTTAGAACAAAAAAATTATTCTTCTACTGAAAAAATATTTAGACTGAAAATAATTAAAAAGTTTTGTTACAAATAATTAATACTTCGTTGGATATCTTCGTGGCATGTGTAGAAAATGCTATATATCTAGAACTCTTCTAAAATTTTTTTTGTTCTAATGCAGCTGGCAAACACTTAGGCAATTGTCTTGAATGCCGTAAAGCAAACGCTGCACGGACGTTACAGACTTAACACTACCCATGAGGTGTGTATAGCTTGAAGATAAGCTACGGACGCGGAGTAACAATACCTCCGCAACGCTCATATCAGACCGGGACTCGAACCCGAAACCTGTTTTACCAAGCGCCAGAGCGCTAGTCAATCGGCTATTCAGTCCCCACTCTTTTGAAACTTTTACCATTTTTTTTTTATTTACTCTGAACTCTTACCACTTGAACTGTAACCGTACTTCGTCTACGAACTTTTCCCCCCTCATTTTATTATTGGTAGTCATCGGTGATAGACGCGGGTTGTGTGTCTACGCTTTTAATATAATTTTTATGTATCTATATCGTCATTTGTAATGCGTCCAATAAAAATTAGGAAAAGTATTGCAGAAATATTTGAATCGACTGACTACATCCCGACCTTTTGTATACCTCCTCTACTGTTCTTTGGACTAGAAAGGTAAGAGAAATTTTATATGAAATTCTCTAGTTTAGCGTATTATTTGGTGAGGTAAAAGCATGCATTCTGAAATAAATATAGAAATATAAAATATAGAATTGATATAGAAATCCATCCTTCTAGAACAGCCATTTTTAAATCATTTTTGCTAGAAATGGATCTTAATCTTAGTTTGTTGTCTAAAAAATCCTAGAAATGCTCGTATGAGTTGATATCCGGAGGCTGGTGAGAAAACCAGTCTTTGCTGTGCTATGCAAAATGCAAAAGCTAGAGTTTAACGCTATATGTATTGAATCATTATGTATAAAACATAATCGATATTAAATCCCATTTTGATTAATATTCCTTGCTTATAAGATTTTCTTAAATACATCTCTGTTAAATTTTTTGGCATGCTTGTTAATCATGAAAATACTGCAATCCAGGAGATTGATTCTTACGTTCCCAATAATGATTTTAAACGTCCGCGCAAAATTTTAGTTTAATTTCTATTTTTATTTTTATTTGCTTATGATTGTCAGTTAAAATTTGTTATTATATTTATAAATATATTCTGAGCAATTTTCATTGTTTCAACTGTATTTACCCTGTCATATCGGAAATGGAGCCCCTAAAGGCTAAATAGCTCCAAAAGGAATACATCAACCATTCCCATTTTGGCAGCAATACATTGTAAATTATTCTTATATATTAATGCTTATGTTATGATTCATGTTCTCATCAAATTTCTGACACCAAAGGCACTCATACAACTTCAAACAAGTACAGAACAGCCTCCATATTTCGTTGTTAGAAGAAAATTCTTTGAATGCATTTCTGTATTTTGCTTTTTCCATACCTTTATTGCTGCATCAAACCAAAAAAAATTGAAGTAACTCGCATCCAAGAAAAGTTTTTTTTTCAGAAATACAGAACTCTGATGGTTTTTTTTTTGCAAAAGCTAAGTCTATTTTACGATTATTTTTGGCCATAAAATATTTTCTTTTAGATCATCAAAACACGCTTCTCTTCTTGCTTTTATATTGTATTTATTAATGCATGTCAGCGTTTTGAAGCTGTACTGCAGGTGCGCTAATCCTCGAATTTTTTTTTCAATTTATGATCGCAACAGTTGAAGAGCGATGGTCGATTGCTGGATGTTTAGTTAAATAGCGTTGAAAAAAAATAAAATCTTTTAATTTTTGACTGTCTGGTAGTATGAGTTCCACCAGTCCAAATTGGAATTTTATTTTATGTTTAACCTTCTTTACGAAATTGTAAAATTCATTTCCCTTCAGAAATAAGTCTTCAAATGTTCCCTTCCATAATTCTTGTGTATTTCTACTTCAAAAACACAAATTTTAAATTGAATTTTTATTTCAGTATATGTACTGGAAAGTGTCCCAAACAATTTGCACATTTTTATTTTTAAAACAATTGTAAATATTAAATTTACTTTTCCTCATTACAAATACATTTCTCGCTTTCAAATTTCATTCGTCTTAGGTTTTATAAATTTTTAAATAAATATTTATAAACCTTTTAATAACTATTTTAAATTCCGAGTTTAAGTATTTTTTGAAACCTCTGATAATTGTTACCATAAATGCTGCCATCTATTAAATAATACAAAAATATTTTTCAAGATGAACTGACAATGTAAGAATAACTTCTAAAATTACAGTAAGCTCACAAAGTTTCTTTAATATTACGAAAATATTTGAGTTGTAGTCAATCGAATCATAACAAAAATAAGTAATTTTCACGCTTAGAAAACGTTAATAACATACTAAGTTTTCAAACATACTAAGTAATTTCCTTTTTACACATGACTTTTAAACTGTTCAAATAGTTTTTTAGTTCCCCTACAATTAGAATTTGCGGTTTCTGAATGATTAACTGAATAGAATTTATAATTACTAAGAAACTTCTTGTAAAAATGTAAAAAAATCTGAATCCATATCAAATCATAAATTTCATTAACGATAATCTTTTCTTGTTAACTAGCATCTGTAACCACCTTTATTCTAAACATTGGTAGAAAGATTACCTACTCCATTACAAAAAAAAAGTTATTGTTAATCAAAGTTGTGTATTCTTGATAACTAAAAAGTTGTGTATTCTTGATAACTAAAAAGTTGTGTATTCTTGATAACTAAAAAGTTGTGTATTCTTGACTAATTCAATTTCTGTCGCTCATGATATGATTATTTTCAACCTGGATTTATTCATTTTTAACCTGGATTTTCAATCAGTGGCCATGATTATTTCCAACATTTCAATTTTCATCAATATTTTAAATAGATAGTCTATTGTTACAAGTGTTTTAAAAATGCCTAATAAAATAAAATAATAATCCTTCGCAGATATAAAATAATAGTTAGTTTTTAAAATGTACCTTGAAAGTTTTGAATAGATATTATTCAGTTATTTCATTATCTTATAATAGTTTTCCAGTGCATCTATTTGATGTAACTTGCTTTTATTTGAAAGATTCAATCAAAGTCTTCAAAATAACAACACTTCTTTAAGAGTTTGAGAGTTTTCATTTGTCACTCAACGGTCATTTTGTGCCCATGAGGTCTAAACAGACCGGGACCTACAGTTTAAAGTGGATTCCGAACCACTAATAAACATATGCCACCGCCAGGATTCGAACCTGAAGCCTGTACTTCTTTAAGAGGATTAAGAGAATTTATTTTACAAGAATCGTGAATAATGTAATATATGCGATATTTTATAGAACACATATGTATTTTAAAGATCTTAGGCAAACACTCCATTCAATAACTGCCTCATTATTCAGTTTGTGTGAATTTAATCTTTTTTTTCTCGCTGCAACGCAGTAAAGTCAGAAAGCCTGAAATACAGGGGAAAGTGGCATAAAACTTTGAATGAATGTTAATAAGTTCAAAAAGCAGTAAAAACAAAGATATATTAGGAAATTTACTTATGATGAAATCCACTTTTTTCTTCTATTGATGCAGATGGTTAAACTTCTTAAACAGTGCATTTAAAAAAAAAAAAATTCGTTTGTTTGCATAGACCACATTCTCTGAACCCAACCATTAAGAAGTCTTTCTTTCTTTTTTGGGAAAAATATATCTTTTCGCAAACTATGCCAATCGTATCTTCTAGACTATTCTATGAAACTTCTTCTTCAAATCAATTTATTTCGATTTTTCTATTCGTGAAGATGGTTCGACTTTTAGCAGAAGAATATTTCTTTGATGGTTTTTTTTCTCCACTAAACAAGAATATTCACTATATTTAACAACAGTAAAAAAAGTTTTCTTGGATATTCTGTTCTTGTTCGATCTTTGAAAACAACTTATTTGCAAAGACCATGGACCATATTATGGTAGGATTTTGCAATTTATTTAATAATCTCTTGTTTATTTTCATATTCCATGAAATTCCTAAAATAGTAGAAATCATTCTTTTTTTACACAAACTTGTGTTTTATATATCTTACTTTAAACAATGAAATGTAAGACCTTAAGAGTTTTATGAACTTATATTGCCAAATATTACTAATTACTAAATAATATTACTATAATATTACTAACTTATACTATGAATATTTACTAACATTTTATAGTTTAATTTCTCATAAATATAATTAATATCTTATATTTGGAAATCCTCTCCATAATTTGACTTTTTATATTTAGAATATAATTGTATTTTGATTGATCATAGTAATTTGAAGAAATATTCATAAATTTTGTTCATTTTTAAATTCTCGTTCAATATTGAAACCATAAATTTCAAACTCAAAAATTTCCCTTTTTTTTTTTTTTTCAAATTCTTTTAAAAAATTACCCTTTATAAAATTTGTGACGAGGAAACTTTAATTTTATTACAATACAATTAAATTGGCAATGAAATTGAATTAAGTCTTAATATCGAAGTTATTTTTTTTTAATTAACTTTCAACGATGCCACTTTTGGGAATGTTTTATAAGATTAATCAAAATTATAATTTTTTTTGGAGTACGAATGCGACTTGATTTTTATGAATCCAGTTATTTAAGAAGTATCAGATACAGATTATTTATATTTCCGTTTTCAATACTGAAATATTCTTTTAAATAATATATTAATAATTGCTGAATTTAGAATTTTCGTTTTTGATGTAAATATCTTTGAACGATTAAAAACATATTTAGAAAAAGTGCATTTTAAAAAAGGTTTACTCGCTTTATTAAAATCATTTACTTATTAGTCATTAAAAATGTATTGCAATCAGCATATATAGATTGAAATTCGAAAATATACCTGTTAGCAAAATTAAAAATTTTCATAGCTTAATTTTATAGTCATTTTGTTCAGATAAATGGAGAAATTATTAGCAACTGTTTCAATTATCATCAACAATATACTCTTTAATCTAGTACCACGGACCACGGCCGTGCCTGATTATCGAACGTTAATAGGGATACCAAAGATTATCCAGCGTTAATAGAATATTAAAAGGTTATCTAGTGTTAATGGGGATACAAAAGCTAAGTTATTCTAGATAAATATTTAAACGATTAAAATATGTATTTATTTAATATGTTTATGACATTCTGAACACGTATAGACAATATAAATATCCGTCAAATTATTTCGTCATTCTATCAACTACAAAATTAAAATTCATTAATAATTAAATATTCTATATTTATAAAGAACACAGCTCAAAATAAAAATTAATATAAAGTCATTGGTTGAAACAAGTTGCGACAAGCTATTTTAAGGCAATAAAAAATATAAATCCAAAAATAACATATTTTTTTATGTTTCTGTTCTTCTTAATCGGCTTAATATTGGAAAAAAAAAGGTAGTTTTCAATGATAAGCATACATTTAATTAATTCACCGTAAGATTTTGCTTTTAACTTAATTTGTTAAAGCAAAGCTTTTGTAAAATAAAAGATTTTTAAGTGATTGTATTAAATTATTAAATATACCCTACCTAAAATAAATAAAAAAAAGAAATCCAGTAAACACTTACCGGATTTTTTCTAGCAGAATTTTAGAATGTCACGCAACTTATTTATAAATTTAGCATGTTTTTAAGTAAAAAGTTTTGAAATTATAAAAATACTGCAAAAATTAATGAAATGAAACATTTTATAGAAAAAGAAAAATCGCTTCCTTAAATATGAAATATTACTTATTCAATTCCTTCTATTAGCTCACACTCTCCCTATATATATCTTGTTCAAATTTTCAATCGTTAATAAAATACTTTTTATTCATCCACTCAAGTTCAAATACATTTCTTTTGAACTTGTAGTGGATGACACTTGATGTTAATACAGTTTTTTCAAATATTAATTCAGTAATTAAATTTAATTAACTAATTTTAGTTTTTTTTTAGATTTAAGTTGCATATATCTACCAATAGATGGCGCCCGATAAACTTAAAAAAATGAATGGAAATTATTTATAAAGGACTTTCTGCAATATAGTGAAAAAAAATAGGAATTGACTTTAAATTTTTTTTTTATATTACTTGTTTTTAGATTTTAAGAGTATATATTATACATTAAAATGCTCCAAAAATTCTATTATGTAAAAAAACTTTTTTAACTGTGCATACACTTTAATGTTTCTATTCTGGATAATTTTTATATTTTAACATCTCTAATGTCAATAAATGATGTTGAATAAGATGAAAAATGTTTTGTCCAAGTTGGATGAACCCGCACATTTCTCTTAAGTTTGCTTAAGCAATTGAATATGTTTATTCTGTCATCCTTTAATCAATCAAGCATAAGAAGATTTTTGACTTGAACCACGTGTGTTTCATGGATATTGATCTTTTAGAAGTAACTACGTTAAGAGTTGAGTTTGACAGTTCAATCTGTTTGTTTTGACGTCTCCAATCTATTGTGAGAATTTAAAATTTATGTGCACATTCATACATGTATGCATATATTTATAGTATCTATCATTTCTTCTCCGTGTGCTAGCAGGCATTTATTGATGTAAATCATTTATCAAAAAAAGAAATCATTTTTATAAAGTAATTTCTCTTGAGGCTGAATTTCATTATTCTAGTTCTCTTTGGTAAGTTTGAACCATCTAAAGCTCTCAATATTCATCAAAAGTTTTCTCGTTTCATGCAATTTATTTGATTTGTCGATTGCTTGGTTGAAACCGATTTATTTCTTCGATGCATCATTTAAATGTCTCTTTGTGTTGTTTTCCTTTCGTTGATTTGTTTCTTCAATGTACTTTGAGGTAACATTTGAAAACAAAATCTTATTGATTTTTTTTTCTCTTGAATGCTTTTTAATGAGTTTCTAGATATCATTTCTTATAGCGAGTTAATCAGTGCAACATAATATGTTATATTTTTGGAAGAACAATTGCTTTTACAAGGTTTACAAAAACGAACTTTAATGCAGATAGTTACGCTTTTATTTTATTTTTTAATGGAACTTCATTTACATTAACCATTATTCTAATCATAACATTATTTTTACAAAAACCACGTATTTAAATCCAAAATGAAAAAAAAATATCCATTATTGAAAAAAAAACACCCATAAAAATCCTTTATATAAACTATATTGGATCAAATAAAAAATTATTAATAATGTGCTCATTTTTATTATTTATTTTTAAATACGTTATTTATAATTTATTTTAATTTAGACCATGCCATATATCTTTTTATCTTTTTCTTGGTATCTTTTTATCTTGGTATCTTTTTCCATTAATCCATCATTATCCTTGGTATCATTTTCCATTATCTCTATTGGTGAATAACTATAAATATTTTGCCTTTTTTTCTCACAGGTAAATATTCAATCATCTTATATCATCATATTTGTCCACATTGACAAAAAAAAGCATGCTAATCGATCTTCCATTGTCTATTAATTTATTATGTGATATAAGAAAAAGTGTAATAAATTAAAATAAAATAAACTTTAATATGAGTAACTATCAATGAGAAATATTCAACTGAAAACCTCTTATCGAAATAGATATCATTAAAATATGTTGTTACTTACTTAATGCTTAATGTTGGAAAAAATTAAAAGTTACCTAAAAATTGAGAGAAGAACAAGCATTCTAAAATAACCAGCGATTTTTTAGTAAATATTTTTTTGTGTATCTATTACTGTAATCGGCTCAGAATCCACTTTAAACTGTTGGTCCCGGCCTAATATGACTGCAGAGCATTGGGCGTAGAGCTGACAAGACTACCGCATAAAAAGAAATGAAGGATATATGAACTGGAAAACATTATACATTATTGAAGATAGATATCGATTGATAGTTATATGTAATTAAAATAAAAATAAATATTTAATTACATTAAAAGGAGTATTGAAGTTATGGAATAAAAGTGTGAAGCAGGGATTTGAAAAAAAAAAATAATATAAATAAATCGAAGCAGTCCAGAACAGTGGAATTTAAAATAAAAATAAACATTACAGAGTTAAACAAAATGCAAAATTACATGACCAAAACTATATCTTAAATAATTTATTTCAAAATAAGATTTTGAAACATTACTTTAAATGTCTTTACTATAACAGTCTAAGTTCTAAATTGGAGTTCCATAAGATACTTGGCAAATGCATTGTCAACTTTATATATATATAATTATTTATAAAAAAAAATCGTGTAAAATATTATTTATTTTTAAAGAGTAATTTAATATTTCGAATTTATTTATGTCATTAAAATAGCTCAAAATAAATTGCATTAAAAAATTGAATGTTTGAATTACAATAAAACTATCATATTTACCTTTAGTACTGAAATCATCAACTAAAATGATTTCATGAATAAGTTCCGAAGGTGACCGATTGACGACACTAGTTACTGTCCGAAGTAAAGTTGACCAATGCTCATTATGAAATGGGATCACAAAACTGACTTTTGGCAGCTTTGACAAGTATTTTTTAACTTTGCATCTGTAAAAAAAATTAAAAATGGAACATTCAGCTAAATAAAAATATTATGGTTAAAATTATTACACATTTGAAACTAATAAGTGAAAATTATTCCTAAAATATGCCCTTATTCGAAAATATTGATGTTTCAATACGTCAATATTTTAAATGAAGCATTGCTCAGGTAAAAAGTAGATTTTCTATAAAAAATTTCTTGATAATTCAAACACAACTATTAAACTTCTTGGTTTAGCATATATAAACATTGGCGTTGAGATGTTTTTAATACTAAGAAAGCATTTTAAATTTTAATGATTTTTTTCAACAGAATGAAACATCTAGTTTTGTAATATACTTTCTTAAATTAAAAAGAAAATCGTTGGTTAATTGATCTTTTGTAGTGATCTATTTTCTGATGCACACAATTTAAACTCGGTTTTCTTTACAATAGTTTTAAGTAGTTCTGCTATTGAACTGCAAATTACACAAAACTAATAACTGGTTATCATGTTTAACCTTGTTCTTAAATTTTATAGCAGAAAATACTTTCATCTCTTCATAACTGCTTTGATGTCTTAATTGATTTTAACATCTATCTATGACAACGCTTATTTTAATAAAAATTAAAATATTAAGAACATCACGCTCCAGAAATTAATTTAGTCAATATCTAGATTGAATATAAAAAGTTTAAAGGACAAAAATCACTGAAATGGATGACAATGCTTTAAAAACATATCATGTGTATCAGAAAGTCCACCCTAAATTCTTCAGAAATATTTGCACCTTTGACTTCATAAAATTAAAAATAGGAAAACCCGTTTTGTTTATGGTATTTTTTTGTGAAAATCATAACTTGATATTTAAGACTTAAAATTGGGAATTTCTTAGGATCATAAATTCAAAATTTCGAGAGATACCATTTTTTCGAAACTAGACAAATGAGCCCTTTTTGTTGTAAAATATTAATTGTTCAAAAATAAGTACTTTCAGCGGTTAATAGGCATTATAAAACAATGTTACTACCAACAGATCAAAGCTGTTATATAACCCTTTATAATTCTGAAGATAGTAATAATTAATAATTTTGAAATTAATGATAATTATAGCTTTTGATTATTAAATATGTTTTCTATATTTGTATCTCTCTAAATTATTTAGTGTAATTAAATTTGTATCTTTAGAAAAATAATCATGTCTAGTTTTCGACTCTCTTTTTCCCTGTGTGGATTATGCCACACAATTTGAGAATTACTGTAATACTGGATTAATATAGTGCAAGTCGCTAAAGTATCCTTATTAAATTAAAGCATTTAAAAATATAATTTACAGTATGGGTGTTAAGTTAATATGCCGGGAAATTTAGGTTAAAAATTAATTACTGCTTTCAACTAATAACTTAAATAATCTTCAGTTGATGTATTTAGGAAAACTGGATGTAAATTATAATTGGGAATTTTATTGAGTACACTTAGAGGTTAATCTTTACTCTTAACAGATCTTATAAAGTTAATTAGCAGTTAATTAGCAATAATGTAATCATTAGAATTATTTTTGTGAAAGAATGAAAAAACTGAATATATTTAAAAATTCACAAAACTCATAAATTATTAGCTAATAAACTATTAGCTCTCTTTGCTGAGTAACTATTAAGTTTTAATCACATTGAAATATATTTTTTCGCATTTTACAAAATTTCGTATAAATTTTATTTATATATTATTTATTTATTTTATGACAGCTCTCCTAATTTTAAATATTTTTTTCAATATTTCCAATAAAATGTTTTTTATAAATACTTCTTCTATGTTTTAAATTAGAAAAAGTAATAAAAATAAATAAATTAGTAATAAAAAAAATCTGTTAACAAAATTAATAAATTAGTAAAAAATTAATTATTAAAAAGTGTTAACAAAAGTCATAAATTAGTAATAAAAAAAATCTGCAAACAAAATTTATAAATTAGCAATAACAAAAAAAAATCTGTTAACAAAATTTTTAAATTAGTAAAAAAATAAGAAATAGAAAAAATAAAAATTAGAATTTGTTAACAAAATTTATAAATTAGTAAAAAAATAAGAAATAGAAAAAAATAAAAATTAGAATCTGAGAACAAAATTCTCAGCTGATAACTTTATTTTAAAACACGAAAACAATTTCGACAGAAGCAATAACAATGAATTTAAAAAATATATATATGAATAACGTATTACAAATTCTAAAAGTTCAGCAAACATAAAATCACTCAAAAAATTTTTTATTTGTAATGGACATAACAAAATTCTTAAAATAATATGGTTAAAATTGAAATGTTTATCTTTTGTCGAAACACTGAAAGAGCTTTTAAAAAAGAATTGCTTTCTCTAGAATGAAGTCGCAATGAAATCCAAGAACTAAAACTGTAGAACCTAGAGGCTGGCATTCTTTGAAAAGATTGTCCACTTTAAAAGTTCGTGCAAAATGTCTTTTATGCGCTACCTAATTTGGAATTTATACGGGTAAAGAAAACTTTTCTTGTTTAGAAGAAGCCGCCTCTTTTAGGGAAAAGAAATGGCATAGCAGGACAATCCTGGACTAAACCGAAAGAATAGGGAATACTTCTTTTGTTCCTAAAAATGTGCCATGAATACATTCGTAAAAAAAGGATTGCTTCACTAGATATTTCAAAGAACGTACAAGCAGGGAAGTGCACCCTTTCGGAATTGCAAATAACCGGATTTAACGAAAATCATCGAGATGCATCTAAGACTTAAACGTGCTCTCGATAAGATGTTATTCTAGAATTATGTGAAAAGTAACATAATGAAGTCACGCTACTTTGTAGCACAAAAAACGGACTTTAAACTTAAGACTTTACTTCCTTAAAACATTTGTTTTGTTTCAATTTTCTTACTTAAGAAGGCACTTAGTAAGAATTAGTATAAAATCCTTTTTTTTATAAAATAATTCTACATTACAACTCAGGGTAGTTAAATGTTATTCACATCACTTACGTAAATGTTATTAAACTTTCAAAGGTGGGCATATAATAAAATTTTAGTGTATTTAAATGGATATTTTAGTCGAACTATTAGTATTATATGTACAGTGTATGATCTACCTAAATTTTATCTAAATGTAAAGTGATAGAATTTTGTATTGAAGTGTATTTCTAGATAGTTTCTGTATTAGTCAAATTTTAACGTAAGTGAATGTGTATAATAATTTACCAACTTATTTTAGTAAAATGTAGCTATTTTATTCATTTTATTTGTTAAGATTCAAGATCATGAATGTATTTATCATAAATTTGATATTATTCTTTCTAATGTTAACGTTGATGCAGTTTTCAAAGATAATTTACTTAAAAGAAGAAATTTTATTTCATATTCCTTTTACATTAATATTGAAATTTTCCTGTAACTAAGAAAATAAAATGTCACTGGTTAAAAACATTTTAGGAATTCATTTAATATTTTGTCAGGATTTTATAGAGATTCTTTTAATATGTAAATATACTTAGTTTTTAATTTAATGAACAATGCTGATTTTTACTAGAGTTCTTAAAGTCTTCAAAAGGCGGTAATGATCCTTTAATTTTAAAACATGAAAATCCAGTACTATGTTAACATTTGCAGAAAATGAAAGTAAAATAGTGAAAAAATCGTGAATCAACCCAGAAAAATATTTTGGGGAAATAAATCTTTATTTTGGTACATTTATATTCCTGACAACCCAAGTATTTAACAACACACATCTGAATACTATATGGAAAATTTACAGTTAAATCAAATGATTTTAGTTAATGTTAAAATTACTTTAGTAAATATTATTGATGCCAACTGAAAGAAGTAATTTGGGAAAATAATTAATGGTTATTCCATTAAAATGTTTTTTTTTTTTTTTTTTCATTTTAATTCTCCATATATCCTAACTGATATTGATGTTTATCATATTGCAACTCACCTTGAATGTCGTATGTCTGGCAAAGTCCTGTTTAATGAGATGAAGTCGCTAACAAGGGCATTGAAACCATTCATTTTGTACAATTCATTTTTTGTGCCCTCAAGTTCTTTCGGCAGAAAGAAAGGAGTACCCATTTCACCAGGACCATGAGGAATTATTATGCTCTTCGTTTTGAACCAAGATTTCTTCTCGGGAGTCTGCAGGAAACATATTCTCATAGAATTAGGCTTAAATATTAATAAATATACATTCACAGTGTTATATTTATGATATTATACTTACTTATTTTTCAGTGGGTTCCGGCTCACTGTGGAATATATGGCAATGAAATGATCGATTTTTTGGCTAAAAAGGGAACCAGAATCCTACAGATTCCATGGGATCTTATCCCTTATTCAACTACATGCATACTTTTATTACTCACATTAATAAAAGAATGCATGTATAATGACTTCTGATTCAGGCAAGACGACCAAATAAAGGAAAAGTGTTGGAATGAATCTATTTAAAACGTTTCAGCTGCCCCTAGATGGCATGCTATTGCAGCTTTTCGGTTGGAGACTTGGCACGATTGCCTTGCAGGACATTTATTTAGAATTAACATCTGTCCCTTAATTGTGTATTATGCGAGAGAGACACTTATGGATGCATCACATCTTAAATAATGCCCTGAGGTGTCTGGTCATTTATATAATAGTACTGGTATGGCAACAGAGAAACTTCAAGATCTCAGGACTGTCTGACTTGTATTGACTTTTGACATTTTTTTTGTTTTCTTAGTTTTGCATTCTAATCTTACATGCTGTTTTTGCTTAACTTCATATGTAAGTGTTGTGCATGCTTTTCACACACTCGTCAATGAATTTGTATGTCCAAGTGCTACTGCTAAAAATGAAAAAATATGTATTTATGATACTTTCATGATTCCAATTCTTCAATTAAATTTTTAAAAAATAGTATGATTTCATAATCTGGTCAATGTCTGGTCGTTTTTTAGATGTTTTCCATATAATTTAAACAAGAAATGGGGAAAAAAATACATTTTTGTGAGTTTATTTAAAGTTAAAAAGATTGCCAGTATTTTGTTCAAAACATGGAATTTCACTACGTATTTGTAAATGTTTTAATGAATACAAAACTGGAATCCTAGTTCCTTTTCTTATCATTAAGTAATTTATACCTAATACAACAAATGGAAATATATTAACGTTTATCTAAACATTATAAAATACTTATTTTATGAATGCAAATTAGTAGTTTAATGTCCTTTAAAAATTACTCGGATTTAATAAAAGATGATTTTTGATGCTTTTTTCACTAACATTTTTTAAAATTTAAATTGAGCTCCTTGAGTTTTTCAATATTTTTGAATTTTTTTTTAAATTCGATATTTAGAGAAAGTTGACATTAAATGTAATTCAAAATCTTCCTGTCAAATATTTTAATAGTTGATATAGTGAATTTCTTATTTAACTTAAAAATAGTGATATGAATTTTATTTTTTTAGGGGATATTATTTTTTTCAATCCTTGCTTGGTTGCTTAGAATAAATTTGAATTACATGATATGATATTAATATATCATCACCTCAAATTAATAAAATTTTGAAAAATTATTACCACAAATTTGTGACTTAATATTATTTTATTCCAACGAAAAAATAATTTACAACAAATCTCAATTATTTAGTAAAACAGATAAAGACATCTGAAAGTTATTAGATTTATAAAGACATTATATGATTTACTTACTAAGTTATATGTTTAATAATAGCTTTAAAAATAACATTATTATCTTGTAAATTATATGACCCAAAATATTATATTTAAAAGAAAATAAACATTGTATGTCCTTAAACGAAAAGAATTTTTACACTTTAAAAAGTTTCTAGTATTCAAAAATATACTATTGTACATCTTTTTTTTTAATTACATTTATTTTAAATCGCATGTAGGAGTTTTAAGTTGATACAAAAAAAAAATGAGAATTTTTAATATTTATATTTCAGTTCATGTAATTTCTTAATATATTTAACAATTCTAAACTTCTGTACATAATAATATTTAAATGGTGATACTACCAATATATTGTTTAAAAACAATCATGGGAAAAATCTTTTAATTATTCCTATATCAAATTAACCAGTGTTAGTAAACAGATTTATCAAGATCCTATTTGACAGCTGAAATTAATCATTTATAAAGGCTTCCTGGTGCAATTACTAATAGTTTTATTTATCCTTAAATGATAAATGTTGTGATTTTAACGCATAAAGAAATGTTTATTTTGCATATATATAAAGCATTTCAATCCATTTTTTTCACGGAAAAAAAAAAACTTCCACTTCGTTTTATACCAAAATAATCCTAAAATACCTGAAATACTTGAGCAAAGAATGGAAGACATTTAAAACAATTCAAGGAATTCTTTTTTCTTTTAATTCTAAGGAAGACTATTCGACGCCTTTTTCTCAAATATACCGAATGTTAAAACCTTTGTCTACAGGAATACAATAAAAACCCCTGGCTATCTGATGGAACGAAACGTAATAGTCACAATCGATATTTCATCTCCAAGAAGAAAGGTTCAAAACAACAATCAAACGTCACCGAAATTTCTTTCCATTCCTCAAGCAAAATGAGCACAAAGCAATGAATTCAACACATTTAGAAACAAAAGTTTCGAACTAAACAAGCAAAGTTTCCTGAAACAAAAGAAAGTATGGCGGAAGCTTTTTCTCCAAGACGAAAAATCCTTTTATATTTGCCATTCAGCGCACAGAGTATTTTTGGACATTTAGAAGGGACAATAACTTTATGTTTTTATTCTTTGGAAGACAGCGGAAGAAACGTTAAAAAAAGAAACGTTCAGCTGGAATTTTTTGAAATGCTAAATCGCTGGCAGTGTTCCTCCCATTTTAATGCTTTACAGACAGTGCTTAGAGCTTTTCAAGATTAAACAAAGATGATCTATATAAGGTTTATAATATTTATCTATGAAAAGTTTTGTTTAATCTGCGGAAGCTTAGCAAAGTACTTTGATAAATCTTTTTAGTATTTATTTTATATTTTTTGCGAGTTTGAAATTTTGATATTGTGTATACTAGTTAATTTAACGTGTTACATTCTTTGAATTTGTTTTTTAAATTGGCATGGGTTCGAATATTTTCTACTCCATTGTCACTAGTTTTCTATTGTATTTTCCGTATAAAATAATTTTAGATGGTTATTCTTTTTTTTTTTTTTTTTTTTTTTTTATTCGTTCTCTTTAAAATTTATAATAAAATCTTCGAATAGTTTTCGCTCTGGTTAAACTAGTTAGATTTAATAGCCTTCCTTTTGATAAAAAAAGTAAATTGAAAGTTTCTTTGGGAAAACTATTTCAACATCTATGTTTTTCTTACTTTTAAATAAATATTTTTACAACTCAAATTCCTTTTTCTTGAAAATTTTTTCCCTAGTAATATTATTACTATGTTCTAAAGGACTGAGGTCAAATTGATTTTTTTTTTCAATTTCAATTTTTAATTTTTGTTTTAAATGTTTTATTTAATTACTTTTAAGTTCTATATCATATATTCTAAACAAAAAAAATTTTCAAAGCAAAAATATTTACTACAAATATATAAATATTTAAAACTATTTTATATATATGTAAATTTGAAATGCTTTTAAAAATATTTGAATTTACTGTAGTAATATTTAGTAACACATATTGGAAATAAATGTTGCTGTATATATATATATATATATATATATATATATATATATATATATATATATATATATATAGATATGGATAACGCTACAAAACAAATTAGGGTGAAATTTAAACTATAATTTCTCTAATATAAATATTTATTTGTCAAATAAAAACACTGCTTTTTTACTGTGAGAAAACCCTAACCATGGCCTGGTCAAAGATCTACCATAGTAGATGGATGGAAGAGGAATCAATGGAAGAGGTTCTTGGAAGAGGTTCAAGCTGGGATTCCCATTGGGTAATTAGAACAAATTAAAATGGTAAACTGACAAGCATTGTGGTAGCTCACTTCGATATTCATGGCTGCAGTGGGAAGGGAGCTTTCTTCCTGTGCTTGAAAACTCTAATGATTTCCTTACCGTGTACTTTCAAATATCCGCCAGTTAATTATTGAGAGTTTTCCCAAGAAGGTATTCCATATTTCCATTCTCCCAATCCAATGTTTTATGAAATTATGACCTGATGGCAAGTCTTAATTTCTGAAGGAGCAATTCCATTAATTTAAAAATAAAGTAAAGCACCTGATATATGAAATAAAACATTCAAAGGTTTTGGATAAAACATATAATCTTTGATAGTATGTTGCTTTTAAATTTGCTAAATAAAAATGAATTACCTAAAGTTGAATTTTGTCTAAACTGCACAGAATAATTTTTTCAAAAAAAAAAAAAAAATAATAATAAAACAATAAAATAAAATAAACAGTGTAATCCATTTTTAAAGTTTAAGGGAGACATATACAACACAATAAATATATCTACTTAAGAAATATCCTTTTAATAAAGGGCCTTATTGCCTCTCTCAAAAATGTATCAAGAAGAAATTACAGAATCAATTATGATAAAAGGTTGGGTTTCGCGATACATAGTGAATTTGTTATAATTAAAACTATGTATTAAGGTATCATGTTTAAATATTAAATAAAAATGTAAAATATTTGTTGCTAGAGATAATTTGGATCAATGACAATATCTGTATCAATATGAAAAAGGCCAATGTTTCATATTCCCAGTTTTATGAATAGGTTAAAAATATTGCTCAGGATCTTGCTAAATTCAACTTTAATTTTTCGTTTAATGGAACAGTGTTCATTTTAATAAGAAAATCTACGAGAATTTATGCGCTAATTTATAATAAGTATCTCTGATTATCTACGTATGATTGTGAAGCTCGTGTTTGAATGTTTAAGCGATAGAAGTCTATTTATCTTGGAATGAAAGATAATTAGAATGCATCGGGATCTCTTAATATTGGGAAAGGGAGGGATATGCTGTATCCGGTTAAAATTAATTCCGGAAACTTAATTGAGGGACCGTAGTAGAATTTCATTAATCGAAACATCAAAATTGGATTCAAAAAGCAGATTTGCTTCTTTACATAATTGAATTTGTACTGATATTCATTAATGATTTCTGAATTGTAAAAAAAAGAAATTTTCGATCTAAGCGAGTATTTTATTTATTAATGAATTGAACATTTTCAATTATATGGATATGAGAAAAACTGAATTAGTGAATGCATTCCAAATAAAACAGAAAAGGTAACTTCAATTCTTCATTAATGAATGTGGTCTTCAGTTCCTCCCAGATCTTTTTGACATTAATAGGACATTTTAAAACAAATGTTTTTAATCAGAATTCATAAAATTTAAATATGAAATTAAATATTAAGAAGTAAATTTAAAAAACACTACCTTTCTAAGAAGTGAATATTCTAATTGCATTTGAATTTATATATCTCTTTGATAAATTATGATTTAGGATTCACAATTCTTCTTCAAAGAAGTTCAAATGATACCATTTTAAATCTTTAGTAAAATTATATTTGACATAAATTTGTGATACGTATAAAAGTTTTCTTAAAAATGATGTTTAATAAGCAGATAAAAAAAAAGGAAGCTATTTAGAATATTTGAATTACATATTGGTGGAATATATTAATAAAAAGTTATACTTAAAATATTCTGTACAATCAATGAACTATATGAAACTAATGAGTTTTTTACACTGATATAAAAATCATTTAATATGTATAAGTATGCTAAAAATACTAATTAAATTTATAACTTTATTCGAACTCCCAAATAAAACAGATAAAAAAAAACTACAAGGAATACAAGATGCAGATAAAAACTATAAACAGTACAACTAGTAAAATTTATAATTGGAACAATTTTCAGTTAAAGTATTTATGACCCAACATCTTGAATCCTATTATATAATGTAAAATTATGTTATATATTTTTCATATAATGTAAAAGTAAGTTAGTGTGTTTAGATAAAAGATACTTATAGATAATTCCCAATCGAAAAGAGTAATGAATATTAGAAATTATTTGTCTCTATAATTAAAAGATTTGAATATTTTAATAAGATTTTAAAATTAGGTAGCATGAATAACGTCATAAAAGTTTTCTCAAATTTTTGCATTCAATACATTAATATTTAGTTATGAAACAATAGTGCGTATTTTAAAATATACAATGTGTTTTGATAAAAGAAATTTTTCCACCAAATAATGAAAATGGTACAGTCAAACCTGTTTTTGTGCGGGGGATAAGGACATATAAAAGAAATCGCATAAAAAATATTTTAAAGCTTCATAAATAGATATATAATATATTATTTGCAACACATTAAAAAAATTGCGATAAATAGGGACAGCATAAAAAAAGTCCCACATAGAAAATATATAAATTAAAACCTCATTATGTAACACTACCTCGCATCTAATAACATTCGTGGTAACGGGATGATGATAAAGTATCGACGTGCGTTTTACAGCTCTTCATTTTACCTTCTATTAAAGAGATTTAACATGATTGATCATTCAAAAATTGAAATATATTTCTTGCAATTGTAACTTCCTTTATTCAGCTGGTTTTTGACTCGACTTGAAGAGTGGATAGCGAGGATTTTCCACTTTAATATAAAGCATTTGTTTCCAAGTTACTCTAAAGAATGCTTTTTTTTTTCTACTTTCGCCTCTCTTGTTTCCTGAGATGTACCCTTTGACCTCTGACAGACGCCTCTGCCCCCTAAGCCGTGAACTGTTATAAAAAAGGAAAGACGATTTGTTTACATTTTTGTGAATACATCCTTGGGGGAAACTGGATCCTGACAAATCTGGACTATGTCATCTAGAACACGGTAGGAACTTCGCCTTTTATTTTTTACCTCTTTTTTCTGACTGCTTTTGAATGTCCATCCTAAGCCATTTTCTTCTCGTATAATTAGAGTATTATAATAATTTCTCCTTTGTTGAACCAACTCATTGTTTTTAAATCTTTTCCTATATATATATATATTTAAATTTAAACCAACAAACTCCATCCATCCCAATATGGATTTAGAGAAGGAAAATCAATTGACCATTCTATAATCAAATTAATAGATTTGATAAATAATTATCAGTCTGAACTCAAATATTCCGTTCTTATCTAAACAGATATTAAAGGAGCCTTCGATGACGTTAAATATAACGTTCTTTTAACGTTATATTATATATAACGGTAAAAATAGATTACCTTTAATTATTGAAAAAACTAATATTACAGAAACTCTGCTTGATGCTTTTAACAATAGAAAAGTAGCAATTCAGACCAGTGAAGGACCAATTTTCCACAAACAGTCTCAGGGTAGACCACAAAGATCTTGCAGTGGCTCAGCTTTTCGGAACCTTATAGCTGATGAAATATTAAATTTTCTCTGGCCAGCTGATATTCATTTGCTAGCCTTTGCAGATAACTTCGCATTCATCATTTGAAGCAGGACAAGAGAGGGACACAAAGAACTCGCGGCTACAGCTCTGAATAAATTCAAAATGTGGTCAATTAAACATCATCATACTGCTTCACTTGAAAAGACTAACTACATTCTATTCGGTAAATTAAAAAGTGGTACAAAGATTCACTAGAATGACAAACCAATACGAAGAAAGCAGACAATATATATATTAGGCGTATAGGCTAATATTTTACGTATTATAGTATGTAAGAGCATTCTAGATGAAAAACTTAATTGAACTGCGCATCTTAAAGAACAGTCAACCAAAGCTATGGAAAAGCTGAATCGTCTCTATAGAATTGCTGGTAAATAGTAGGTAATCAGTAAGGAACACAGGAAAATACTCTACAAAACAATTATAGAGCGTATGCTTTCCCATGATACAACAATATAAGTAACCAATCTTACAGCTTACTCTTCAATTTCAGCCTTGCAAGTGGTAACTGGAATACAACTTTTACACCTGACAATTAAATAGGAAGCGATTTTCGTAAAAAATTATTAAAGGTCGAAACATTTTTATATTATATGGCACTAGTTTTAACCCAAATGATTATTTGAAAAAAACAAAACGCAGAAAATTTTGGCATAGATCTAAAAAGTCGCATTCATAATCACTTCAACTGTAATTCCATTATTAATATTTTCACAAATGATTCTAAATTTGAAATCGGTATAGATTGCGCATTTTGCTGTTTCAAGTATGACAACTTAATTCACGAATGGAAGGAAAAACTTCCAAACTGAACTTCTTGGTATCAAAAATATGTTAGAGTATTCGGAATCTTTAAATTTTTCAGTTTCAATTTGGACAGGCAGCCAGACTAGTCTATCGGCTATCCTTAATCTTAAATCAATTCCCTCATCTAATGGCCAGAGAAATACAGCAAAAACGCTTAAACAATGACTTCGTCCAATTCCTTTGGATAAAATAGCATACAGCCTATTTTTGGATCGCAAATAGCCTTTGTAAAGCAAGCGTTACCGATGGCGAATCAATTTGTCTTCCTACTCCATTTCCACTTCTCTAAAAGAACTTGAATAATTGTCTTTTAGAGGATTCACAATGAGACTAGAATCAAAGCAACACCCGGGCGAAAATGTTTCGAAATTATTCCTAAAGTATCATAAAATAGCAGAATTCTGTTTAGAGGAGAAATTATGTTCACTAGTGACCATGTTCCATTCTCAACATACCCTAAAAGATTCAACCTCTTAAAAGATGATTTCTGTTCCTGTGGAGAAACTGGAGAACGATTCCACTAAGCCTCTGCTTGTCTTGTTATTTAGATTCATGGCATCTTAAAATCCCTTAAGTCTTTTTACATTCACTAGCACAGAAATGTAATTTACAATCCATGACTAGATAGAAAATTATCAAATTAATGAAATTTTTAGAATAAAAGGAACATTTAATCATCCCAAGAAGACCATTATCTCTAAAATAAAAATTGAACTCTCTGTAACCATTCAATCACCTTCTATGTAATATTTTATTCTTCATAGAATGAATGCTATCATAATATCCTGTATCCCATACCAACCTTTTTTTTTTTCTTTCTTCCCACAGGTTTATCACCATTAATCTGCATTGCATACTTCACTTATGTTTTTGTTAGCATTTGTTGATTTCATAGTTCTGATATATTAGTTACTATATTTTTTTCAGTATTTTATCTCTTTATACTTTTAAGTGATTTCTTTTTCCTACACTTATCTTTTTAACTGGTAAGGGGCTACATAGTCCTGGATACAGTGATGAGGATTGGGGTAAAGTATAGTAATGGGATGATATAATTAGGTGTGCCATTTGTTGGATTTTTTTAATTTGCATTTTATTTTGACAGCCATCTGTTATTTTATTTTTGAATTAATTTTTATTCATAATATACATTTGATGGAATTTTTTTTATACCGCACAAAAAACGATCGCATAAAAACAGGTTTGACTGTATTCCTTAAGGTGATAAAAATGTCACTTCATATGTAGGAAAAACGCATACTGTATATTTTAATTAATATGCACCAGATACACATTGTAAAAAAGACACGACAGAAATAGAAGTTCATTGTTATTCATAATATTTATTCGGTTTAAGCTCTGTATTTTTATTGGAAAGTGTTAAATAATGATAAAGTAATTAAGTTCGAATCCAAATCTAGTAAGTATTCAAGCTATCTTCATTCAGACTTTGTGAATGATATGGTATACGTATATTATTAGCATGAAGCTTATACATCAAAAAACCTTTTTTTGTTTTTGAAATTTACCAAACGAAAAAAGTGGTTTCGTGAGAGATTCTCATTGTTCAAAGATGACAAGCGACAAGAATAAGAAAATCATATAATTATATACTGCCATAGAAAAATTGTATATTGCATTATATTTCTATAAGAATATTTTTGGGAAAGTAGGAAAATATAATAATACACGGAAAGATGTTATCTGTCATGAAATGAAAATAACGGTAATACTATAGAAATATTCTTAACATTTTCTCAAAAATCGAATGTCATTCCTAAAATAATTCTCTTTGAAGATTTATGCCGTTTGAGTAAAACTTTCTGTATTATTCTATTTTCTTTAAGGAACAATATCGTCAAGAAACAAAGGTAGAAATTCAGAAAGATTTAGTTTACAGATTTGGAAGACATGAGCAAACTACAGAAATGGGCTTGGGATTATAATGGACGGATATTATACAGGACAATTTGAGTTACTGATGTTATTGTTCAATTGTCTTAAATTAGTACAAGTTAAATAAACATATCCTATGTCAACCTTATTTTTTTCGTTCTTCCCACAGGTTTATCATCATTAATTATTCCATCTGCATTGTATACTTCCTGTTTCACTTATGTTTTGTTGATTTCATAGTTCTGTTATGTTAGTTACTATATTTTTTTCTGTATTTTATCTCTTTTTACTTTTAAATGTATTTTTTCCACCATAATCTTACCTCTATTATATTACTCTATTTGTAATCAATAACGGTATTTAATTTAAAAGTCCATTCACACAAAGAATTTTAAAATCGAACTGAACCATATAATTTTTCTGAAAACGGCAAATTATAGAAATAGATTAACGAATCTTACCTTTACATTTTTATGTCGTAAGGAGTAGATTCCTGGTACGTTATAGTTGGATGTGTCCTTATCCAAGTCAACCTCGATGAAAGTTCGAAGCCCTAGGCTGGTTACGGCAGCTCGGAGTAATAAACCGACGCAAAAAACAGCAATGCAGAGTGTCAGGAACATCCTACAGAGTCTCTTTCTTTTACGACGAGCCATAGTCTTGTCACAACGATGCAAAATGCAAGATTTTACGATGCCATTTCTAGAAGATATCACCACATATATTTGCGATTCTCAGGCAGATTTTTTTGGCCAGGCTTGAAGTTCAGGATATATTTTCTCATCAGTTGACTAGGAAGTATTTCTTCAAGACAGAATTGCAATATTTTTATTTTAAAATTGGGATTTCATCGTTGTTCGGAAAAAAGTGTTTTCTTCAAGCCTAATTTTACTTTCAACTTATCATTCCATTCGTGGTTCCTAATTAAATAAAAATAATTTAATATTTCAATTTGACAAGGGAAAATATTTTTTTATTCTTTTCAGAAATATAACTTTCTATTTTTGTGTGATTTTTATTCACGTTAAAAGAAAAAATATAATTATTTGAATTTAAGTTGGATATAAAAGAATTAAAAATTTGATATATTATCATAAAAAAATTATTAATAACTTAATCCACATTGTAGTATTGCGATTTGGTTTCTGGCATTTTTATTAAATCATAAAAATATTTACAACTATTTTAGAAATTAAAATAGAGAAATGATTATAATTTCAACGCTGCATATTTTAAAGTCTTAACTTTTGATGCTATTCGTTATTTATATTTGTGCTCTATATATTTGAATTAAATAGACCAAATTTTAAGAACTTAATTGTTAAATTTACTTAAACTATTTAATTAAAAGGAAATATTGTTATTAAGAAAATGTTTTTCTTTTATTTTCATTTTTTAAGTATATTATGCGAATAAAATTTATCCAAATATCTCTTTAACTAAATATTAAAAATTTAGGTAATTTTTAACACATACAAAACGAAAATTCTTTTAATAAATCATGATCGATCTATATATAAAGCAACATATTTGTTTTTGTGTGTTTTAATTGCTTAACATTTGGAAACTGTAATATTAAAAGTCCAATTTTTTGCTCTGGATTTTTTTATTTTATTTTTTTCTTTGTATCTGGTGCGTAACTGAAAATGACACAACGAAAACTTATTATTTTCTTTAATAAAATAAATATCTTCTTTTTTATTGTGCAATTGAGATTTCAAACTATTTAGTTGAAGAATCGTCTGCAAAAGAATTACGAATTGAAGTGACTTCATAGCTAGTACTCCCTCTTATTCACATTTGTGATCCGTTATCGTATTTAATATATTTTTTATTAAATTGTGAAAATTTTGAAAATTTTGTGACTGCTTCTGGGCTTAACAACAATGGGTCATGTCTGATAATATTTTATAAAAGTACACTTATTTTATATTATTAATAACGGCAGGAAAGTGTGAAATTAAAAACATTGTGCATTAAAATAAGTTCACTTCTTAACCTTTCTTCTTACAATTCCATGATTGAAAAAATCTTTTAATACACCAATACATTAAATTACATTTAATATTCTATTTTGTCAATTTGTATTTCTGGTTAAAATTTTTATAAAAAAATATTTATTGTTGGCAAGAGTCAAAAATGTATAAATATGTTTTAAAAACATTAATAAGTTGCATTTGATTTATATTTTACAAATTTGTACAGTAATTTATGTGTAAAATAGAATTAATACACAGAATTTATAGTTTTGCAAAAAAAAAATCCTTCTAAAAGTCATTTAAAGTTTAGGAAAAGAGACTATTTGCATAACATAAATTAATTAGAATTATTTTATTGCAATTCAAACATCAAAACTATTTTAATGTTACGACTCAATAAAATTCTGATAGCCATTACAAATAACTACTCCATATTTTAATGTTTGACTGTCATATAAAATTTTTTTCTTGTAGTGTAGTAAACGCTTTATCTTTGTGGGAAATAGTGTCACTAAGAATCGAGAATCTATAAATTTCCTTTCTACTGTCGTCAAACTAAACG
Source organism: Caerostris darwini (assembly GCA_021605075.1). Classification (NCBI taxonomy): domain Eukaryota; kingdom Metazoa; phylum Arthropoda; class Arachnida; order Araneae; family Araneidae; genus Caerostris; species Caerostris darwini. The sequence continues at coordinate 969,574 of BPLQ01005803.1, read as the reverse complement.
GAAGGAATAGTTTTATAGCAATAAAAATGATACTCGTTTAGTCTCGATAGATGCTTATTTTCTGTATTAAAAGCTATTATAAAAAAGGAGCATTATCACTAACTGTATTTTTTTATGTACTGTCTGGCGAATTCAAGTTGTTGAAAAGTATAGAAGTTTGTATACTTAAAGTGGTATTGATTGAATAAAGTAAGAATTGAAATTTATTGATTCTTATAAGAAAGTGCAACAATTCATATTATTCCGGATGAAATATTCATGAACAAAATCTCACAATTCGAGAAACTTTTATTTTATTTCTTTGTTAAATGTAAATATTTTTTTTTAAAAATCCTCCGAACATCCTTACACAATTTCAGTATTTTGTGATTTTTGCCGTCGTGTTAATTTCATTAGCCATTGTTCTAAGCTAACTATTATCGTTTATCAATAAATGCATTATTTCTCAAATATATATTTTACACAAGTAAATTAACATTCATGTTAATTAAATTTAAAGCGATTCTGAAATTTCGAGATGTGGGAATACCAAAAATCGTAAGTAACTTTTCCCCCATCAAAAATTAATTTTACAGATTTAAAGTTATATGGAAGTAATCTAGGTTTTAGCAATAAATTTTCTTATTTTTTTTAATCTTCGATTATTTCAGCGTATTTCATAATTATAGGTAAATATGCGGCGTTAATTGTTATGAGACATTTGATGGGACTATTTTAATATTCATTAAAACATAACTAGCGTTTAGCAATAAATTTTCTTGATTTATTTTTAATCTCAATGATGTAGGCAATATTTCATAATCATAGGCAAATATACAGCGTTAATTATTATGAGAATCATGATGCCAAAATAATTGTTATTACAACGGATATGTTGAGTATTTCAATATCAAGGAAATATTTTTCAAATCGGAAAAAAAAATTATTTAAAGATCACTTTTAGAATTTTTAATTTGAAGCTACAATTTTTGATAGGAAACTACTTTATCACTCAAATTACACGAAAAATTTATTTTGTTTGGCAATGTTATGTGCAAATAAATGTGTGTACAAACTTTTAAATAAGTGTTTTAAGAACATTTATTCATAAATCAGAGAATAAATTTGGTAGACTTAAAAAAATTTAAAACTATAAATTTTAATCTCAGTAACATGCTAAACTAATGTAATAAAAATAATAGGTAAATAATTCTGTAATAATTATCGAATAATTAATAATGCAATTATTATTAATATTAATATATTTACATTATTAATAATTATTATAATATAATAAACATCGAAAATTTGACACAGATTTGAGGAGTACACATTTTGAAAATCTGGAACTAAAAAACTAAGCATCAATATATCACGTCAAAATATTGTTACGCGTAACATCCAAATGATGATATTCAGAGAATATAGTATGTCCTAATTTTATTATAGAAATTTTTAAAACATATTTTATAAATTTAAGGCTTTCAGCTGTCATTCCTTAATAAAGTTATCCCCAAACTATCGACCTCGGTGCCAATTTAAATCTTAGCATGATAAAAGCAAATAACCTCCTCGCCGACAACAATTCTCCTTACAATTGACAGTTATTGCTTTTCCTCAGGCAATGCTTTACTTTCTGACATCATATTCATACTCTTTTTGTGGTGGTGTTATTAGTGGGATATCCCTTTTCTATCTCTGCTTACTTTGATTCCTAACGTTTAACGATTAGGTCATAGAAAAGGTGGATTACTTTATAGTTATGATAAATACAACTCTAAAGAAATAAGCGACTGAGTAACTAAAATCTTAATAATTGAAGAATAACAATTTATATGTCTAATTAATTTGGTATTCTAAGATGTTGATGAAAATACTTACAGAACTATCTTAAATCACTTCACTATTTTAATAATCAAAAATATTTTTACATTTTCTAAAAATTCAAATAAACAAAATAACTATAATAGAAATAGCTCCAAAATATGCTTCCTTCATTCAAATGATAAATATGAAATAAATAAAATAAAGGACTAAGATGTTAAAAATAACTAAAATCTTAATAACTGAACAATAACAATTTATGTTATTATAAAAATTAAAATTTTCTTTTATGTTGTATACTTGTATTTCTATGATCAAAATACTCATATAACTATATTAAATCACTCCACTATTTTAATAATCAGAAAATATTTTAAATTTTCTAAAAATTCGAATAAACTGAATGATTACAATAGTTTAAAAAGACTAGTAAATGACTACGATAGTTGAGCTCCAAATTATGCTTCATTCATTGAATTTATAGAAAAAAAAACTTTTTAAAAACATATATAACTTCATTTTTTGGTTGATTTTAGTACAAAAACTGACAAAGAAATTAACACTGCATTAATTTATCAAGAAAATTGCAAAATTTGTTTTCAATCGGCGTCAAATTATAACTTTTGAAGAAAGAAAAGTGACTTAAAATACATTGTAAATTATATAAGCTCACAAATCATTTTCTAGGTATTTTGTACTACTGCCAAGAAACTTTATCAGTTTATAACTGTCAGTCTTGTATAAAGTATTGCAGTGCAGCTTACTTATCGATTTTGCACTTAACTGCGAAATGAACTCGACTATCTTCATAAGTAAAGTTTCAAACTCGGTATAGGTAAACAGGAGCTCCTCTAAATGCACGTCCGAAACGCGCAACCTCAACTAATTATTATATAGCTATCCATAGCTAGCTATAAGCGTGCGTGGAATTATCGCTTGAGTCCCTACTCTCACGCTTATCATAATGGGGGTTATAATTCCTGGCAGGGCTCATTTGAAATCGTAGGCTCAGTCTAAATAGTTTCAGGCCAGTTTAAATTTTGAATCCTTAGGGAACCATTTAAAGTTGGGATTTCGACTTCATGTGGGCTAATTTAGGGAAGACTCTCATAGTATAAATAATATATTTATTTGAAATGTAATTTCGAAATATTGAAGGTAAATTACACATTAATTAGCTTTTCGCAATGTTCTGATCCTCCTGATGTTATGATGCCGTAACTAATGAATCACTAGAGGAAAAACTTGTTTTGAAGTGATACTTGATACGATAAAAATGCATGATCATATCGAATGTATAAATTGGAGAAATTATGTTCAAGAACAAATATGTAAATAATTAATATATAAACTAACTTGTATTTAATGTGCATATTTTTAAATATGTAATTTTTGCACATTTTAATTACTTTGACGAATGAGAGTTCATTTGGTTCATTGAAAGGAAAATTATATTTTTAAAATTTAAAACATGATTCTGAAACTTAACAAATAAATAAGCAAATATTTTTCATGAGATTCAAGTGTTACAGAAAATTATAGTGGTAATATTATATACAGGCTCGAAACAAACTCTCTATAAAGTCACAAAAAGGACAAGCTTTGTCTGATGGTTGGTATTTTCAAAATAATCCAAGTCTTCTAAATATCTAAATTTAAATAGAAAATAATTAATTTATTACAAGTTTATTAACGTTAATATTTATTTTACAATACCTGTATAGAATTAATAAATAATATCTAAAATAAATAACTGTTAAAAACTAATTAAATCAAATTTAGAAAAGATCTTAAGTTATTTAAACATATTTTTTAAACTGATATTAATAAATCCACTATTAATTTCTATTAAAGTATAATAGAGCTGCAATTATTTATAAAAATAAATAATAGTCAAATAAGAAATAAGTATCAATTTTATTTCCAAACGTAAAATTATAAATTGATATTTTTAATTAAGAAATGAGTCGATTAAATTTTCATTCAATGCACAAAATTATTTAATTAACTATTAATATTATTTAAGTATATTTATTATTATTGGTACATTTTTGTATAAAAACTTAACAGTTGTTTATTAATATGTATTTTATTTTATAGCTTATATGGTATATTCATTTAAAAGTGAATGGTATATGGTATATTTATTTAAAAGTGAAGTATAAAATATATGATATTAATTTAAATTCATTATAAGAAAAGAAAGAATTTCCTTTAATGAAAAAAAAAATCATTTTTGAAAGGCTTCAGTTAGCAAACAACATACTATACAGCACAAACAAAAAATTTCATATCGTTACCAGGTATACCTATTTACAGCATGTAGACATACATAGACACAAATATAAATATAGAAACATGCTGCTTGCGGTCATGGGAAAAAAAATTTGTATTAAAGGATATTCTAATTTTTCCATAGAATTCAATAACTTTTTACATATTCGAATGCGATAGAAAGTCTAACAGAAAAAAAAATTAAACTGAGAATGAAATGCAAGAAAGACATTATAAAGTAAAAGAATTGCAGTACAGGAATTAATTTAATTTCTTAAATTTGAATTTCGATATCCAAAATAAAATGTCTGATAAAAGTTTAAACTTTTTCTTTTTTAAGATCTTTTGAAAAATAAAATGACATCACAGAACTCTATGGAAGAAAATATCTAAAACTAAAAAAAATCTAATAATAAATCAGACGAATTCAAATTACAATTTTTATGCAGAGTCAACAAAAAGTAATGTTACGCCAGCTCAACCTAAGGGTAAGATTCACTTCTTTGAGAAAAAAGTTGCGATTCGTAAGTAGGAAATAAAAATCTTTCCATGAATTATCGATAAAAGCCATTTTACGGACTAGTCTCGCTATTTGATTCGATTAAATTTAATTTGTCTGATATAGCCTGATTTTATTTTTAGTTTAATCCTAAAGAATTTATCATCAAAGCCATGTTTAAAATCTCTGGATGATGAACCCTATAAAAGTCAATGATGAAATAGAACTCGAAGATTCACGAAAGTTCTTTATTATTTGTGGCAAGTAATTTTAATATTTATTTTCTGCTTTTATTTCAAATTATATTTAAAATTTATTCCTGAGGAAAATTAAAAGGAATAATTAAAAAAAAGTAATCGAAATAAATACAGGTGAATGCATTAATAAGTAACCATCTTTTCATTGTCTCCATCTCCATTTCCAACTATGAAAAAAGATACAATTTTAATTCCAAAATATACGTAAAATTGAAAGATTCATTAATATTTCTCGTAAATTCTAAATTTTTTTTTGGTAACCTAGGAAACAGAACATAATTCCTCAAAAATTAATGTTTTCAAGTCATATTCAGCTTACTAAAAAGAGGTATAAGCATAAAATGAATAATGTCTGAAATCTATTGTTTTCTTTTATTTATGAATAAATGTTCCTGAAAAATTGATCAACAATAAATAAAAAATTTGAAAATGCTCTCAATACTTAAATTTCTAAAAATACAGCTTTATAAGAATTAAGTACACTACTTTGAATAGAAAGCTATGTACTATGCTATATTTTTAATTTTTGTTTTCAGAACATTATTTCTATAAAACACTTAATTGTTAAGACAAAATGTAAATTAATTAATTGTTAAGATTTATGTAATTGTTAAGACTAATTAAAATTCGTAAGATATAAAATTGGAAATACCTTAATCATTCATATCATCATTAACTGCACTTGTGAATAAATTTATACATAAAATAAAATAAAATAAAATAAAATAAAGTCCTAAAAGTCGGCAATTTGTCACACAAATGCATAAATGAGTTTGAGTTGCATCATACGAAAACTACATTCGATTACAAATAGCAATTGGAACATCTTGAAATAATTTCTGAGGCGCTTTTTTCTCAAATTGTATTGTTTCTTCTTTCAAATTGTATACAAAGGGTGATTACATATTTTTGAACATTATATATATATATATTTTGAATATTATATATTTTATATATATATATATATATATATATTATAAACCAAATGACCAATTTTTTAATATGCTCAGTCTGATAGCCTCTTTGTTAAACTATCATATTGCATGTTTATTTCCAAGATAAAGGAGCGTTTCTTAAAATAGCAAAATTGATATTATTTTCACTTCTCCTCTACAATCTTCTAGAGTCCATCCAATGTTTTGGGATGCCACTTAGAAAGAGCTTGTTTTAAAAGCTCAAATGTACAGTAATCCATACCAGGCACGTCAGGGGACTTGTGTGAGATGCATTTAAATGAAATAGCCTCAATGCCGGTTTCCTTTCTCATTTTCATCTAAGTAAAGAGGGAAGTTCTCTTTAGAGGTATGACTGGTACCTCATCCTGCTGAAACTAACACAGTGAAGATTTTTTAGGTAAAGTGATAGAATCTTCTTTATTGAAAATGCATATTTATGTTTGTAATCAAATATATTTATGTTTGTATTGAAAATCATATTTATGTTTATAATTTTGATATTTTTTTCTACTTTCATTATTTTAAATTTTCCATTAAAAGAGAATCCAGTTAGAATTCTAAAACCGTTTAGCAAAGTTTTCCTTGTTTTCTCTGTATCATTATTTTAGGTCTTTGTCTCATCTATTTGGTAGTTAATCAATATTTTTCGATTGAATTCAGAAAATAAATTCATGCCTCATCAATTGTAATTACATATTTCAATTTCTCACCTGTCATAAAATTTGCATATAGTCCTAAGCTGAGTAACATACATTGTCGTTAATCGGTGAACGTCATGTATTTGGTTTGATTAGTTTGAAATCAAATTTTATAATTTTTTTTACAGTTTCTATGAAGATATATAAAGAGTTTGGGATAGTTCTATGGGGTGATTAAAGAGTTTGTGATAGTTCTATGGGATCTCTTAAAACATGAGATGCAACCATAAATATAATAAGAGGTGTAAGTGCATTTCCTATGATTTTCCAAAATTTATTAAGGAAATATATTTGTAAAATAATTCCTTAAGCGCATGTCTTATTTTAAGCGGAATTATATTTAATTCCCTATATTTGTTATACCACGGAATCAAGTTTAATGTATTTTCATAATTCCCTATACCATGAAATATGAAATTGAATCTATTTTTATAAACTACCATTGCATATTTAATCATGAAAGCAATTAAATATAATACAAATTGAAACCGGTGAACAAAATTAATTTGTACGAGTCAATTGTTAATATAATTAAAATTACCTCACTTAACCATTTCAATGTTAAGAGAAGTAATTTAATTTTCAACTTCTATTATAAAGTTGAATGCATTTTCATAAACTACCATTGTATATTTGCTCATGAAAACAATTAAAAAGAATATAAATCGAAAACAGCGAACAAAATTAATTTGTACAAGCCAATTGCTAATATACTTAATATTACTTCCCTTAGGGATTTTTTGTGGTCAAATATGTCATAGAAATTGTCGAAAATTTGTTTTCTTTTCTCTGTCTGCAGCAAATGGTAGAGTTATGCCTTGTTTTTTAGTACTACTTTAAACTTCTTTACAGTCCGGTATGGCAGTGACATAAATGGTCAAAGAAAGGTGAATTTCAAAGATAATTTTTACAGTAACCTGAAACATAAAACTGTCCAATAAACCGTATTTTAGATTGTTCAGTTTATTATTTTTATGCCTAAATCTCTGTGTTTTTAGTTCAAATGAAAGTTATCTCTCCATACTGCATATATATTCTCATTGTCGCACAGGCGCGTTTCTCCAAAACTACCCCATAAAAGCAGTGGACTAAAGCACCTGATCCTCAACACAGGCTAGGCGTTGCAAAGCTTTACTCCCTCCCCCTAAACGGATAGGGGCGAACTTTTATTTCCTCCCTAGCTCCAGGGAAGGTCTAAAGCTGTATATAGTGACTGATCCACTTAAATTAAACCATAGGGAGCAATAAAAAAAGGAAAAGGTATTGACTTTAGGGTCTCTCACTACCAAAGTCTTCAAAATAAATGGATAAGAATCTTTGTAAGGTGTTTGGTAATGGCGTGACTTGGTCAATTCAAGACTTTCTTCTTCCATCGGTATAACAGATTTCAATCTTTTAAAGCGCGGAATTTATAGGAATCGGTCACTCTTGTTATGAAGTTGAAAATGAGTCGTCAAATTAAAATGGTCACTATAAACAACTTAAAGAAGTGAATTAGGGCAAGATTTTTTACCCTTTTTTAATGAGGTTTAGTATACTTTTTAAACTTCCATGCTTTTAAATTCTGTAGTATAGTAACTTATTTTTTCGACAGGAAAACATGAAAACAAAATGCAAAAAATACAGTTTTGTATTATAAAATAAAAATATAAATATCTTCAAATAATTGCACAACTATATCTAATATAATCTTGCTTGCATACTAACAAAAAAAAACTTCTTGTCATGATTTTGTTAAAATTCTAAAATACACATTTTGATAAATAAAAAAATGACATTATACAATTGATAATTCCTTTAGAGCCATTTTAATTTAACAGAGATAATCTTAAATCTATTTATGTGAGTTAATAAAACTATTTGCGATGTATTCTATCTTCTTACTACTCTTCTTTTGTTACGGAATTAATGGTTGTAAGCTTAACTTCGTGGCAATACTACGATAGTTTTAATCTCATGGGCTTTACTTTTTTTCTTCCTGTTACTGCATTAAATCAACGCAGCTGTTTCGACTTTATTGCATTCACCTTAACACCAGCTGCATAGCAATTCTTCTAATCTGTAACTCAAATGCGATTGGTTATCTAAAATATATAATTAGATATTAGAGTACTGTTTCAGTTGCATGTGAGAAAAATAAAAGGAATCCAATGCTAACAATTTAAAGTCTGCATTTCTTATTCATAATGAATTATTTTAGAAATGAATTTTAAACATAATTCTAATATCTTTGAAGTAATCTTTTAACAAGATTATATATACAATAGAAAGTTTATAAAATTTGTACTAGACGTAATAAAATATGCATAGCTGTGTAAAATAAAGTTTTTTCTTAACTTTTTTAAAACTAAAAATGTTAATAAAGTTTGATTCTGTTATTTTGTTATGTAAAAGGAAATCACCTCTAAAAGTCGAACTATTAATATATTGGTTGTTTGATTATTTTGTTTGTTCTATCTTTTTTGTTTATTCATCTTTTATCGAATTTTATATACGAGACTTACTTTTGAAAATAACCATTTTGCTGGTTGAATTAAGCATATAATATGTATTTTTGTATTTCTTAATAAATAAAATCTTGAAATTATTACTGTAATCATTGAATAATTTTGAGCATTAAATATGTAAAATTTTTTCATTCATTCAAATAAGCAAATATCTTTCTTATTCATAAAAATATTAAATTTTAATACTTAACTAAAATTATATCAAAAACTACTGACTATTCAACTAAACTATTCACAAAATCTATAGACTTATTTTAGACATTTAAATAATATAGCATTCATTACAACTAATATGGGTACAAGGTAAATTGAATCAGATAAAACTGCAGATTGCCCTAACTAATGCATTTGCTGAAAAATTTGTCCTTAAAAGACACGCATTCGTTTGAAATTCGTCACAAGACTATCATCCATGTTAAACCCGCAATAACCTTTCAGAAGTTTAACAAGATGTATCTTAAGCTGTATTATAGTGCAGATTTGGTTTGTAGTGCTTAGTAATTTCAAAGGATAAGACAAGCCATTCTAAGGAACTGATGTCCTTTATGAATAATCAATCATCTTCTATAATAACACCGCCTCGGCTGAAGTTATCATTCTATTATAATTGGCAGATGATTTCTCATTCCCCATAACCTCCAGATATATGATATAGAATCTGAACCGAGAATAAATCAGGATTCACAAGAGAATATTATACACGCCAACTGGTTATTGGTTCAGTTAATTCTAACGGCACCGGTTTAAACTAGTTTCTGCAACATATCAATGGCTTCAAAGACTTTAGTTGTGATATATTCTGTATTATAGTCCATTTTCACATTTCATTCATACGATGCTTGTCAATTTAAGAATAATTCAGCTTACCATAAACACTTTGTTTTTCTTGATAAATTCTGTATTCGAATACTTCTCAGGAGTTATATTTTTTAAAATCAATTTGTTGAATAGGCAAGTAAGTACACCGCTAATTTTTAATTGCTTATAAGAAGTAGAAAAGAGCAATTTTTAAGCTTTCCTATCTCAAGGAATAAATTCATATTATTGTAATAAAATGTGTCTTATATATTACATAAATGGAATGATTATATATTGCCATGTATTTCGCATAAATATTGATAAATAAAAGCATATTTTAATTCAAATATGATTACCGAAACAATTTAGATATCTTCCTAAAGTTGAAAGAGAGAGAACATTAATTTATCGTATATACCGTATTAATTTACCGTATACAGAGAACATTAATTTACCTGCAGAAATGTCTTTTAAGTATCAACCTTAACAGAAACATCAGTCTTACTGGTGATTCAATTCAGATTATCTGGTTAGAAGCAAGCTCATTACCAATATAACAACTCAAGCGAAATCTTATTTCATTCAAACAACTAATTCAAATAAAATTGAATAACACTTTCCATTATTTTTAGTGTTGCTTAATTAGAATAAAAGAACTACAAAGCCGTATCAAATTTCATTTATTTTTTTTCATTCATGTACTGTACATTTTTACCACGGCGAGTAAAAAAAGGGGGGGAACTTAATGATTTTTGAAACATTATCACACAAGCGAAAAATTAAAAGGAAGGTTGCGATTGTATTGTCATTGCATTGTTTCGAGATGAATTATTCATGAACAAGCTAACCGAATTTGAGTTACTTCGTTATTTAAAACTTGTTTTATATTTGAATACTGTGTTGAAAAGTATGCCAACAAATATCTTCAGATCTAACGACTTTACTGTCGAAAGCAATTCAAATAAGAAGAAAAATAGATTTACGTTCATCCAGGCGAATATTTTAATTAACCCTCTTTCAGACACATGGAACGAATCAGTAGAAATAGGAGATGTAATAGATTAAAGACAGTACAGAGAACATTAATTTAAATTAGTTTCACAGGTGAAGCGTAAATCATACCTCTTCACTATTTCTAGTTCGTAATTCTTCTATGATAATTTCGGATACAACGAATTAAATTTCATTTGTTATAAACCAATCATTTTTTAACAGTGCAATTAAAATCGGATCAATAGAAAATCAGTTTTCATCTCGCTGATTACTTAATGCTAACAACTAAATTAATATAATCTATCCAAATAGCTTTAATTGTAAAAAGTATGGATTTGATTTAACTTCTCGTTAAATTTGTTGGAAATTAAAGAATTGTTGAATGTTACGTGCCATATGCTTTGTCCTGCTGAAAACCGGCCTCAAGCAAACTCTGATGATAAGTAAGGGAAACAAATGATAAACTTGAGAGAATATCGGTGACTGATGAATATACCGGTAATCTTTACTAGGTAGGAGAAGACAGTAAATTACATTCACGCACCATTCTTTAACTCCAGGGGATGGATTAACATGGCAATGTATAAAGCAAAAAGCATGTTACCTGCCACGGCAATGAAATGAGTACAATGTAGTTTTGTGGACAGAATCGAGAATCATTTGAAAAGATTATGTCATGCCATTCGCTTTACCATACGAGACATTCTATGCACTATTGCAGTCATAAATAATTCTGGTATAGAATCAAAAGAAGTTACAACAATAAACACTTCGAAAAACTTCTTCGCTGCTGCAGGCGACGTCGAATGATGCCAGCTGCACTAGGACTTGTCAACAGTTAGAGAGCTATTAATTCTTGAACTAAGGTTCTTGATTTTGAACTATCATCCATTCTATTCATTATAGTACCATCTGTATAGCAGCACGCAGATGATGTATGTTGCCTTGTAAGGTTGAGTGATGAGTCTGGTGCACTCGCGTCAGTTAGCTCATTCCTCCTTCATCCACTTGAATAAATATTTGCATAAATTATAAGTAGTTTTTATTCAAGAAAGTATATTTTCTCAAAAGGATAAACCGTAGTCTCGATAAGCAGCATTTCTTCAGTTTATGAGACATATATTTATTATGTTTCTTAAACATTAAAGCCGCAAGAAAACATAAATTCAGTATTTAAGGGGAGTATATTGAGCCATTGTTCCTATATTGCTTTCAAGGAAATTTTCTAGCACACATAATTTACATTTACGTTTCTGTGCTAATCATTTACGTGTCTTACCATGAACTGCGCATAATGCACAATTCAAAGCTATTGAATATTTCCTTTATAGTGTTCGTATTTTGGAAGGTCAGGAGATAAAGTTGTTGCTTTAAAAATTAAAATACTCAGTAAAATATAAATTAATGTTAATAAGCGAAACTGAAAAAAAAAATGAAAAAAAAATAGTATTGCAGGTGACAAAATTTTAACATGTTTGAAAGAGAAGCTTTTAACTTAATTTTAAATTATCATTCAAAACTTCAGCGCAACAAATATTTACTACTCTTGGTAATTTTAATTTAGCTAATGGCACATCTTGATCCTCTTTTATTTAATGCTTTTCTGTAATGACTGTAGACGACATTTCCAAACATATTTACAAGTGGGCTTTCTTTTCAGGAATTTCCAGTATATTTTTTTATTAATAAATACTCAAATAAATCTTTCTTAAGTATGATATTTTTGCATTTGCATTCATTATCGCTATGACTGAAATATTCAGTTATATTACAGTGTTTTTTTCAATCTACTTAAGTGTCAACCTATGAACCAGTAAAGCATGTTAACCACTTTACCGTAGAACAACCAATTTGATGGATCACTGTTCTCCAGTAGAACTAGAAAGGTACAGAGAATTATATATTCAATTTATACAGGGATCTGGTAGAAAATTACCATTCCAATTGTAAGATATCCGGTATAATTGTAATGGTACACTGTTATTCTTTGGTACAAAGGGAATCTTACAATTTGGAATGCACATTCTAGGGAGGAGCCATATGGAGAGATTGTATCTTCCTACCTTATACCCAAACCAAGTGGAGGGGCTTTCCAGCTAATCGTGCTCATGCTTCAATTAAACACGTGATATTTTATTCTAGTTAACATACAGGGCATGAAGTTGTTCCTCAAGACGAAAAGATCATCTTATTTACAGTCACATTTCTGAGGTTTCATTATTTGAAACCAATAGATTAAGTTTTATTTTTAAAGAAACTAAACTTACGATATTTTTTATATGTGTTTAGAAATTTCTTATATTAACGGAGATGCAGTAGCGTATCGGAATTTTTTTTAAATTTTTTTTATACTTAAAATAATAACTTTTTTATTTACAACTAAAAAAAATGTAATTTAAATATTTCAAAATTTGTACTATTTTAAATCAAAATTTGTTATTATCTGTGAAAAGTTTTGCAGAAATTTGTGCATGATTTTTAATATGCTATGGTTATTTGATTTTTAAGAAATTTTTTCTCTCATACACCATAAAAAGAGTTAAAACCGATTTTTTAATTAACTCTTTATCTAAAATCTTATCCTGTGCATAAACTTATCAAACGCAGTATGAGAAATAATAAAATATTCATAGTATTCATTCATGAAAAATTGCATTGTTAGTATAGATCATCCTAAAAGATTTCTCTTTCGAATATACAACATAATAAATATCAATTACAATTTTTATTCATTGTTTATTTGCATACTTGCTTAGTTAAATTGCTAGATTACTGTGTTATTTCTCCGAAATCGGTTAAACAGATTGACCAAATGATAACACATACAGTAACAATAGAAATATTAATTAAAAAATATTTTAAGTAATGAATTTATAAAGCAACCAAATAACATCACCAATATTTCATTATGGAGCATTAACAAATATTTTGCTTTTGTCAGGTTGATTGCATATTCTTTTCCAGTAATATCCGTGTATATCACAAAAGGGAATCTTTCTTTTATGAATAATTTAACGGAGATTTTTTCTATTTCCATTGTTTCTTTACAGCAAATAAAAAGTCATGGAACTCTAAGTGCAGATGAAATTGGTACAAAGCAAAGCATTAACAAAAAAAAAATTAAGTATCTGATAATTATCTGATAGTAAAAAAGAAGTTTTGAGGTCATCATTATTTATATGCATTATTCGAATAATTTTTATTCTAACTATACAAAAGACAATATTACATTCTATTTTTTAACTAAATAGTACATCACTATATTCGACTTCTTATTACTATAAGACTGGTAAGAAATCATTCTTTTATTTATTTCAAAAGAAATTGAAAAGAAACAAAATTGAGTAGTTTATAGTAAACGTGCCTATAGACTATAAAATATTTTTATATAAATAATTTATCACAATATAAATATCTAATCGGGTTAGAGCTTGTCCAAAAAAATTGATTCCACATTGGGAGAATGATCAATCCGGAGAAAACTGACTCAAGCTCTTTCTCCCTGTGTTACCTCTTAATACAGATAAAGCTCCTGGCCATTAATTCTCTAATCCTTTACAAACTGTTAAATTTACTAAAATAATCTATTGCAGGATTTCTACAAAAGAAGTCATACATAAAGTGATTTTGAAAGCGTAAATAAATTGTCAATCGAAATATATCAGCTTCCTATACTAATAACTTTTTCTGTAATTTGCCTGTTAACAGTACGTGTTAAAATAAAAATGATATTAAACATTACAATAATTAAATTAGATTATAAACTAAGATTTTTATTCGTTAAACTAATCAATGTGAAACATTCCTCGAACTCAGTGGGAGAGAGAATCATAAAAAAATTATATCAGTTAAGAATTAATTACATATCCACTAATAAATACAGATTTCAATGATTATTTTGATAAATAATAGTTTTATATAAAATGTCAATTAAATGATCATTCATTAATAATGATCACTTTACTAACTGATCATTAAAAAAAATCACAAAAATTAAACAACTTTAATTTCGATTGGAAGAACTAATTATAAGGAGAAAAAAGGAAGATTGCATTTAAATATTACACCCTTATAAAAACTAATAAGCCTCCATAGTAAAATATTGTTTTCTAAGATTAGATATTGAAAAATTTCTGTTTTAGTTGTATAATACTTTTTTTCTAATAAATAAAAATTGTTATATATACAAAACTTGTTTTCTAATATACACATACTTATAAGAAAATATCTCTCAATACATACTGAGCTATATACATCTTACTAAAAATATTTTAATTTTAATAAAATAACTTTTGAGTACCAATATTTTATTTCTTTTTATTCATTTTGCCCTTATGATAAGGCAATTTAGCAACGTTATAAAGTTGATTAATATATTTAACAAATTTAAAACTATCATTTACAAACAACAATCATTGAAATCTGCATTTCATGTTAATTAAAGAATATAATAATTTTTCCAATTTAAGGTGGAACATATTTGAATCGACTATCTTCATTTAAAAAATAAGAATATTTTGGTTATCCAGTCAATAAAATAAATATTAAGATCTCAAACCTTAGCAATTCTATTAAAAACCAACATTTAAATAGATAACTTTTTTACTTATGAAATTTTGATGATTGTTTTTGCTTAATTTAAATATCAAATATTTTTTAAAAATTAAAAAATAAATAATATACAATATTTCTTACCATCAGGCAAAATAAAGAAGAAATTTGCGTTTCTTAAAAAATAGCGTAAAACACTATAAAATTTTCTCAATGATCTTGAAAGCGTGCTTCTGCCAACAAGCACGTTGCAGAGAGTGGTGCGAGATGCTGCACGGCAACACTGCTCGGCAGAAAAGTGATGCTTTCGTTTCGAAAATCCCCTCTCAGACGTTCCTCCAATCTGCCCCACAGCCATGACGTCATTATCCCAAGCGCCATCTTTTGCTCATCTACAGAATATGTGCATAAATATCACCTCTGTTCGCAATTCGATAATTTATTCCAAATGATGTCCGGTTCTCACATCTGTATGAAAATTATACATCTGAATGAATATCAAATATAGCATCGACTTTAAATCTGTTATATTTGAAACTGTGTGTGTTGTTTTAGATCATGAAAATAAAATTTTAGTCAATAATAACTGGATTTAAGTGGAACTATAATGGAAAAATAATATTGGATCTTTTAACTGTTTAAATTGTTATAATTGTTTAACTGTTCATATTTTAACTTTATTAAAATTTATGATCATGATTGTAAACATAATTCCATATGAAAATATATAACGGCCAATTTTTCAATATACAAAATGTGTAATATAACACATGGATTTATATGAAATATTAAGTTATTTGTGATCTTAGATATATATATATATATATATATATATATATATATATATATATATATATATATATATATATATATATATGTGTGTTTAAAGAGTTATCTAATATTACATTAATTATCTATTAATATTAAACAAAATAAGTAACGATTTTAGAACTGCTTTGCATCAAAAAGGATTTATTATTCAAGCATATTGTGCTTTAAACTGACTTATTTTAAAATTCTTGAGATTATTCTGGAATTATGAATATTTATTTTTAAGACAGTAATCGAATATTTTCATATACAGTTTTAAAATATAAAAATTGTTTTTAGAATTGAAATTTTTCTTGTATTTGCAATTGAATTGTGAACAGCGTGACATATATTCACTTTTACGTGGAATATTACGGCATAGTAAAATGAATTTTTATAAATATGCTATTGAATCCACATTGTTTAATTGCTAATATAATTAGTACATTCAAAACATTGTTTTCTTTCTTCTAAATTAGTCGCATTTATATTTATATTCTTAAATTTTATTAAGGCAATTTTGAATAAACGTTCTTTAGTAAACACCATGAATAATAAAAAAATGTTCTACTAAAAGATAAAAGTTATCTGTAAAAATATTTAACTGCATAAAAAAAACTATATTTCTTATACACTTCATGTATAGATTGATATTCGTATTCTTTTAAAAAGATTAAAAAAAAGTTATATAACAGTAATAATAACAAAAGAACGTAATAATATTGAATACAAGTGTTTTAGGATTCTTAATTCTTTATATTCTTTTTTTAATTTATTTGTAAACATTTGTCAAATATAAATCAAATGTGTTTTTAAGTTTTATTATCATTTATATCAGAACAACACTATTATTATTTTAATATACCTTTTCTAAACTTATATTCAATCAATATTTTGAAATAACTTTTGTTTTTTATTTACTTTATATCGATTACCTTCCAATAACTTGATAACATTCACAGAAGAAACTAATTTAATATACATTCGGTACTATAATAAAAAAGGATGGACTTGAATGGCCGAGTGTCTGGCGCTCGGTGCCACCAGTTTCTGGTTTGAGCCCCGGTGGAGCCATGGATGTTTGTAGTGGTTCGGAATCCACTTTAAACCGTAGATCCCGGTCTCATATGATTGTAAGAGCATCACGGAGCCACGTCAGACTTCTACCTACGGGTGATCTATCACAACGGAAGTTGTCCCCTTTCCCTCCATTCATGAGTAGATTACACATGGGATCTCGCACTGCAGGACACTGAGGATTAGTCACATAAATTAAGGATATCCCAGTACATTTAAAAATTCATTCAACAATTTACTAATATTTAATAATTTATTAATCCTTGAAACAATTTATTAATATTTAATAAGATATTAATTGTTAAACAGCTTATTATAGGTAAAAAAAATTTTCAAAGATTATGAAACTTTATAAAGAACGATTTCTTAATTCATGAAATTTTTACTATTGGAGTAATACATAGAAAAAAGGGCATAAATTGATGGTTTCTCCTTCAGTAATACTCAGTTATGAAACATTAGCCTCATAGACTGAGTTGTGATATCTTCTGTATTATAGTTCATTTTCACATTTCATTCATACGATGCTTGTCAATTTAAGAATAATTAAGATTACCATAAACATTTCATTTGTCTCAATAAATTCTTTATTCGAATACTTCTCAGCAGATATATTTTTAATATCAATTTGTTGAATAGGCAAGTAAATATATCGTCAATTTTTAATTGTATATCAAAAATAGAAAAGAGCAATTTTTAAGCTTTCCCACATCAAAGAATATATTCATATTATTGTAATAAAATGTGTCAATATATATAATCGTATAAAATGTACTAATATTTTATAATTTATTTATCCTTAAAACAGTTTATTAATATTTAATAACAAACTAATTATGAAACAATTTGTTATTGATGAAATTTCTTTCAAAGATTTTGAACCTTTATAAAGAAAGACTTTTTGACTTTTTAATGTGACATTTTAATGCAATGTAATTTTTACTATTGATGGATTAGATAGAAAAAAAGGACATAAATTGATGATTTCTCCTTCAGTTATAAAACATATATAGACTAACAGAAGCTGTCTCCTTTCCCTCCATCCATGAATAGATTACTCATGTGATGTCCCTCCCACACCGCAGGACACTGAGGATTAGTCATATAAATTAAGGATTTCACAGTACACTTAAAAATTCATTCAACAACTTACTAATATTTAATAAGTTATTAATCCTTAAAACAGTTTATTAATATTTAATAACATGAAACAATGAACTACTAATTATTTCATAATTAACAATGAATGATTAATTATGAAACAATTTATTATAGATGAAATTTTCTTTCAAAGATTACGAAACTTTATCTTAAATCCTGAAATTTTTACTGTTCGAGTGACAGATATAAAAAAGGGCATAAATAGATGGTTTCCCCTTCAGTTATGAAACATATATATGGCCCCCATCTTCTTTTGTGAAATTTGGTAAGGGAAGAGGATGCCGTAAAACTTACGGATATTACCAGCTGAATCGGACGTCATTTGTGAAATTTAAGAGCTCTCTTTTGCATTTTAAGGTTCCCGACAGGAAGTCTCAGCATGCCGTGGAAAACTAATAGCCTCACTTAAAAGGATTCGTCCGGACATTTAAGAAGTCGTGCAATTTAAAACTAAATGCCTCCATCCCTTTAGATGCAATACAGGAGGGCAAAATATCTCCGGAAATAATGAAGCTGTAAGTTCTTTCGTTCATTTAAATGCCTCCATTAAAAATTGCATTCATCATCTTGTCAAATTAGAGGGCTTTTTCTTTCTTGGGAGAATATTATTATTATTAAAAAGCTTCTTCAAACATACGCATACGCATCTGAAGAGAAAGAGTTTCGTCTTAAATTGAATGCCAAAAAGAGCACGTGCTCTTGAGGCAGCAAAATTATTCTCTAAAATATTAATCAAAATGTTGTAAGGTATCTTTATATAGGAGCAGAAAAATTTATCTGCATAAAGTTGTTTTTTATTCGTTCGTTCTAACATTTTGTTGTTGTTTTTTATAGTGAGTCTGGAAATGATAATGATTAATGTATTTTTGATTTACTTCCTGAAAATTGATAAGAAAATTGGATTTTCTTTACGATAATATTCCGTAAAAAAACTTTAAGTGAATTATGAATTTTTTTTCTAGTTTCGTGTCACTTTTATGTTATAAATTCTTGTAATGAAGATTGAATTAAATGCAAATAAATGGAAAATAAAATGCAAATAAAAGAAATATGGAAATACGAAAGTTCTAATTTTATCTTCTGTTTTACCTGAAGGCATTTAAAATTTTGCTTTCTCTGCCTTTGAGATATTCTAATGTAATATATCTTTTTATCTCTTCAGCACCTTTTTTTGAAAACTGTATTACAAGGTATATTTAATTAATTTACAATTACTAACATGTTTTTCTATAGAATAATATCAATTGATAAAATATATTTTTACAATTTTTTTATGCAGCTATTTAAAAATTTTTGAGCATTTTATATCCTTCTTGGTACCTCATTTATTTCATGTAAATATAATCTTACTGATTTAACATCAACTTGGAAAGTCCTTTGATGTGTTAACAGATTTCTTTTTCTTGGGTAAATGAATAATTTGTACATTAATATCCGAATTACAGATATACCTTACAGATATTACAGATTATGAAAATACCTTACAGATACCTTATATATTATGAAAATATACACAAAGAGGATTCCTTCCTTGGAGAAATTTTTAAAATAAATTTGCTGAAATTTTCTGGAAAACGACACACTGATCAAGGAAGGCAGAATAATGATTAAAGAGGATATTTCAAAACCTTAAACTTTAACCTGTCAGTTATTAAATTAAATGGATGGGAGGGGGGGCTTTCAATATTTTTTATTGTTAATTAATAAAATCTTATCTTTTCTCAGTTACAAGTCCAGTCAAGTATAGTCCTTATCTTTTTCCCTTTTATTTCTATTCACGGTCAAAATATAATTTATAAATACAGTTTTTGCTACTGCTAATATAATCTATTATGGTATCATTGCATATGCTTACTATATTAAATAGTAAAAATACGGCATATATATCCTTTATTTTAGTAATTCTAACATTATTTAAATAACAAATAGAATGTATAATATTCCATTAACTACAAAGATATCAGTATTACTTCACATTTGAATCTTGATAAATAATTCTCATATTTCAACGATATTTAAAAATGGAAAATTGATTTTTATAATTAAAAATATTTCATAAAATTTTTTCTAATAATCATTGATGTTTTCATAAATAAATTTGATTTAATGTGTTTTTTCTTGAGACACAAAATAATAAAATTATTATCTTTAGGGTTGGGAAATAAATGATGGATAATAAAAATTTTAATAAGCAATGGAAATTTAAAAATTGATTATTTTTGTGTGTTTCTTTAGAACTCCAGCAATTAAAAAGGAATAAAAAATTTTGAAATTCATGCATCTAAAAATCAAATTAGTAATGCTTTGTTATTTAAATTTTATTTGTTAATCTTAAAAAAATAATTGCCATATATTATTAAACATAAATATCAAAAGATTTGTTTTTATAAATCCATATTTGCCTCAGTATAAACAATGAAATGTTTTTTGAATTACCTTACTTAATTCAAATATTCTAGCACATCATCGAAATATATATATATATATATATAATTGATTACTTTCATTAAAATAACATGAAATGGTTAAGAGAGAAACTTATATTAAATAAACTTTCAGCAATTATATGGCATAAAAATGAATTTAAATATATATATACATGTTTTCTATTAGTTGAAATTCAATCTTTGCAGTGTTTGAGGATCCAATTAGCTTTTTTAAAATATGAAATTAAAAACGTTGCCTGACATTAAAACATTAAATACAGAAATTAATTGCAACTGTCTTTTCAAAAAGGTATAGATATTTATTTTTATAAAAAATTCATGTATAATTTTAAAAGGAAAGGTTATCTCTTTTAAAATAGAAGTAGAATAATTTACTTTTTCTGCTAATTAGTAACAAATATTCTTTTTTTACTGTTAACTTAAGAGAAATAAAAGAAATCCCAGAGTGAAAACAAATAGTTACAGTTAATTAGTAGTTAGTGCAGTAGTTACTGTTCTTTCCTTCAGTTAAAATACACTGCACAAGAAAATCTATTTTATTTAACATCATAATAAATAAGCCAAACCATGCAATCTTTTTGAAAAGCTGTTGTAACATAATAGCAATAACAATTAAGAAATGTTAAAAATTAAGATAAAAAAAAAACGAAAATAAGCAAGACGAAGCTTTTATAACTGTTCTTTGAAACAAAAGCATATTAAAAAGAATCTAATGTAAAGCACATACAATGTATGGGTCACGTTTATAGTTAATTAAAACAAGAATTCATAGGAATTTTTTTTGTTTAAAATTCACAAACTTTCATTTATAAGCTTTCGAAGACATAATTACAAAGTTACATTTTTAGATTTGCATGAATCCTATGATTAAATGGCGACATGATATCCAATTGGCTAGCTAGCCCTCTGGCTTTTGATACCACGGGTTTCAGATTCGAATCTTGGAGGTGGCATAGATGTTTTTTACTGGTTCGGAATACATGTTAAATTGTAGGTCTAATTACGCTAAAGTTTGCAAAAAAGGACCGTGTGACAAATTAAACGAAATCTCATTAATTGACGTTATATGAATTGCACGTTACATTAAATGCAGA
Organism: Caerostris darwini; assembly: GCA_021605075.1. Taxonomy (NCBI): domain Eukaryota; kingdom Metazoa; phylum Arthropoda; class Arachnida; order Araneae; family Araneidae; genus Caerostris; species Caerostris darwini. The sequence continues at coordinate 947,649 of BPLQ01005803.1, read as the reverse complement.
AAATAAAGTTAAATGAGATCTACTTGATATTTTCCTATTAAATCTATATTTTTGTCAAGGGAGTTATTTAATATATGTAACACTCGTAATCTACTAATATTACTTATTTTCTCTTTTCACCGGACATAAATTTGTGTTATAAAATTAAAAATATTTTTGACATTAAAAAAATTAACATTTAAAAATGCGTGCCTTTAAATATTTTTTTAATGATTGTTGCTTAATTGTAAAATACTTAATTGAAATAAAATAATTAATCAAATAAAATAGGTTTTTTTAAAAATGTAGAAGTGAAAAAATAAGTTAAATATTTTTTTAATCTTACTTAAATATCGTATTTATGATATAAAATATTACTATATCGTACAGAATATCAATATGATATTTTTATTTGTGATTTTCTCAAAAGAAGAAAAGAAAAACGAATAGAAATGGTAAAAAATAAAAATCATAGTGAAATTTAAGGAAAATTATTGAAGATTTATATTTCTGTTGAGTTAGTTTTCTTCCACTCGAACTTCTACAGAAAAGATATAGCTGATACCATGCTTGATATAGATTATATGCCGTACGCATATATTTCACACCGTTTACCAACTGAAGAAAAGGATATCGATTATGCAATTATATCTTCAGAAATGATGTTGTTAGTGGGACTGGATATTTTCAATTGTCACAATAAAGGCATAATGGTCCAGAAAATATTCAGCAGCATTATATCAATGAAATGAATTAAAATCTTTAACACAAATGTTTCATATTTAAATAGTTTACTTATTTATTGACATTGTTGCTATTTTCTTAAATTATTTATAAATATTATATATAATATTAATCATATATATAAATATTATTTTTTTATATTTTATGCCTAAACATTTTTCTTATAAAAGCGTAAGATATGACAATTTTTTAGGTCATGTATTTTATTCCTTACAAAAAAACTCGAAATATCCTGATGAGCAATTTAATGAGGAGCTGTATTTGTACTGAACTATTGTACTTGTTCTTTATATAACAATAATATTATACATAGTTACATTTATTAAAAATTAAATAAAATCACTGCATTTTATAAAAAAATTAAGTATCATATCAATATACACTTATGTAAAAATTTAAAAATTGAGTATTTCGTCGTTTTTCTTGAAAGGTATTGAACGAAATTCGAAGTTAATACTTCTTAACAAATATGTAAATCTCTAGTGTCGAATGAGTAAGCGTATACATAACGTGTGTATGGTGCAAACAGAAAAACTGGCTTTAGAATTACACATCACAATTTCCATTTTTCTTTCACTTAGATACTTCAACTGACTTCGTGGAGTATTTTTGCAGCATTAGGTGAACTTCAAAAGCAAACAGTTAAAGCCTACTCCAGATTTGAATTCCAGAAGTCCCCGAGTATTCATTTGTTCCAGTTTGAACACAAAAATAAGCTGTGACATCTCTCCATACCAGTGATCCTCTAATCGTCTCTCAGAAAGTCGTAAATCATTTGATAATCAAAACCCGACATCAGGACGAAATGTAATTTTCCTCCCCAGAAAGTTGGCAAACGAAACAGCATGGGTTTCGATTTCCATTAAAACTGCAGTGTACAGGTTTTATGTAAGGTACTCAAAAATTTAACTTTCAAGTCTCAATGCAGCTTAAAATGAGTAACTACCAAAGTTCGGATGATGGAATTATATGGCGAATGGTGGGGAGACAGGAAGCAGGGAAGCCTCAAGTGTTGATTTCTAGAGACTGAAGTGTGACTTTTAATGTCTTTTCTAACTTATGGAAACAATATACAGATACTGATTCTTGACTATGTCATCCATGATATTGATATCTCAAGATTGATCTATATAGATATCCAACATCGATATTTGTAAATTGTAGTAAGACATAACAGGAGTTTAATAGCTACTCAGCTTTCTTGTATCCTCCATGTTCCCCCAGGAACCTTAGTTACAAATGTTACTATTTCCAGAAGAGAGATATATATTTGCAAGACCTGCTGTTTGTATCCCACTCCCTTCTTCAAGCAGGTGACCCCTTTTAGCAACCTACGGAGAATATCAGCTTTGGACCAGAGATCGCTGGTGAGCCTTTTATTCATTGATGAATCCCGGTTCAGCCAAACCCCTTATTCTCCACTTATTCCCCTCTTCCGCCTGGTTCTCTCCAAGGACACAATATCTGTCCTTCATCCTCCAAAAAAGAGACCACAATTGTAATGGAGGTTATGTTATAAGCAGGCATCATGTTGGATAAATGCGCAGATATCTACGTTTTTGTCAGAGGCTCTGTGACTGCTGTGAAGTATCCAAATGAAATCTTTATGACCTGTATTCGTCTTTTCAGGGATGCAGTTTGCTTAAATATCATTTTAATGTACGCGTCCTCAGAGGGCTCAACTGAATTTCTTGAAAGTTAAGATATTTGCTAGATAATAGCCGGAATTTTAGGCTGTTTAAGATTCTCTTATGAGAGTAATTGCAACTCACTTTCTAGCTTTGCAAATCACCCAAGGCCTATAAAACAGCTTTGCTGGAGAAGTAGGGCCATATTTCCTAGGGACTCATAAACTGTCTGATTTCTGGTGCGAATTCATTTTTAAAACCAATTTGTATAATTGTAAGTGGGCCACACCCCATATTAACTAATTTTTGTATTCAATATTGCAAGTTCAATTTTTTAATTTCCAGTGTTGATGAGTCTTACGCACGATCATGCGTGTGTAGTGATGCGCTGTTGTATTTTCGTATCATGCTAGACTCATTTCATATCCAATTTCATTGAAACCTGTTCTGTAGTTCTGGAAATAACCGACCAAAAATTAAGTTTCTCTAAATTTTGATTACCAGTGTTAATCAGAAGATAATATATTTAATATAGAAAAAATAATATAAAATTTTTGTCCTTAAATCGATACATTTATTATTTTTTTTATAATTATCACTAACACCCACTTAAGCTTTTCATCCTTCGATATTCTTGCAGTGTAACAAAGGCATTTTCACTGTTAGTAAATTTTCTTTATCAATGCACGAAAGTTGGCATACCGCAGTATTCTTACCAAAGAACGATCAAAATCGATGAAAGCAAGGTTTACAAATGACGAACTAATTTTGTTTACAACGATTGCAGTAAACAAAATTTGCCTAATCCACATTCTTATATTTCTGTTGTAAAAGGCAAATTATCAATGTTCAAAATACTAAATGCAAATGTTAAGTAATATTTTTATATTGGAATGTCTTGAATGTTAGTTATTCATGTCATTTTTTTTTTTTTTAGTTTTTATATCTATTTTACTGCCCAAATTCAGCCTGCAATGCCACTGTGCTGGTGTCTAAATTGCAAATTATCTTTTATATAGACAAGCCGAATTCCCATGGTTTAAATACCATGTATACGAAATTTAGTTACATAGTGATATATGATTGAACTTTAAACAACTATACTTCAGTTATGAAAAATCTAAAGATATATTTTAATGTATATCAAGAAAAACTTTTTTTCTTGTATATATTTACCTATCCTAATGAATTATTCACAGAAATTTTTGTATAACTAAAAATCTGTTACTTAAATTCCTTGCGCTTTTTTATGGTAGTGAACATTAAACTATTAATATCTCTTATAATATATCATTGCTGTCATATTTCCTTAATTTTGATTCATTAACTAAATCTAAATTTTATTGCTGTTATAATATTATTTAAACTAAAAGTATATATTTTTAAAGTGAATCTAAATGAAATAAAAAAAGTTCATACTGTAAAAAAATTTACTTCACATTTTTTTTGTCGGTTAATAAGAATATGATATAATGTTCATATGTAAACTAATACCTCATACATACAACAAAAATTGAGGACATTTTCGAAAAAAACAGGGAATTTTGTGCGGAAAAATAAGTTAATATATTAAAACTATTTTCCTTAGTATACCAATTTTCTATACAATAGTTCCCTTTTCTGGCATAATATAGTCACATTGGCGTAAAGTAGATTTTAGAAGGTGATTAGACTCAAGATATTTAAGTAGTCCATAGTTTTTTAGGAAATAACCGCAATTCATTAAACATTTCTTATAGATAATATTTATGTTTGGAAAAAAATATAGCAATTAACTGTCTATGCACAGCCCTGTAATTTGAAACAGGTTTAAAGGCTGACATTCCTTTTATTCCTCATTTTTAATCAATTAATAAAATTAACTCAATTTCTTATAATAATAATCAATTTATAAATAATTATAAGCAATTATTTATAATCAATTTATTTTTTATTTTTTATCAATTCTTAATTTTTAAAAGCTAGTCATTTCCTCTAGAGGAAAAAGAAAATTCAAAAAATCTTCTAAACATTTTCTTAGAGAGTTAATAGATGCATGATATCGGTACCAATCAGTTCTAGTTAATAAATTTCATGAAAATAAATTTCCGCCGATATTTGTAAATCTTAAAAAATCTACTTTTTTTCCTAAATATTAATAAGATCTGCAAAGGTATAGAAATATTCTTGATGAAATACTGGAAAGTCAAAAGTACTGTCTAACTATTTTTTTTCAACGGTGAATCTTAATTCTTAAAAACTCACCTAAATATTAATAAGATCTGCAAAGGTATAGAAATATCCTTGATGAAATACTGGAAAGTCAAAAAAAAAAAAAAAAAAAAAGGACTGTAACTATTTTTTCAACAGTGACCATTATCCGTCTGCTCCCTTTTATATACCTATCCCAGGCAATTCATCTTCCCCAAGAAATCGCTACTCCACAGGCATTCTTTCATTACTAGACCGTTAGCAATCCATTTTACCCACGTCTAGGTTTTCGGTTTCGTTTTAACCGAAAGATGCTCCGAAGGATGGTTAACGACCGGCCTTCCTCTTAGTTTGTAGAGCACCTCAATTGGAATCGCGCTATAAAAGCTCCATGTTATTTCCTTCTTAGGAAAAGAAGTTAACTTGAAAGTATTGTAGACTTTTTTTTCTTTGCTTCTTTTGCTTCTTTTGTTCGACTACATGCCCACTCCTTTCGCTCGAGTCGATAAAAGTGATGAGAAGCGAAACATTTCCCAAAGAAGAAATAAGATGATCGTTGCCTTCGCTCTATTTCCTGGCCCCGTGGAATTAACTACTCCATTGTCGTCTGTTATTCGCAGTCGACAATTCTTCACTTCAAGGGACTCTTTTAACTCAGTAGGAGGACTTCCCTATCAGTCTCCCGACCAGGCCAGGAAAGAAAACTTTTACTGTAGTTACTTTTACGAGTTTTCATAACTTTATTGGCTTCGGTGTCACGGGGAATAATTTCAAGGAGCAAGTTTTACGGTTTCTAAACGTAATGAAATTGGCAACAGAATTTCAACTCGTTTTAGAAGTGGTAAAATATTTCGCGTCATAACAGTGCAAATGAGAGGAAGGCTCTCTGATCTGCTAGTTTTCATCATCCTTTAAAATATAAAAATTAAGAATAACTACAGTAAAAACTTTTTACTATTTTTTTATAAGAAAAAAATTTTAGCTTAGATTTTACTTCTAACTTTTTATTCTTGAGCCAAACAATAAAGAATTAGTTATGCCTTTTATCTGAATGAACTTTTATCTGAATGAACTTATATTTTGTGTGTGTCATATACATAAAATATTTTACATTTGATTTGGGATTATTATATATTTAAATGAAATATAATATAATATACACCAATTAATGCATTTAAATTAATTTTAGTGCAGAATTGTTAAGGTTTTTTCCCACAGACAACTGGATTGTAGTATCTTTGCTTGTAATCTGTCTTAATCTTTTCCACATGGGTGATTTTTCTGTTCCATAATAAAAAAATTTTATAAAATAACTAGCTAATAATTCGTGCTTTTTTTGCGTAAAAAAATAGTAGAAATATTTCTATTACAGAAAAAAAAAGTTATATGCAGAAGAAATAAGATTTTAGACCCCATTTTTAGACATAAAGTCGATACTCGTAGTGTATACTTTTATTTATTGTACTATTTTACATTTCCTTTAATATCATATAAAATATTTTATTTTAAAATGTCGATTAATTTTGTTGAAAAATGATGAGTTATTGGAAAAACGTTTCTCTAGTTCCTTCGAAAAACTGATAAACACCAACTGCTATGCAAGATTAGTGAAAAAAAGTTTGCTTCAAAATTCATTTAAATTTTAGATTTAATTTCTTATTATGGTTTTTCGATCTTCTTTCCATATTTTAAACAGATAACTTTTATTAATTTGTAGTTACCAATTAAATTTTGTTAATCTTGTAACAGGAGGACCAAGTTACTGATATCTCTACCAAAATTATTTTGAACCATTATCTGTTTTTATACAATGTATTATTTTTATTTTACAATTTTATTCGCCTTTCATTTACATCCATTTATTTTGAGCTTAATAATGCTTAGATTAAAGGGCGATTAACTACAAAATGCTTAACTCTAAAGTAACTCTAAACTAACCATTACTTAAATATTTTTGTCATTTAATCCAATTCAGTCGTTTAGCTGACATGTTAGCAATCTTAATTAAGATACACCAATAAATAATAAGGAAAGAGAAAAGTGATTTGGAAAGACTTATGTTCACGTTTTACATATTTTAAGATTACAAATAACTCATAATGCCGTTACATCCGCAGGCCATTCACAAACTTTTAATTAACTTTCTAATGTTTTAACAAGTAAAGACTATGCAAGGACCTATTTATAACGAAGGATATTTAACTTGGAGGCGCACCGTAAATTGTGAGAGATCACTTTTGAAAGCGGTTCTCGGATTTCGTTAGCGCTCTGAGCAATAACAATGTGGTAAACACACTGTGCAACACTTCCAACTAATTTTCCATTAATTACAGCCATACAGCGAGGCTGAAAGTAAAAGTTTTGCCAACATCTTGAGGATAAATCTTTCCGGAAAGGATAACGAGATGCGAAATGCAGATGAGACCGCTGCTGAACGCTTTTAGTCAGATGGGAGCGTACTTCGAGAAGCTACTAATCTGAAGTTAAGGTTTCAGACAGGGCTCTCGGAGCTCATTAGTTATTCCAGCAATTTTTATTATGTTAAAACTCTCATTAATCTATCTGCATAGTTCCTTCAGCCGTATTAGAGAAAATATATAGTCTTTAAATACTGTGGTTTTACATACATTTGTTTCTTAAGCCTTGATAAGCTAGTTACGGTTGACATCAAAATAATAATAAAAAACCATCATCAATATGTATTTTTTTTATTTAAATTTAAAAAATCAATATGCGGAACTCATTAGTTATTCGAGTAAAATAATTTTTATTAAAATGTTGATTGACTTTGTTGAAAAATTATGAGTAGTTATAAATACTTTTCTTTAACTCCTCCGAAAAATTGATAAAGATAAATACTAACTGCTATACAGAATTAGTGAAAAAAATTTTGTTTTAAAATTCATTTAAATTTAAGACGAGGTGTATTAATAAAGCTTTAGCCCTTATTTTTAGACATAAATCAGATACTCGTATTGTATACCTTTATTTACTGTGCTACTTTATATCTCATTTAATGTAATATAAAAAAAAATTTTAAATGTCAACTGATTTCTTAAGCCTTGATAAGCTAGTTACGGTTGACATCAAAATAACAATAAAAATCCATCAACAATATGTATTTTTTTTATTTAAATTTAAAAAATTAATATGCGAAACTCATTAGTTATTCGAGAAATTTTTATTATGTTAAAATTCTCATTAATCTATCTGCATAGTTCCTACAGCCGTATTAGAGAAAATATATAGTCTTTAAATACTGTGGTTTTACATACATCTGTTTCTTAAGCCTTGATAAGCTAGTTACGGTTGACATCAAAATAACAATAAAAATCCATCATCAATATGTATTTTTTTATTTAAATTTAAAAAATTAATATATCGGAACTAATTCGTTATTCGAGTAATTTTTATTATGTTAAAACTCTCATTAATCTATCTGCATAGTTCCTACAGCCGTATTAGAGAACATATATAGTCTTTAAATACTGTGGTTTTACATACATTTGTTTCTTAAGCCTTGATAAGCTAGTTACGGTTGACATCAAAATAATAATAAAAATCCATCATCAATATGTATTTTTTTTATTTAAATTTAAAAAATCAATATGCGGAACTCATTAGTTATTCGAGTAAAATAATTTTTATTAAAATGTTCATTGACTTTGTTGAAAAATTATGAGTTGTTATAAATACTTTTCTTTAGTTCCTCCGAAAAATTGATAAAAATAAATACTAACTGCTATACAGAATTAGTGAAAAAATTTTTGTTTTAAAATTCATTTAAATTTAAGACGAGGTGTATTAATAAAGCTTTAGCCCTTATTTTTAGACATAAATCTGATACTCGTATTGTATACCTTTATTTACTGTGCTACTTTATATTTCATTTAATGTAATATAAAAAAAAAAAAATTTTAATGTCAACTCATTTCTTAAGCCTTGATAAGCTAGTTACGGTTGACATCAAAATAACAATAAAAATCCATCATCAATATGTATTTTTTTTATTTAAATTTAAAAAATTAATATGCGGAACTCATTAGTTATTCGAGTAATTTTTATTATGTTAAAACTCTCATTAATCTATCTGAATAGTTCCTTCAGCCGTATTAGAGAAAATATATAGTCTTTAAATACTATGGTTTTACATACATTTGTTTCTTACACCTTGATAAGCTAGTTACAGTTGACATAAAAATCCATTATCGATATGTATTCTTTTTATTTAAATTTAAAAAATTAATATGCGGAGCTCATTAGTTATTTGAGTAATTTTTATTATGTTAAAACTGTCATTAATCTATCTGAATAGTTTATTCAACCATATTAACGAAAATATATAGTCTTTAAATACTGTGGTTTTACATACATTTGTTTCTTAAGCCTTGATAAGCTAGTTACAGATGACATCAAAATAGCAATAAAAATCCATTATCGATATGTATTCTTTTTATTTAAGTTTAAAAAATTAATATGCGGAGCTCATTAGTTATTCGAGAAATTTTTATTATGTTAAAATTCTCATTAATCTATCTGCATAGTTCCTACAGCCGTATTAGAGAAAATATATAGTCTTTAAATACTGTGGTTTTACATACATCTGTTTCTTTAGCCTTGATAAGCTAGTTACGGTTGACATCAAAATAACAATAAAAATCCATCATCAATATGTATTTTTTTTATTTAAATTTAAAAAATTAATATATCGGAACTAATTCGTTATTCGAGTAATTTTTATTATGTTAAAACTCTCATTAATCTATCTGCATAGTTCCTACAGCCGTATTAGAGAACATATATAGTCTTTAAATACTGTGGTTTTACATACATTTGTTTCTTAAGCCTTGATAAGCTAGTTACGGTTGACATCAAAATAATAATAAAAATCCATCATCAATATGTATTTTTTTTATTTAAATTTAAAAAATCAATATGCGGAACTCATTAGTTATTCGAGTAAAATAATTTTTATTAAAATGTTCATTGACTTTGTTGAAAAATTATGAGTTGTTATAAATACTTTTCTTTAGTTCCTCCGAAAAATTGATAAAAATAAATACTAACTGCTATACAGAATTAGTGAAAAAATTTTTGTTTTAAAATTCATTTAAATTTAAGACGAGGTGTATTAATAAAGCTTTAGCCCTTATTTTTAGACATAAATCTGATACTCTGTATTGTATACCTTTATTTACTGTGCTACTTTATATTTCATTTAATGTAATATAAAAAAAAAAAATTTTAATGTCAACTCATTTCTTAAGCCTTGATAAGCTAGTTACGGTTGACATCAAAATAACAATAAAAATCCATCATCAATATGTATTTTTTTTATTTAAATTTAAAAAATTAATATGCGGAACTCATTAGTTATTCGAGTAATTTTTATTATGTTAAAACTCTCATTAATCTATCTGAATAGTTCCTTCAGCCGTATTAGAGAAAATATATAGTCTTTAAATACTATGGTTTTACATACATTTGTTTCTTACACCTTGATAAGCTAGTTACAGTTGACATAAAAATCCATTATCGATATGTATTCTTTTTATTTAAATTTAAAAAATTAATATGCGGAGCTCATTAGTTATTTGAGTAATTTTTATTATGTTAAAACTGTCATTAATCTATCTGAATAGTTCCTTCAGCCGTATTAGAGAAAATATATAGTCTTTAAATACTGTGGTTTTACATACATTTGTTTCTTAAGCCTTGATAAGCTAGTTACAGATGACATCAAAATAGCAATAAAAATCCATTATCGATATGTATTCTTTTTATTTAAGTTTAAAAAATTAATATGTTAAATTTTAAATTGCCTACAGGTTTTTTAATTATATTACTATGATATTACTTTTGATAAATTTGAAGTAATTAACTGAGATTAAATAATAAAAAAAAGGGTCTTTATTTTTAAAGGTTTATATAATTTAAAAGGTTTTTCTCTATGAGATATGAACAAATTGCTGTGCATTTATTCGTATTGACCTATTTATTTCTAAAGGATTACATAATGTAAATAAATTATTCAAGTTAAAATTTTCGCCGTTAACATCATTAATGTTTATTTAGCTAATTTGAAGATTATACTTTTTCTACTCTTAACATAAAAGGGAAAAAATTCTTAAAATAAATAATGCTTTCAATTTCCTGCGAGAATTCTTTGTTATCTTAATTAGTCCAGCAGTTTACTGGGATTAATCTTGTCCATAATTAATCTAATTGAAAATATTTTTGTCATATAATGCTTCATTATAACACGTTAAATTGATAGCCTAATTAGTTAAAAGGACAAATTGGTATGAAAGTTCTTAGTGGTTATACAACCTTTGATATGATTTCCTTTCCCGATTAATTATTAATATTGCCAAAAAAACATGAAATTAATAAAAATAATAAATCATGTATATATTTGGAAATATATATATTTTTTTAATTTCGGAATGTTATAATTAAAAAGCATGATCGGGATTATGTAAAAACCCTTAAAAAATAGCGCGATATTTTTCTAGATTGCAAAAAGGCTTATGCTAAAAACTGAATAAGATCGATTTTCATGATCTAGAATATATCACGCACTAAAAACAAAATGCTGCTTTAAAATATCTGCTAAGAAATGCTTTTAAAATTAACACTGTAAAAAATGAACTCGAATTTCTTGATTAAAATACAAATAAATAACCCCCCTCTTTTATCCCCCCGCCCCCCTCTTAAAAAAAACCTCCCATTATCACCTAACAGATAAATAAGACTAAATAAAAATTTAATATCTAAATTTTTAAAATCAATAACATATGATTTTTAATACCATTTTTTTGCAATGAATAGGCTGCAATCATGCACATCTAGCAAAGAGAATTAGATAACTCAAAGCCATATAAATGGTTCAAAAATCCGATACATTATGTCAAGATACTTCATTTTTTACGAAATCTTGTTAGGAAAACAAATGACAAGAAGTTAATAAAATCTTGAAGTTGAATTTTCGAAATTTATTAAATTGAATCGAATAACAGAAAAAAACCAAAGGTGTTCCATTATATTAAACAGACGAACTTATTCCCCACCTTGTCAACCAAATATCATCAAGAGAAAGAAAGAAGTTCTCCACTAAGCCTCTTATTGAAACAATAGCTGCAGATTAATAACTGAATGTTTGGCTCGAAAATATCGAATGAAACACACAAAATGGGAAGAAATGTTTGTACGCTCGTCCATTCAGAACGGAAGAGAAGTGCAGCAGAAAATCGATTTGGCAGACAAAGCGAAAACTAATCTTTGATCTAGCGATAAATAAAGAAGGTGGTATGTACGGTTCGATAAGAGACATGGTATTTCTCTCACAATGTAGTTCACATTCAATGTATTTGTACCTTCTTATCAGACAAAAACTCTGAAGACAATTACAGAAACTGCCTTCTTTTCATTTCGTAGCAAGTAAATCATAAATCATCAATCACGACATGGACTTCGGATAAAAAAGTTTGATAATTTTTATAAAAGTGAACTAATATTTTTTATGAAAAGTAAAAAAAGAATTGCAATTAAAAGAGCTTTAATTTGCTCTGTGTTATTTCTAACTTTAAGAGAAATCTTGTAACAAATTTGAAATATTTAATTCTAAAATCATAAAATTAATGGTACCATTTATTTAACGCAATTTACTCAGAACATTTTAAGATTTAGCAAGGAACTACTAAATAATTATTTTATTTTCAAATGCTTCGCACTTTGACTTGAGATCATTGGTTACTAAATGCCTTACAAACAGATGTGTAACAAATCCAGCATCACAACTGGAGATCTGCTATATTGCACCATTATTTTTCACCAAAATTTGGAACAAATACCCCCAAACCTGAAGAGTTGCACTTTGTTTCTGAAATACAACGGAAGGACTTTATAGCATACGAATTTATCGTACTCGTCCCCGACATATACACGGAAATTGTTAGTTAATCGGCAATATATTTTCCAGAATTACTTAAAGTCCTAAAATTACATGAAAAATACCAGTAATAGCAATGACTTTTAAGGTATTTTGTCTTTTATTAAAGCTGAAACCAACTCGTAACTGTTTCGGATAAATTGATTTCTTTGATAAAAAAAAATTAATAAAATAAGATCATGGACAAGGTAAGAATTTTGGAAATGTTCAGACTTTCTGACTGTTTATTACTGAATATGCAAAATTAATCCAACTTCATCCTTTCTGAAGCTTTGTTCTTCTGTTTCTATTGTGAAACTCAACATTTAGTGACTGTTACTTTAGTACAACAGAAAATGATTTGCATAAAACTAATTATAAGTATATATTACTCTTAAAAATTATCTGTGAATGCACTCCAGCAATAGTGATATAAGCTGGGGATTTAAACAAAGACGAATGAAAGAGGTATGACTTCATTAAGTTATATTTATTAGTTTTGAAATTCTATACCACCAACGGATATAGGATTAATTAAGCGAATGCTAACTGTCTGCTTCCATGTTATTGTCGAAGTTCTATAATTTCTATGATTAATTAAATCAATTATATTCTGAAAAGGGCTTTTGGTGTTATTTCTTTTTAAATGATCGATAATAATGCGTAAGAAAATTTTTGTTTTTGAATAATCTACAAAATAAGGTTATTTTCAGTAAGTAGCAAATTAATTTTTCAGTTTATGGCGAAAGCTGTTAAAGAGAAAGAGACAAAATTCTATAGATATATTCGAAAAAATTATGCATGAATATAATTAAAAAAAAGCTAGACTTACTGACCTCTATAAATTTTAAGATTATTACAAATACAAATATTAAGAAAACGAAGTATTAAGAGAATGTATATACTTAATTGTTAACTAGTTTGTCATCCCATTATTATAGAATACAAGTCATATTTACTTTGCTTTTTAACAAATCTCCCAAAGGAACAAATGACAGTAGAGCTTCCAGATACGAATCATTGGAAGGAATTTAATAAAGTTTATAAATCAAGATTTGACTGTATGAGAAAAGCCCATGACAATTTCGCCCTGCTTCGAATAAATAGTCAAGATTTATGGTTTTTCTGGCGTAATATATGCAAATTTGGAGCAGATGCCCTTAAAAGTTCTCTCGGAAGGCGTTACTCTCTCCTCATCACCCATGAACATGAAGTCCCCCATACTTAACACACAAAAATAAAGAACTTTCTAAGCATCATTTTTTAAAATCTTCATTATTCTTTGAATAACATTATCAATATAGAGTAGATAGTTCTTCAGAATCGTATAAAAACATGAAAAATATTTATGTATCAGGATGGCTAACAGGCAAAATTAAGTCATGATGAAAAATAATCACATCAAACTCTTCATCAAAACAGCATCTCTAGAAATTGTTGACGTTTATATTGAACAGACAAATTTGTACTTCATTTATGGTAACTGAAACAATGAATATCGTGTAGCAATTAAAAGTATTAACTTGTTTTGAAACTAGGAATCACCATCTAATTGAAAGAACAAAATTTAAATTCTTGAATAAGCAACTTTTAATGACCTTCTGTTAATATAAAAGTGTGATAATAGAATATAATTAAACACATTTTTTATTATTCAGAATTGTTATTAAAAGTAAACACAGCACATGAAAAAAGTGACATGTTTGAAATATTGTAGTTCATATATTTATATTTAAAAATAAATATAAACATCTTTTCAATATAAATATATATAACAGTGAAACATGATTTGAAACATATTCTAGGTTTTATTCATTAAAATTATTTTTTTTAACTTAGCCATTTTATTAAAATTATATTCAACAAACTCTTTTTGTTGCATGAATGCATAGACTATATATATATATATATATATATATATAAAGTCCATTATATCAATTTATTTAATAAACATTCAAAATTGTTACTCAACTAAAACTTCCTGAGAAGACTGAACCCAAACTAATAATAATAATTGTTTAATGCAGCTATTTAAGGTTCATTATCTTCATGCATACACAGCAATTCAATTGCATTTCATCTGTATAATAACGCTTTTATTTACTAAATTACACGTAATTTGTTATATAAAATCAACACCTTACCGTAATATCGCTTTGAATATATCCTCAAATGAAAACGCATTCGATATTTAGTTTGCTGCACAGCAGTAGAGAATTTAATTTCAGAATGTGATATTACTCCCCGCACTTTCCTTTTACATAATTCATTTAATAACCTTAATAAAATTCCCCCTACTTATTAACTTTTAAGGTCCAGTCACGGAACTCAACAGAAGACAAGTTTTACTCCAATTAGTGAAATTCCTTTAAATGTTAGGTTGCACATTTGAATTTCATACTTCAGCGTAGGATAATGGGTTAAGTTAATCAGAAATTTTCGGATTTTCAATGTCTCCGAAATGAAATGAGTTTCTGCAAATGCTTCTTTAGCAAGTTATAAAATTCGATTAAATCCTGTAATTACTTGCTTTAAATTTAATGAATACATGCAGCCATTTAATCTCGCTGCAGCTCATTCATGGACGCACAGAGAATGTTTGTGTCAAGTATTAAATTTATGTGTGGCCTAAATAATTAGACATCGGCGACGAGTTTGCAGTTACTTTAGATGCATTAGTTCTTAAATAGCATAAAAGGTAAAGAGATTAAATAACTGTTTGATTTTGCATTCGGTTTAAAATTATTTTGTGACTTTCTAAATTAGCCAAAAATTAGCAAAAATAAATTTTAAAATATTGTAAAAAATTATTTAGTTTCAATAAGTGAAGTCTTTAATTAAATTATTAAGTCAATGCATTAAAAATTAGTTTATTTCCAATCAAAATTTTGTTGCATTTTAGATACTGTTTTATGAATAGCTATCCAAATTTTCTTAATTATTTTTTTATTTTTTAAATTTCTTAATAAGTATACAAAACATTGTGAATAAAATTGTCACTTAAATCAATAATGATAACGTTTAGGTAATGCTAAGATAAAACTATACTTTTAGAAAATAATTAATCTTATAGAAATAAATATATCTAAATAAACTATATTTTTACATCCATGACGAAACATCAATATTAACCCCTAGATTATATATTTAAAAAGTTTTATTTGAATGAAAGTATAGGACGTAGACCTTTCCATGAGAAATTATTTTTATATAGCAGTGTTGTTTTAAATTGCTTTAACGTAAAAACATAATAATTTCAGTATCCTAAAGGTTCTTACAAATTCTTCTTCTGCTATTCATTTTAAATAAAAGATTAAAAATCGAGGGACTAAATTTCCGTTAGGTAAAAATGATGCATGTCTAAAGAATATTTAAATTCGAGAAGAACTTTGAATTGCCAAGATCTAGTTACTTCTCATAGCTTAATTACAAAATAAAATTCCAAATATTTTTTTTCCAAATTAAAAATGAAAATCATGTCAGATTTTTGTCAATCCTGCAACAATGCCTACTGTACAACAATATTGATTAACAAAAATAATCAACAATACTGATTCTGATTGATACAATACTGATTCTGTTATTCTAATACATAGAATACCTAGGGAAGGACATTATTTCACAGTTTTACCTTTTAAATTTTGGTTGCATCTAATAATTTGATTAAATCAATTTGATAAAAACAAATCATTCAATCTTTAATGAAACTTGAAGCTTTTCTAAAACCTTAATCTTCTTTTATTAAGGTATAAATTTTCTGAAATAAGATGATACTGTGCAGATAAACTTAACACGTTTTTTTCGTTAATAACACGTCTACAAAAAGATAAGACTTCAGTTTCTGTATTGACATATTGTCGATTTAGACTTTTTTTATTAAGCTGTTTGGAAGTGTATTGAAGAAAATTACACTCTAGGGCATCCAGGTAAAAGATTAGCTTGGAGTTTTTCTTTCCAAAATAAATAAAAACAATTCACTTGGAGCAAACTGTTAAAACCTGATGTGGAAACTCTATTTTTGTACATTTATACGGATTTAAAAAAGTTTCTTAAAACTGTTTTATTTCTATTAATGACGCAATTTTTCATATTGTTTTGTACTTTAATTTTCCAATATTTTAATATTGTATCCATTTTGAAATTAATTTAATTTAAAATAAAACTTTTATGTGAAGAAAATTTTAGCTTACATTTCAGCGCATTACTTTTTATTTAAGTGTCAACCAAAGTGTAATGAACTTACAAATATATCAACTGAAATCAATTAAATTTTTTTTCATAGGTATATTTCAACATTGTACTTCAGACTAAAATTATTCTTTATAGATTACGAATTGATTAAAGAATATTTCCCATAGAAACATTATTTACTATCCCTAGAAAAAGAATTTTTTCTGTCAAATCCTACAGGTGAAAGAAATATTTAGTCATTGTGTCTAATGGTTTTTTCATCATATACAAGTTCTATTTCTCAAGAAGTTCAAGTTCCATACGAGATTTCAAAAAAAAGATGTATAAGTTGGCCTATAATTTTGAAATCAAAAATAAACATTGGTGCTCAGTATCTAATATAATTATCTTCTATTAAAATTTGAAAGTGGACCCTTTTTATGTTTTCCTTCAATTTTATTTTTATCAAACTGACATTACATTGTAGCACCACTGAAAAACTAGTTTGCATTTTAAAAAGAATTTGTTCACATATCAAATGTCAGAAAAGGATGTATTAGCATTTCTATCTTTTGATAAAGTCATTAGTAGGAGAAAATGAGGGTGCCGCTGTCATTGATGAGATGACATATGAGTTACAGACTGACATGACTGTCTTTCAATGAAAGCAGAAACTTCTGACTCTTTACATGGATGCTATTGCAAAAGGAGAAAAGGCGTGTCCATGTCAACTGTCAGACCTTTCAAGAGATTTGAAGGTTGCGACGTTTTTCTTTCGCCTCAGGTGCAACGATTTTCTGGAACCTATTGAATTATGAGGCAGGAGGCTGGGAGTCTCCTTTCTTTTATTTTCGATTCTATTTGAATTCAGTATGGACACAGATGGTGGACGTTTATGTCTCGCAAAGGCAAAAAGAAAGTTTTACTCACAAGCGAAAATAATCTGTCTATCACACTTGGTTTACTCTGTGAAAGATCTGATTTCATATTTAAGCCCAGATGCCAGTATTACCTGCAAATATTTATAGAATTTTAATTATCTAAGTTATTAATTAAAACAATTTAGCATAATTTTAATTAATTCGAAATTAATAATTCTTGTTAATAATAACGAAGAAAAATATTACTTTATCTGAAAAGTATTTTTAATAAATTTTGATTTTTTTTTTTTCGTTCAGAGTACATGAAAACTTGAAACGAATTTTTGTATTTTTACTCACAAGCGAAAATAATCTGTCTGTAACACTTGGCTTACTCCATGAAAGATCTAATTTCATATTTAAACCCAGATGCCAGTATTAATTGCGAATATTTATAGAATTTTAATTATTATTAATTAAAATAATTTAACATTTTAATTTAATAAAAAGAAATTGGAAATTAATTTTTTTCCTGTTAATAATAATAATGAAGAAAAATTATTTTATTTGAAAAGTATTTTTAGCAAATTTTGATTTTTTATTCAGAGGTCATGAAAACTTGAAACAAGTTTTTGAATTTTTACTCACAACTAAAAATAATCTGTATCACACTTGGCTTACTCCATGAAAGATCTGATTTCATATTTAAACCGAGATATATTAACTTCGAATATTTATAGAATTTTAATTATTATTATGTAAGTTATTAATTAAAAGAATTTAGCATAATTTTAATTTAATAAAAATGAATACGAAATTAATAATTCTTGTTAATAATAATGAAGAAAAATTACTTTATCTGAAAAGAATTTTTAGTGAATTTTTATTTTTTTATTCAGAAGTCATGAATATAATATAATATTTAAACATATATCATATTTAAATTTCATATTTAATTTAATATTTAATTAATATTAAAATTTACTTCCATATTTAAACCAAGATATATTAACTGCGAATATTTATAGAATTTTAATTATTATTAGGTAAGTTATTAATTAAAACAATTTAGCATGCTTTTAGTTTAATAAAAAGGAATGTCATTCCTGTTAATAATAATGAAGAAAGATTACTTTGTCTGAAAAATATTTTTAATAAATTTTAATTTTTTTAACGAGAGTTCATAAAAACTTGAAACGATTTTTGAAACGCCAGTATCAAAGCACAAAGTAAATGTATAATGGTTTACACAAAATGTTAAGAATATTTAAATATTTCCAATCTATAAGCACTTTTGGGGCCTGATGGCCGTGTGACTAGCGCTCTGGTGCTCGGTGACACAAATCTCGAGTTTGAGTCTCGGCTGTACCATGGATGTTTGTAGTGGTTTGTAATCAACTTTAAACAATAGGTCCCTGCCTAATATGACTGTATAGCATTGGAGGTAGGGATAAGAACCCCATGCAAAAAAACCCAACTCCTCTCTCGACATTTGCCAGTAGGCAAACGGCCTTGGTCCATCCTGGGGCTGTTACGTCAAAGCAAAAGAATTAACACAATTATATTCATTTTGAGATTCACATTAATAACATTAATCCTTTCATTGATAATATGTCATGAAAACATTTATTTGTTAAAAATTGTTTGCACATTTACTTAAGAATAATAAAAAAAATAGTGAAATTCGTTAACAACTAGAAATATTTGAAAGAAAAAGAAATTTTGAAAGTTTCTTTAAATTTTTAATTAGAAAAGAAGACATGTTCTTAAGTTTTTTATTCATCTAGTCCTATTTTATGTCTAGTAAAAAATGCAGACAAATAAAAAAGATATCCATAAATAAAATATTTCTCTATTTTTTTGTTGTTGTTGTTATCTTAATTTAACATATAACATAGCTTTTTGGAATAAATAATACCTCTACTTTTGCTTAAAATAAGGATAAAATAGGGAAAAATAAATAAAACAAGGACATTATCTTTTTGATAATCCATTCCTCTAAAATTTCAGGAGCTCTTACAGTAGAGATTATGGCAACAAATTATTTCTGAAATTTTTATAAACGTGTCGCGTAGTGTCAACATATTTAAATCACGTCCCTGAAAACACCTTCTGGATCGTAATCTGTCAATTTATTGATGCTCGTTGAAGGTATAACACACTTGTGAAGCTATAAATAAACCCGTTACTTCTCGCTAGTGTATGTGGAAGCACTTGGAAGCCATTAAGTTTGATTAATGTCTCCCGTAAAAGTTTCCTTTTCCAGGTAATTGTTCCACTGAGCAAAATAATAAGTTCCCCTTCCCTTGGCTTAGAAAATACAGAGCTAAATTTTGAGAAATTCATATTATAAAACTGAATGATATGAAATTTAAAAATCTATGATGTTATATCTTACAGTCCTATCTAAGAAAAAATATCAAAATAAATATATAAAAAGTTTTGCAAGAAAAATTCTCACCAGTTTTATGACAATTAGTTGCATAGTTTCATGATTAACTAGAAATATAGGTTTTAATGTGATTCATCACAACTATATGACTTGTATCATAAAAAAAAAATGCTTAAACTTTAGATTTAAAACACAATTCACTCTTTCTGCCGAGCATTTTTCAACTTACCTAACCTTGTCACCTTCCCTTGGGTTAGAAAATACAGAGCTAAAATTTGTGAAATTTATATTATAAAACAGAATGGTATAAAATTTAAATATCTATGATTTTATATTTTATAGTCCTATCTAAGAAAAAATATCAAAATAAAAAAGAATATAAATAATATGAAACGAAAAAGAATATAAAACTAGAAAAAAGAAATAAAATAAATAATAAATTTAAAGTAAATTAGAGTTTTAAAAAAATATAAAATATTTTTAAAAGTGAGAAATTTTTTTAACAATATCTGTTATATCAGTTTTCTAACGAAGTTACATGAATACATTAATATCAATACAGAAGTCACACGAGAATAAAGTATATTTATTGCAATACCAGCTTTAACGATATTGCACTATAAATATTCTTTGCTCTCGGATGATTCACATCTTGACATCTTTATTCAATATTTCAAGAAGCCCTTCTTGAAATTTTTCATAACTATAAAATAAACTATACAGTACTTGAGTATCATTTTATAATGTAAAAATCGTTTTATAATGTACATGTTAGTAAAATTCTTCATTCTTATGATAGTATTTTATTTTATTGAACAAAAATATATTTTATGGATGATGTTTTCTGAAATCTAATCAATATTATTTTTAATTTGAAAACAATGGGTATATTAAAGCTTATATATGTACGACCTTCTTTTTATTCTATAATCTTACGAAGCATTTGTCCAAGGCTTGTTTTAACATTTGAGCTTCAGATAATTCCAGATTTTTAATTTTTTTTTTCATCTACAGAAAATAAGGCCAATTATTGATGATATAATCAAATAATCCATTTATAAATAGGATATGCACGTAGAAAGATCTTTAAATCGCTAGAAATCATCATTATAACCATGTAGTAGATCTTAAATTAAAATTATTTTGAAATTACAAAATTTCCAGATTACCAGAAATATCTCTAATATATGTTTATACTCTCGCGATATGCCTCATTTTTAACTATGAAATTTATTGTCTTACGTAAAATAAGCAGGATATTACTTTACAGCACCATTGATTTAAAGTAAAGTTTATAAATACATTATATTAAATTGATTAATGATAATTCAGTATTAAAGAATTCTGAAATTACAGAATCTGTTTAAAATATTTAAGTGATTAAGAAATTATTATTTTATCATTTGAATTAAAACTTTATTGCAGTAAAATAATAGTTACCAATTTTAGATTATAACATCTTTTATTGTTAATGCTTGCACAGCAAAAACGTTATTGTAAAATCTTAAACAAAGACACAAAATACTTTTCACATAAGAAATACTTCACTTTATAATGATTTGTATTACATAAAATCCTTTTGAAAAATTTCTGCGTCATTTTTACTTGCACACATTGCCAGGGAGAATATAACAGTTTGCTTTATAGCAAGGAGTCAATAAATATAAGAAGTTCGATATTTAAATACGTGTAAACCTTTTCTGCATGGAAATATTCTCTAAGCTGTTTCATTTCATGAGCTTCTCAAAAGAACGAAAATAAATAAGTTCGGAATATTTTCATGACATTTCGGACTCGATGGAGTGAACATTTTCCATCGCCGGTGATGCACCATCATTTTTCCTTGTTTTGCACGTCACTCTTATTGGATGATTCACTTTGACAATATGAAGTTGCGCTGAGAAAAATATTCAGAAATTGTTTAAAACGTATGGCCCATGTCCTGTGCTGCAAGACCGTATAAAATTATTTATATGTCAAGATAATGTTTTTGTGTCACACACATAAGTACTTAAAAATAATTTAATGGTATGCTAAGTAATAATCCTCAAGCAAAATTTTGTCATTTACAAAGCTTCCTCCTATTTTAGCGAATAGAAAAAATAAATATTTTTTTAACTCTAAGATTTAAACTGTGTCATAGCAATAAATATCATTTTAGTGTAATTTATATGCACGTTTTGCAAACTGCTTAACATAAAACTTATTTGTTGTGACTGTTGTGTATAAAATCATGGAAAATTTTGAGGTATTTATTAAAAATTAAGTGGAAACTTTACAAAGAGAGGGAAGTCTTCTGACTGCCAGGCAATTAATATGATGAATAATATATAATTTATGATACTGGTAATTTAAGGTCACCATTAAAAATAAAATCAGAGTAATAATAATAATAATAATAAATTAGAATTAAGTCTTAAATTAATGCATAATAAACTTCAATTAAAGATAAAGAACAGCAATAAATCCTCATAAATGGATGATAATACTTAATACACTAATTACAAGGTACACGTATTAAAATTAATTTAATTCTTAACTGTATTTGGTTTTATGAAACATATCTAACACTTTAATACACTGAAGTGACAAAAGTCATGGGATACCTCTTAATATCGTGTCGGCCTTCCTTTCGCCCGGCGAAGTGCAGCATCTCGACGTGGCATGGACTCAACAAGTCGTTGGAGTCTTCTGCAGGAATATTGAGCCATGCTGCCTCGATAGACGTCCATAATTGTGAAAGCGTTGATGGTGCAGGATTTTGGGCACGAACAGACCTCTCGATGATGTCCCATAAATGCTCGATGGAATTCATGTCGGGCGATCTAGGTGGCCAGATCATTCGTTGGAATTGTCCAGAATGTTCTTCAAACCAATCGCGAACAGTTGTGGCCCGGTGACAAGGCGCATTGACATCCATAAAAATCCCATCGTTGTTTGCGTACAGGAAGTCCATAAATGGCTGCAAGTGATCTCCAAGTAGCTGAACATAAGCATTTCCAGTCAATGTTCGGTCCAGTCGCACCAGAGGACCAAGTCCATGCCATGAAAAAACAGCCCACACCATTACGGAGCCACCACCAGCTTGAACAGTGCCTTGCTGACAGTTTGGGTCCATGGCTTCGTGGGGTCTGCGCCACACTCGAACCCTACCATCAGCTCTTACCAACTGAAATCGTGACTCATCGGACCAGGCCACGGTTTTCCATTCATCTAGGGACCAACCGATATGCTCACGTGCCAACGAGAGTCGCTGCAAGCGATGTCGTTCTGTCAGTAAAGGCACTCGAGTCGGTCTTCTGCTGGAATAGCCCAAGAAAGCCAAATTTCTCCGCACAGTTCTAACAGACAAGTCCCTTGTACGTCCCACATTGATTTCTGCGGTTATTTGACGCAGTGTTGCTTGTCTGTTAGAATTTACGACTGTTTGCAGACGTCGCCGGTCTCGGTCGTTAAGTGCAGGCGGTCGACCACTGCGCTGTCCATGGTGGGATGTTATGCCTGAAATTTCATACTCTCGGCACACTCTTGACACAGTGGATCTGGGAATGTTGAATTCCCTAACGATTTCCGAAATGGCATGACCCATGCGTCTAGCTCCAACTAACATTCCGCGTTCAAAGTCTGTTAATTCCCGTCGTGCGGTCATCATCACGTCAAAACCTCTTCACATGAATAACTTGAACAGAATTGAAAGCTCTGCGAAAGCACTGCGCATTTATACCCGTTCTACGCGATGCTACTGCCATCTGAAAATTTGCATATTGCTATCCCATGACTTTTGTCACTTCAGTGTATATCCATTGAAGAAGAAAAAAATGATGACTGATGCGAAAGGTTATGCCTGACGCTATAATTTGACAAATTTTAAAATTTAATTTTTAATTTTCTAAGGGGTATAGTATTTCATTATTTATTTTTCATGTAAATAGGTTTTATCAATATCAAATATCACTCCAATTAATACTATACAATTACATGAACTTTACTTAAAATTACTTTATTTTTTTTAATATTACAGCTTTATTAATGTAATTAGTCGGATGCAGATATTCAAAGCAATATTTCTTAACAATAAGTATTATTCAGCATAAAAGTTTTTGCTGAATAATTTAAATTTTTTCTTAAATGAATTTTTTAGTTAATCTCATAAGCCTCCTGCCCTTTATAACGCAATTTATAAAAGCAAGCACAGTTTTAGATCTTTTACAGAAAATTAGACAGCAAGTATCCTTTTTCAAAAATATTTTTCGCTATGTAACTCCTTAACTACCATCATCCAGCCAAGAGTAATGAAAAGATGGGGGGAGGATTTCATAATTATTCGCATCTTCTCCTCAGAAGACAGCAAAGCCATCCGAGGAGAAGTAATGCCCACAATAATACGCCCTCGAAAAGAATTGTCCGAAAATGCATTCCAAAGCAAATTTGGAAAGTTAGAACTCCATTTATTTAATTATTCTTTGCCGCATGCAGAAAATTCCGCCTAAATCAAAGCCTCCCTTCAACGCATTTGGAGGAGTTAATTAAGCGATAGAGAATTTTTGTCGCGTCTAATTCAGATTTATCTTTCTCAGACCATTGGAGAGCACTCTTTGGGGCAAGATGTACTATTTGATGTGGCTAAACAGACTGTACTTTGGATAATTCGTCTGCCTTGGACTGTGTTATTTGCTTTAAATCACTTTAAGTATTCTTAATTTGGCTACTTTTAAACAGAAGTTTGTTTTAATTGTTTGAATACTTCCTAATCGCGCAATTGGGATTACATGGTCTTAAATAAAAATAATTTCGAATTCTCAGTTGTGGGTCATTATGAATTCAATATAGAAAACTATACCGATTTTTCTGAATCCCTCGGAAAATTTAATAGCAGCACCACCTAATTAAATTCAATTTGTTCAAAATGAATATTATTAAAACCAAATATGTAATTTGTACATAAATAAACCTCTCTCTCTATGTATATATATATTATAGCATATCTTTTAACTTTTTACAAAAAAATACTTCAAAGATAACAAACAAATTAATTTTTGACACGATTGTTTATGTTTTTAGTTTAGTTTCGTTGCTTTTAAAACTAGAAAATAACTAGTAATTACATTTATAGTGAGTTTCTTCCAGTATAAGATCAAAGAAACATCACTGCGTAAATCGTAATTTTAATACATTATTATCTACCATAAAATGATAAAAAAAATTGTTTACATAAGGTGATGAAAAATTGTAATCCTGATTTTCATGCTGACTGTCTAATTAGATCTACTATCTTTCATCCATTTTGGTTTGAAAACCAGAATATATGTAATTAAATTGATATTTTGCCTTTACATGCTCAAATACCTTTTTTCTTTGTTTTCCTCATTGTTATTAATCAAATTTTTATAGAAGCATCATTAAATAATTTAATGAAAATCATAGCTAAAATTTCATTAATATCATTTATTTTTTAGTTTTCTCATAATATAAAATGGATATTTATTAATTTGTCTAGTTAGTTATACTTTATTATTATTAATTGTTAGACTTAAGCATATGTTTCATTTAGACATCTGAACATATGTTTAGTTTACGAATAAACATATTATACGAATATGTGCTTATTTTGTTATACTATATAACTATAAAGTAACATAATAATATGCTTATTTAATAAATAATATATAATAAATAAGTATATATATACATATATATATATATGCATTATATGCTTATTTATGTTTATTTATACATGTAATATACTTATTTTATAGTTATATAACTATAAAGTAAGTATATATTAGTAGAATGATTGAAAATTTCGTATTTATGTCAGCTGATAATTACTATGCATTTAATTTAATTTTTTTTTCCATGACTAAAATTTTTTGATATCTTTATAAAGTCAGGTGCCTTCTACACATATATTATAAGTATTTTACTGCATCTATAATGTGATGGTTTCAAAAAATTTATTTTAACTAAGAATTCTGTTATAATGAACATATTTTGAATTAAAAAAAAAAAATTAGTGAACACATAATATTGCGATTAAAAGATAATTATATTTTGAAGTTAAAAAAATTTTAATTAATATATTAAAATAAATTTATATATTAAAATAAATTAATATATTATTTAAATTAATATATAGAGCATTTATTTTCACATGGAATTATTCTCAACTAGAAAAGAAATTTTTAACTTCAAATGTAATAAAATCTGCAATAATTTCCCTCATTTATTTTTCTTCCTTCTGCATCCAAGTAATACAAACAAGCATTTTAAACATGATGTTTACAAATAAATTTGTAGTTGACTGTAACCCAGAAAATTTTCTATTTATTAAAGATACCTACCAAAAACGACTTGTTACAGCAGAAAAGTGAAGCATTTTAGAGAAATTTTAGTTCAACATTCATGTAATAATGGGCCATTTAAAGAACTCTTAGAAGAATTTGACGCTTCATTTTAACAATTTTTTTAAACTCATCCATTCCTTACTTGTCGTCATTAGTTTTAGCCAGCCACAATTTTCTAAAGAGAAAAATAAATTGTCTTCGTGCTTATAAAAAGGGTAATAAATATTCCGTGAGAAAAAAAAATCGAATAATGGGATATGAATAAATTTCACCGCTCTTCACTCTGCATATTCTTGCTTAATTTCTAGAGTTTATTTATTGGATTAAAATATCTCTTTTTATCTGCTTTTTTTTCTACTGAATTTCGAATTCCTGATAGTAAAGGCTTTACTCTAAATGAATAGCTTTTTCGTTAATTATTTTAACCAGGAGGCAAAGTAATTTAATATAATATTAGTTAAAAATGCTTCAGTTTCCAAATGAAGTCCTCTTTTTAAAATGAATATTACAAAATAGAAATAAGGGTGAAATAAAAATTGTTAAACACTCAAGTTTATTTTACTATTTTATTAGCTAAAACAAAATATTTTTTCTATTTAAAACTTCATAGGAATTCATATATCCATGTGTATTTTTATGCACAGCTTTAATGAATACAAATAAATTCTATCAAATAGTTTTTATAATAAATTCTATTCAACATCCATTTATATAGATATTATAGATATAAAGATATAAGGCTATAATATAAGATATTATATTATATAGAGATATATATAAGTCTATTTAAAATGCTTTACAGAAATATTGATTTTAATGTAGGAAAGTTATAATAAAATAAATAACTAGGCAAAAAGACCAACATCAATATTATTATCCGTCTACTGGTAAGAGACAATTGCTTCTGCGAAACATGGTCATCTAATGTCCAAGAAACCAGACAGTTGCTATCGTGTTTCCAAAATTGCGACTTTAATTCCGTGACAGTCAAAGACACAAAACAAGAAACCTTCTTTGTGCTTTTGACTGTTTCCAAATTATTCTGTTTCGAATATCCAGTCGTGCTTTAAGCAAGAAGTGTCACTAAATTGAGTTTTCAGAGAAAATCTATGTTCTTGAGACACTGATTTATGTGGAAAAAGATACGGAAAAAAGCTTGGCAGAAAGAAGTAAAAAAAAATTTTTTTTGTTTGGATAATATAAAAAACCAAATTTTGAAAACTTTTCTATTCTCTTAAAATAAGAAATCTGCTTAATAATTTAATTTATAAGTACAATAATATTCCTTATATATAAACTCATGTTTGTGAAAATTGCAACATCATGAAGAAATCGTCATAATTGAATGAAATTTAATACACAGTTGAGTGGTAGTGGTACAAATAAATGATTAAATGTTCAAAGCAAACCAGCAATAAGAAGAGATCGGAATCAGTATTTTGTGTAGCCACCACGCGCCGCAATAAGTGCTGCTTCACGACGTGGCATGGAGTCAAACAAATTTTGAATGTCTGCCTGAGGAAGAGCATTCCATATTGTTTGTATGCGCACCCAAAGTTCGTCTGCAGTAGCAACAGGACGAGGATCACGAGCGAGACGTCGACCAACGAAATCCCACACATGTTCAATCGGCGACATATCCGGGGAATACGTAGGCCATGGAAGAAGCTGTACCTGCCACGTTGCAAAGAAGGATTGAACAGTCCTAGCGATGTGAGGGCGGGCATTGTCCTGTTGAAATACAGCACCTGGCAAGCTTTGAAGGAAGGGAACAGCTTGGGGCTGTAGAACTTCACTGATGTACCCGTTGCTGTTCAGATTGCCCACAGTTCTTAGCAATTGAGATCGTCCATTATATGCTACAGAACCCCAGACCATAACTCCGGGTGTTCGTCCACTGTGGCGTTCGATAATGCACTCCGGAAGGTGGCGTTCACCGACATAGCGTCTGACACGAATGCGGCCATCATGGTACCACAAATTAAATCGGGATTCGTCAGAAAACACGACATGCTGCCAATCAGCACGCCAGTCTCTATTCTGAGCGGCCCATTGTAGCCGCATGCGGCGATGGTTTAGCGTGAGAGGGATCCTGTATAAAGGAGTC
Source organism: Caerostris darwini (assembly GCA_021605075.1). Classification (NCBI taxonomy): domain Eukaryota; kingdom Metazoa; phylum Arthropoda; class Arachnida; order Araneae; family Araneidae; genus Caerostris; species Caerostris darwini. Next base: position 919,305 of record BPLQ01005803.1, on the reverse strand, counting down.
CTTGCGCGCAGTCCACGCTGCAGCAGACGTCGACGAATTGATGAAGCACACAATGAAACACCTGCAGCTATTGACCACTGTGCTGCCAATTGTCTAGAGGAAGCTGTACGGTCCGTCAGCGCCATGCAGACCAGGTGTCTATCATCGCGAGCTGACGTCACATTTCGGGGTCCACTCCCGGATTTAGCTACTATATAAAAATAAACAGGATGATAAAAATTCATATATTCTACACAGATGAGGAAATGTTTTACATAATTTTTTAATATATGTATATTGCATGCCTTTATTTGTATAAAAATGTATTTAGTTTGATTATTCAATCCAGTTGGATTAGTTTCAGGTTTAGATAATGATACAAATAAAACTAAGAATTATAATGTTAATTTTTGTGCATCAAAATAACAAAATGGTATATAAGATCACCAACAAAGTAAAAGACTAAAATAACAATAATTTCCTTCATTTTAAAATGTTTTAGAACCATAAAGAATTGTATTTTCTTTATTTCAAATTTATTGCTTCCTACAAATACTATATTTGGCTAGCTGTATAAGTAGCCTTTATTATACACTGAAGTTACAAAAGTCATGGGATACCTCTTAATATCGTGTCGGCCCTCCTTTCGCCCGGCGAAGTGCAGCAACTCGACGTGGCATGGACTCAACAAGTCGTTGGAAGTCTTCTGCAGGAATATTGAGCCATGCTGTCTCGATAGACGTCCATAATTTTGAAAGCGTTGATGGTGCAGGATTTTGGGCACGAACAGACCTCTCGATGATGTCCCATAAATGCTCGATGGGATTCATGTCGGGCGATCTAGGTGGCCAGATCATTCGTTGGAATTGTCCAGAATGTTCTTCAAACCAATCGCGAACAGTTGTGGCCCGGTGACATGGCGCATTGTCATCCATAAAAATCCCATCGTTGTTTGGGTACATGAAGTCCATGAATGGCTGCAAGTGATCTCCAAGTAGCAGAACATAAGCATTTCCAGTCAATGTTCGGTCCAGTCGCACCAGAGGACCAAGTCCATGCCATGAAAAAACAGCCCACACCATTACGGAGCCACCACCAGCTTGAACAGTGCCTTGCTGACAGTTTGGGTCCATGGCTTCGTGGGGTCTGCGCCACACTCGAACCCTACCATCAGCTCTTACCAACTGAAATCGTGACTCATCGGATCAGGCCACGGTCTTCCATTCATCTGGGGACCAACCGATATGCTCACGTGCCAACGAGAGTCGCTGCAAGCGATGTCGTTCTGTCAGTAAAGGCACTCGAGTCGGTCTTCTGCTGGAATAGCCCAAGAAAGCCAAATTTCTAACAGACAAGTCCCTTGTACATCCCACATTGATTTCTGCGGTTATTTGACGCAGTGTTGCTTGTCTGTTAGAATTTACGACTCTTTGCAGACGTCGCCGGTCTCGGTCGTTAAGTGCAGGCGGTCGACCACTGCGCTGTCCATGGTGGGATGTTATGCCTGAAATTTCATACTCTCGGCACACTCTTGACACAGTGGATCTGGGAATGTTGAATTCCCTAACGATTTCCGAAATGGCATGACCCATGCGTCTAGCTCCAACTAACATTCCGCGTTCAAAGTCTGTTAATTCCCGTCGTGCGGTCATCATCACGTCAAAACCTCTTCACATGAATAACTTGAACAGAAATGAAAGCTCTGCGAAAGCACTGCGCAATTATACCTGTTCTACGCGATGCTAGTGCCATCTGAAAATTTGCATATTGCTATCCCATAACTTTTGTCACTTCAGTGTATGATAAAATGTGTTCCTTTCAAATACTGACTGGAGGCCATTCGTCATTGAAAATATGTCAAAGTTGCATTGTTATCCAAGGTTTAACATTGGAAGGTAGGATTGGAGTTTTAAACAACATTTTGCCATCTCAGTTAAGAACAAGTCTCAATTGCCCTTCCCATTCATTCATTTCTTGTTTTCTCAACTTTTGAAACCAATGGTCTTTTCAACTAAAAGATTTTAAATTTGTTGCAAACTATTATAATATTTAGGAAATTCAAATATGCCCAGAATGTACTGATATTTTGTATAGTGAATTTTGTTTAAGAATAAAAACTACAGTAATACTACTCTAAATATATGAAAGTAATTCAAATAAAAGCCGTAAGTGTTAATTAATAAAAATTATGTAATTTTACGTCACTATTTTTTCATTCCAGTGGAAGCAGATGTTATGCTTAGAGAGAGTAGGACGTATAAAGAAAGATGACTTATTTTAAAAAAATTCTTCGATGGCATTGTTTCATGTAAACAATAATAAAAATACGTGAATTTATATCATTGAAAGTAAATATGGAAAAATAGTGTTTTTAAAAAGTTTTGATATTTATTGATCTTGAATATCTCTCATTTATAAAATATATTGAAATACTTGATATTTTCTTTTAAAAATCACATTAAATGCTGATATTATAATTTTCTTTATAGTATAACAGTTACAAATAACTATTTTCTTTCCGATGTCCAAAGAAAGTTTCCTTAAATCTCTCAAAAATGATTAAAACAGAAAAAAAAAGAACGAAATTCTAGCAAGACTCACGTAGAAGAGGCCATTTGAATTTTTATTACTTCTTTTAAGTTTTTTAAAAATTGAGTATCAAATCAAAGTTCACTATTACATTTACAATAAATACAATCAAAAATTAATTATTATAAAAGTAATTATTTCCTTTAAATATAAATTATAATATAAAAATATTTTACTTAATTATCATAAAAATATTAAAATAATTAAGAGAAGATACATTCGTGAGTATCCCTGAAAAATCATATCACAAAACACCTCTTTTTTCAAATATTTATTAGTTCAATTAATATATTTAGAAAAAAAACAGTTCAATAAATTAACTAATAATTGATCACATAATCTTTCGTGTTCATAATAAATTTTTTCAACTGATTTAGGTTTATTATATTAATAAACAACTTAATTTTAAATATTTCTGTCAAAGATATTTTATAAAAAAAACCGGAATTTCTTTTGAAATATTCTACCATTCAGCCTTAAACAGACGAAACAACCACATCTGCTGAGTAAACTTTCATACAAAATAGCTTTCTGCATCACTGACACATCATTATTTCAAATGAAATTTACCGTCCGTATCATTCGAAGAGTTCCCATTTTCTTAAAAACTTTTCCATGAATAACTCTAGCAAAAATCGATGCACATTTCGATTCTTTCCAGGAATAAAAAGTTTTCCTTAGCAGCATTACCAATTCTAAGCACAAATGTGCATTTAAACTGCAGCGTAAACAAACGAACTGCCATCCTTTTTATGCTTTGAGAAATCATTTTTGTAGTCAAAAGAGGATAGGAAATCACAAAATGGATCTGTATTGTGAGGAAAAGCATGTGAATAGATTTCTGGAACCGACAAAAGATTCTTGAGTACATGGTCTTCTTAATATGAAATCTTTCCTCGTTCAAAGATTGTTCGCTGGGAAATAATACATCTGCGGCTGCTTTTTATGTTGACTTACTTCTTCAGATATGACAGATCGTAGAACTCTTGGCAGATATATATATTTTTTTTTATTTTCTTCATATCGCTTAGTTGCTAAAAGAGAATCGAAAAAGTTGCAGAATATCGAATATTTCAGTTGGAAGTGTGTGTTTAACTTAATGTTCGAGACAGTACCAGAGTTAAACTCTTTGCTGAGTTTAGTAGTTTTTCTATGATTTTTAAAAACTCTTTCAGTAAAAATATTTTATAGAATTTATGTAATGTATGCACTACTAACGAATAAATACTTTATTTTGGGTTTTTTTAAATCAAAATTACTCTTTTTTATTTAAAACTATTTATCATCAAGAAATTATAAGTTTATCAGACATTAAATTAAATTTCTACAATTCAACTTATTTATCTAATGCAAGAATATCTTCATGTCAACAAAATATATTAAATTGGAATTAATGTTGCCAAAGAATGCAGAATTAATATTGAAATTTTTTTAGTAAATTTACTTGTGTATCGTATTTAACAGTACAATTTTAGAACAATTGTTTGCTAAAACATACTAATTTATACAATTAATTTTATATTATTATATTATTAATGAATATTTTGTTGAAAGCTTATTCCATATTTTTTTAGATTAAAAACATGAAATGTTCTAAATTCAATATGGGAATTCTAAAGTGTTTTTGAGATTTGAATTTTATTACAAAAATTAATAGAAGAGAGATTATACTATATATTTTAAACACCTGTTTAAGTTCTTCTATAAGCATTTTACGAAAACGTAAGATTTTGGTTTTTACAATTTTAATTCTTCTATATAGAATGACTAAGATTCTCAAAACTATGAAATTCTGATTTGCAGTAATAAAAGCATAATGCTTAGTTTTTTAATAAGTTTTGATATAGGTGAGTGTTATTATTAAAAATAATAACTGGAATCTGAAAAAAATAAAAGAATAATTACTGATTATTATTCTTAGGCCTTGGTCCACCATAAGAAGAAGAAGATGTAGTGCAAAATATAAAATTGTTATTTCAACTAATCTGTTATAATATTTTTCAATTTTAATTTTGTAGATAGTTAATTACAAGAATAAAAAATCTTTGACTAAATGTATATACAATTACTTAAAAAGAAAAAAAAAATATTATTACATTTGTCAGTAATATATATTGAGACACTAATTTCAGTCAGGTCATAATTCAGAATATTTCAGTCACAAATAGATAAAAAAGTGAATAATAGTTCTAAACACAAAAAGTCTAAATAAAATTCTAAATTAAAAATATAAAATAAAAAGGAAACCCTCTGATAAAGTGCAATGCATCACGAACTTGACTTCAATAAATTTAATCGATATCGTACAAAAGCAGTCATAAAATAAAAGCAATTTAGAAAGTAATTATAATTTATAGGGCAATAAAGAAAAGAATTAAGATTTCCTCCCAGCCATATATTAAATTTTAATTTACTTCTTGTAGCTTTTTCATTTGAAAGTTATTGACTTCTGTCTGTATCATTCATTTCATTAAGAGTCACCGTAATAATTAAACTGCCACTCACACTCACATTTAGTTAGTGGCACGTGTTTGAAATTAATTTTCCATTACGTTCTGACAGTTTTTCAATTATTTTTTTTCATAGTAATATCTGTTACATTATTCTGTACAATTATTTGTCTCAGCAGATTTACTGACTTGCTCATTTTTAATGAGAGATTCTAAAATTTGGTAGCTGTTAACTGTCATTGGAATACGTCAAAGTTTTCTAAATTTCAAACACATGTTTTTTAAGTATCAGAATTTTTGTGCTATTTAAAATTGTTTCTGATGCACTATTTTCGTGCAGATGTTTTTCTGCAAATTGCACGAAATATAAATTTTATGAACTGAAAATGAAGGAATGAATTGAAAATGAAGGAAAATGAATTTTAAAAATAAATTGATTTAAATATCTTTAATTAAAATCATCAATTATAAAATACTTTATTTAGGTAAATATGTTAGTAAATTTAATAATTAAGCAAATTATTCAATTTATCAATCAAAGAAATAGCGTAAATGAATTTTTATGCAAAATAAAATTATTTTTGTGGTACTGTACATATTGTTGAATGATAATACACTATCTGGAAGAAAGTGACGGGACACCCCTCGAAAAGTAGAAAAGTCGACAATACAGCTGACACATGCGCAATAATAGGTATCACGTGTCAGCCATATCCTATAAATACTCTGTGGAGTCGACTAGAATTTTTTTTTTTTTTCAAGATGCCGCCATGGGAAGAGTTGTCTGAGTTCGAGAAAGCTGTGTTGGTTGGATTGCATCTTGCCAAGGTTTCAATTAGGGAGATATCCCGTCTCCGTAACTGCTCAAAATCAACTGTAGCACGTGTTGTGTGTCGCTATCAGACTGAGGGACACTGTCAGAACAAACCCCGAAGTGGACGACCTACAGTTCTCATCAGCAGGGACCGGCGGGTGCTCGGCAGGGAGATTCGAAGTAAAGTAACCGTCAAACATCCATGGATAACATCGCTAATGAGTTTAGACAAGCCACAGGTGTGGCTGTTTTGACCAAGACTCTTCGTATCGAGGCCCATAAGTTAGGTTACACTGGACGTTCGGCGGCCCATAAGTCTTTGATTACGAAAACCAACAAGAAAGCGCGCCTTCGATGGGCCAAAGACCACCGTACTTGAACTCTGTATGATTGGAAACGCGTCCTTTGGAGTGACGAGTCACGATTTACCCTTTTCCGTTCCGATGGACGTGTTTGGGTATGGCGTTTACCAGGAGAACGCCTTTTGCCCGAGTGTGTCGTCCCAACTGTAAAGTTTGTTGGAGGAGGGTTGATGGTATGGGCCTGTTTCTCCTGGTATGGGGCTGGCCCACTGGTGAAGGTTGAGGGTGCGAAGAATGCCGATAGATACTGTGATATTCTAGACAATCATGTCCTTCCTACCTTGTGGGCAACGTACGGTATGGATGATTGCTGGTATCAAGACGACAACGCAACATACCATCTTGCAAGGAGGACTCTTGATTGGTATGTGAACAACAACGTTAAACGCATAGAGTGGCCGGCGCAGAGCCCTGATCTTAACCCAATTGAACATCTCTGGGACGAATTGGACCATCGGTTGAGGGCCTGCACCCCACTCCCCAAAAGCAAGCCTGAACTATGGAACTTCCTGTTAAACATTTGGAAGTAAATTCCTCTTGCCACTATGGCTAATTTAGTGGAAAGCATGCCCAGAAGGGTTGCAGCTGGGATCGCAGCCAAAGGAGGCCCTACCTCCTATTAATTTTAATAAATATGGGTTTATGTCGTTATAGTGTCGTGTCCCGTCACTTTCTTCCACATAGTGTAGTAATAGCATGTTGTTGAACCCAAGCAGATGAGTCAGTCAACCATAAAATTTCTGTATATTTTCATAAAAGAAACTTTAATAGTTATGCACCTATTGATAATATATAACCTATTAAAATGGACAATTTTGGCGTATTAATTATTTATATACAGAATAAAATTACTTTTGAGAAATAGTTTACATATTGTTGAGTGATAATAGTAATTGCACGTTTTTGAACCAAAGCAGATGAGCCAGTCAACCATAACATTTCGGTATATTTTCATAAAAGAAAATTTAATAATTATGCATGTATTGATAATATCTAATATATTAAAATGGACAGTTTTGTCATATTAATTATTTGCTTTCTAAATATTTTTTATAAAATTTTCTGCAATGAATTTTCACATGAAAGAAATATAATTCATAAATAAATTATTTATTTATGAATTAATTATTTTATGAATTATTATTAATTAATAATTCATAAATAAATCAAATTTTAAAACAGAAAATTTAATTAAAAAGTTTTTAACTGAAAATTATATCTATTGCAGAATTTTCTTTAAAATAATTCACTGTTTTATTATTTCGAACTTCTGTATTAATTAAAATAATACAAACTTGTTAGTCCTAAGCAATTACATGTTTCAATATTTCCTAAACTAGCCCTAATTATCGTTTCCACAACTAGGAAATCACATTAAGGAATGTGTTTACAGACATTGAAATGCATATTCCTAATAATGCATGTGATGTTCGCCAAATCTAGATTGATTCCATTTCCCCAGATCTCTCTCTATAGATGCGTATCAATAAATACACCTTTATCTCTAATTAGAAATAGTTGTTATTGCGGACATTTACAAGGGGTAAATGATAGAAAGTGTGCCATGCATGATAACACTTAATAGATCGGCAAATAACTATATTCTAATTATTAATAGGCACTATTAGTTTGTCAAATATTAGTCCACATCTAAGCCATCTAACATTAAAATCATTTATGGAAACAACGCTAATTAACTATAGCATTATTAATAATTTAGTATATCTAATAATATCTCTGTTGATCAATACAGATTTTGTATTGTTAAGTTTTAAACCTTGAATTTATTTACTGTAGCAATCAGTTTTATGAATGCTGTTTATATTTTAAAAATACTTAAATGAAGTTAGGCTTAATCAGTATTATATAAAATAATCTTAAATTAATCATTATTCAATATTAATAATGCATCAATCGTACCGTAAAAGCAATCACTTCACTACAATACCATTCCGCAAAATGATCGCATAATGACTTTTAGCTGAAATATGGATTTTATATTAAAAATCAGATTTGTACTAAATTCTGAAAGTTTCATTTATAATAATTTTAACAGTATCTCAATCTGAAAGTACAATAATTTAATTAATAAGAGATTACAAATTATATATATATGAGTATATATTTTAACCGTGCTTCCTCCTACGTGCTGAAAGTGCGCCCTTTGTGGCGTTCAGGAGAAATGATCAGTAGGCCTCAAGACTCTCACCCAAGAGGACGTACAGCTCAATTGTCCCTGACGCTGAGAACCATTTAGTTTACAATCTGTCATCCGGAGACAAAATATATTTAGCTGAAACCTGTGCATAAGTTAACGTACAAACTCTCACCCTGAGAGGAAGCATATATCCTGAGTATAGGAAGTAGATTTCCGAGAGGAAATAACTTTATTTTTGGCTTAGAAGTGGAATCCTTCCACAAATGCATAATTATATGTCTTTAAATGTGTTAATAATTGTATGTATGCTTTGTTTGTGCTTATGTTAATAAAACTGTGTTATCAAACTTGTGTCTCAACCCAACCACACCCAGATCCAGTGCACAAACAACCGACAATACTACAATATATATATACTATATATAAATATATATGAACATTTATTTAGGGTAAAAAAAAGATAAAATAATTAAATAAATTAACTATTAAATACTATATTATTAACAAATTCAAAAATTTGATGACGATATCATTATTACTATTGTAATTATTGTATTCAACTTAACAGATTAAGTCGGTGGTATTCAAATAATTTAACATAGTGGCTCCTTTGGCAAAGGAGAATTCTTTCGTAACTTCTCAATATTTTTAATCATTAAAAGTCACAGTAAATTTGATGGTTTGCTCAGTTTTTTTTATTATTATTTTGTAATATACTGGCATTTTTAACTCAAAATTGAATCATTCAGAATAATATTATTCATATATATAAACTGTTTTAAGATAGAAAGATGAACTAATTTTAACTAATTCTAAAAGTAATGCACCGCTGAACATATATATCCGTCAGTTGGTAAATATTTTATAATCATTTCTATCAACTGACAATTTTAATATCCTTTATCAAACAGTTAGAAAAATTGTTTCAATTTAATCAACCGTCTCGTGAATTTTTCAAGAGCAAATTTTATAACAAATCAGTGTTGATATGAAAAGCATGGTTTGGAATAAGCTTGTATTTTCCACTGATGATTTAAGTCCTAGACGAAAGTTACGTTTAGTGGTAGATCATTAATGGACTCAATGACTCCTATCTCTGCCAGAATCGCTAAAGTACCAAAAGGCACTTTAGATCAAAGCGTCGGTGTTAACCGACTCCATAATACTATGTGTAATCATCATTTTAATGGAGTCGTTACATTTCCCGTAGGATCAAAGATACACATCCAAGTATGTGAAGCAGAAGGGAATACTAATTTAGGAATTATGCTTTATAAGTTTAATATATTTCTCGTTGGATTTTCTGAAGAGAAATTTATTTTATTTATTTATTTATAATTGCAATTTTTTGTCAAAATATAAATATAAATATTATTTAATTTCAGTGAATGCTTGATATATTTATAACATGCAATTTATTGCAATATTAGATTCTCCATCAATTGCTAATTTAAGCACAAGATGAGAAGATTTTTAATTTTTAACACATTATGGAAGTATTAAATATGCAGTTAAATTAACGAAAGAGATAAAAATTCATTGAATAAATGAAAAAATTTTTTATTTAATTGATTATAGATTTTTTTCATCTTTCTTTTATTTTAGGAAATTCCTTCATTATAACAATTTTAAATTGCAAAATTTGGTTAGAAAACTTCATTGAGACTTCAATACGAAACAAATTACGATTCTACAGACATTCTGGCATGCAATTTCTTTTCTTTTTGTAAATATTTGAAGTGCTATCAATTGTTTCGCGATCATTGATATATTAAATGTTTTTCTAAATCAGTTGATAGTGTGGTAAAATCTTAAATATTATGGAATATTATTATAATATTTATATTCTCTTTAAATTTCTCCCTGGTAGATATTTTAAATTTATATCTTAACAAATATATGTTTTTCCGTTTAAATTTAAAAGTATATACGTGAAGAAATTTTAAAAGGCTTAGGAGAAACTAGTGATATGTGCCAAACAACTATAAATTGTTCAAAAACAGAATTTGATTTTTACTCCTTTTTTATGAAATGGTGCTATTGACAACTTATATCAGTTTTAACTACTTCTTTATTTTTCCAATTTTTGTATTCAGTAAGATTGAGTTTTTTAGTTTATATTTTTAACTTATATTCAGTTAACTGACATTATTATAATACTGAAAAATGATAGTAGTTAACCATTTATTCGTATAAAAATTTATTATAAGAATAAAAATATAATAATAATACTGTGTTTAGTTCAGTTCACAGATAAGATAAAAATCCAAAGCTTTAATGCAATAAGTAATTTATCATATATTCACACTTTTCTTATATTATATTTTGTAGTATTATTTTCAAAATATACATTCCCCGCCACATAGCTAACTCTGGAAAGAAAAATATTCTAATCATTTATGGTCTGAAATATCCACCGCTTATGAATACTAAACTAAGTAAATCCATTCCCCTCATCTAAATAATGGATTTAGTTTATAACCAGGGATAGAAAAATCAATGATATGCAGTATATATCCCCTCTTCCTTTTTTTCCCTCGGTACTTCGCGAGTGCTTAATGGACTGTAAATTCAATCAAAGATAATAAATTGTCCTCTGTCCCTCTAAAGCATTCAGGAATACTTTAAAACTAGTGACCTGAAAAACGCTTTGAAGAAAAGGGACCTTTTCCTGCCCAGAGCCAGAGAGGGTTGGATGAATAAACAAGTCATCAGTAAAAGACTTTGCGAAGGAAACACAGTTCGCAAATAGTGAAAGCGTAATCAGTGATTTAGAAAAGATTTACTCTCATTAAAATGCGTCGGAGCGTTAGATTTCGGTAATTTCGCTGACACTTTCCGCCTGAGAAAAGTTGCCCCTGCTACCCGGCAGCGCTAAAACAGATGGCTAATTATTTTAATGTCGCGAAAGATATGAGCTTCCAATGAATTAATTATGGGGAGATATCGGAAGTGTAAGAGGACATCCTTGAGGACGACTTTAGCTTGGAAATAAATTCGCCCTGTCCAGTTGTCAGGCGGACTTGACAGCTACCCCTCGACTATAATGAGTCTTAGATAAATAGTAATCAATTCTTAAGATTCAGCTCTTATTTAGAGATTATTTTCGAATCTATTGCTACTATAAACGTATTTGAGTTTTCTGAAGTGTTTATGACAAAATTTCAAAGATATGAAATTTTGCTATTGTCATCCACTATATTTATCTATACATGATGTTAAAAGATAAGTTATGAATTTTCTCTACATCAAGATTATATCCATCAATAAAATTTAGTTATTTGAAAAAAATCTTTCACTTTTATAACATAGTAATCAATTCTTAAGATTCGGCTCTTATTTAGAGATTATTTTCGGCTCTTATTTAGAGATTATTTTCGGCTCTTATTTAGAGGTTCAAAATTAACTCAGAGATATGAAATTCAAATGCTAGAATTTAAAGCCATAATTTTTCGATTGTCATCTATATCTATCTACACATGAGGTTAAAAGATAAATTATGAATTTTCTCTACATCAAGATCCATTCTCCATTCTCCCATCAATAAAATTTCGTTATTTCAGTTAAAGAAAAAAATTCTTTCCCTTTTTTTACATCCTGATCAATTCTTAAGATTCAATTCTTATTTAGAAATTAATTTCGAAGCTATTGCTACTGGAAACGTATTTGAGTTTTCTGAGATATTTATGACAGAATTTCTTTTTTCGGATCAAAATTAACTCAAAGATATGAAATTCAAATGCTAGGATTTAAAGCCATAATTTTTCTATTGTCATCAACTATATTAATCTACACATGAAATTAAAAGATTAATTATTTTATTTTTTCCTTTTCTTTTTCTTTCACTTCATTTACTGATCAAGCCATTTCTCTTATCATTTACCTCCAAAGGAACCATCAAGATAGAAGTATATGGAGGTTAACGCTGCCAAAATGCTTCAATAATGTCAAACTGTCTGTAAAGGAGAAATTATGAATTTTCTCTACATCAAGGTTATATCCATCAATAAAATTTCGTTATTAAAATTAAAGAAAAAATCTTTAGCTTCTTTTTTACATAGTAATTGTTTTACATAGTAATCAATTCTTAAAATTCTGCTCTTATTTAGAGATTATTTTCAAAACTATTCCTTCAGAAACGTATTTGAGTTTTCTGAGATATTTATGTCAGAATTTCTCTTATGGTATCAAAATTAACTCAAAGATATGAAATTCAAATGCTAGGATTTAAAGCCATAATTTTTCGATTGTCATCAACTATATTTATCTACACATGATGTTGAAAGACAAGTTATGAATTTTTCCCTACATCAAGATTAATAAAATTTCGTTATTTGAATTAAAGAAAAAAATCTTTCACTTTTTTAAATATGATTAGTGTTAAATTGCTTAATTTTTTTATTATTTTATTGTGAAATATTTATAGAGGTAAATAAATTAATGAGATTAGTTCAATTATTGTTGTTCAAATCTAGAATAATTATTTTCTAGTAAACTTAAGTTATGGATCTGAATTTGCATATTTTTTCATATCAGTTTAACTAAGCAAATATTATAAATATATGATTCTAAAAATACTTCAAATTTGTGAAATTGTTTTAAATTGTAGACTTGAAAATCAAGAATTTTTTAAAGAATTTGTAACTATGATAGTAAGTTAGGATATAATGTTTTTCAAGCAGAATGTTGAAATAAATGTAGAGAGAGTATATAATTTATAAAGAGTCAAAAATTTGACTGTAACAATCCATCCAACAAGACTGAACTGAAATTATAATGAATAGTTGTGAAATCTAAAATTGTTTCAAAATATAAGTGTATAGTCATCATTTAGTACAGAAATTTCTATTAGTACAGAACACATTAATAACTACTTATCCCACTTTTTTAGTTATATTAAACTAAAGTTCATGTATTTTCAACGTTTTATAGATAGCTTAAATAGTATAGTATTATTTTACAAAAGGTTGTTAATCAAGAAAAGTACTATGGATCTTGGACTCTTTGACTCTTGGTCTCCTTTTTTGTATTCTTTGAAAAACTGTAAATGAATTATTTTATTATTTTTAATTTATCTTATAGATATTTTTAATTTTTGTATATTTCAGAAGAATTTTGATGACTTTCTCGACATAATAGATCAACATAAGCATATTTTTTAAGTTCTTTCTGAATACTTCAACAGTTTCTTAATGTGTTAGAAACAGTTCAATAAACATGTCTTTCAAACGTTTGTAACTTCTATTGGCACATAATAAAGTATAGAAAGTGTTTAAAATGCTGAACAATCTCATGGCTGGGAGAAATATGTTGCATATGAATAATGTTTTTTTTTTTACTTTTCATTGATACAAAAATGAATAAAACAGAATAACTTATATTTTAGAAAAATGTTTTAAAAAACTTTATTTTCAGTATGTTATCTAATATTAAAGTTTATCGCACTATGATGCAGTTTATCGTACTATAATAGTTTTTTTGTTTTGTTTTGTTTTTTGTAACTGGGAACGTTAGTTGAAAGGAAATAAAATAATAAATAAAAATTTGAATAAACCAAAATTTATTAAACTGCCTATAATTTTACAAATGCAGTGCATAATTTTACCTAACACTTCTCCCAAAGTATGCTTAAATTCTACTTATTATGTGACTAGACTCTGTGTACATTTAAAAAATTCTCTAACATACATAAATTTATTTATAATCTGCATTACTTTTAATGACTTCGTGCCTAATTTTATGCACAAAATTAGGCATATTAAATTGCAGCTGTGTTTTGATCTTTTTTGTGTATAATATTCCATACAGTAATATATTTTGCGGTTATTATATAAAATATGAAAATTTTATGGAACATTTAAGAGTTTCTTAAATTAAGATACTCTTAAATGTCCATACTAAATATTAAATAAATACTAAATATGTTTTTATAAGTTTTACTTAATAAAATACATCCATTACAAAAATATTTCTAGAAAATTATCATAAGTCTGAGAAGCAACTGTGACCAAGTTGCCTGTATTTTCACGAATTGAATTTTTTCATAATTTTATTTAATACTTTAAGAAAATTTGCATCATTAAAAAAACCAGTTCAACTGTTCTTACTTTTGATAGAAGCGAAATTCAATTAATTTTAATTCAAAGGTGCAAAAAAATATTTTTTAAATCCACAAAAAAATCAGATAATTAACTACAAAAAAAAGGCTTTTGGAAAGTTTTTAAATAAAAGAAAAGTTTGTGATCGTAGACAAATAGTTCTCCAAATAATCAAAAAAAAGAAAATATCGGTTAAAAAAATGTAGAAGTATGATGAAATTAATTTTGAAAGCGTAAGGATAATAACGTTTTTATGTAATCATTAATGGGCAAAAGTATCAGAATTAGATTAACATTTTTAAATTGCTTCATTTCTTTAAGAATGCATTTTATTTATCATGAATTGTTTTTATTAATTTTTTTTCCTGTTCGATTAAAGCTGCCTTTGTTTACATACATTCCTTAGTAATTCTTTTATCTGAATTACATTTTAATAATTACTATCTAGAATGATAAATAAGATGACAAACTCCTAATCTCTTTTATTAAAGAATAAAAAAAAGATCTTCAGTGTGTTTTTTATGAAAGAATAATTAGCAAATGTATCATAGCTTAATTTTTGAAACATTAACTAGGAATTAATTGTTTTCTAATGCATGATAATAGCAGAAAATAAAAAAAGGCCCTTTGCAGTAAAAAAAATTATGAAATTTGATTATCAAAATACAGTCGTTTGAATGGTGCATTTTTTTTTACAACATGTACACTTCTTGGTTTTTTTTTATCTTGTATTTTTTATATATAACTATCACAGTATCTTAACAAAAACCAATACCTCTATCCTACAGATCCATAAAAAATTAAATTTATAATATAGTAAGAAACAATATTGCAAATTAAAACACACTAAACTGATTCATTTAAGAAAATATATTTAAACAATCAGTATTGTATTATAGAAATATATTCCTGTATCATTTAAGAAAATATATTTTAGCAGTCAATATTCTATGATTGAAATATGCTCCTGTATCATTTAAGAAAATATATTTTAGCAATCAGAATTCTACAGTTGAAATATGTATCATTTAAGAAAGCATATAGCAATCAGTATTCTAGGATCGAAATATATTTATGTATCATTTAAGAAAATATATTTTAGCAATCAGTATTCTATG
This sequence comes from Caerostris darwini, assembly GCA_021605075.1. NCBI lineage: Eukaryota > Metazoa > Arthropoda > Arachnida > Araneae > Araneidae > Caerostris > Caerostris darwini. The sequence continues at coordinate 903,737 of BPLQ01005803.1, read as the reverse complement.
ATCGTATTATACTCATGTATCATTTAAGAAAGCATTTAGCAATCAATATTCTATGATCGAAATATATTCATGTATCATTTAAGAAAATATATTTTAGCAATCAGTATTCTATAATCGTATTATACTCATGTATCATTTAAAAAAGCATTTAGCAATCAGTATTCTATGATCGAAATATATTCATGTATAATTTAAGAAAATATATCTTAGCAATCTGTATTCTGTGATCAAAATATATATCATGTATTATTTAAGAAAATATATTATAGCAATCAGTATTCCATGATCGAAATATACTCATGTATCATTTAAGGAAATATATTTTAGCAGTCAGTATTTTATGATAGAAATATACTAAAGAATTTTTTTTATTTATCTTAATTTTCTAATATTTAATTTATTATTATTAAAAAATTATAATACATTTTTAATTTAATAGTTTATTATTTTATTTTAATTATTATTATTATTATTTATTTATTACTGTTATTTATTATTATTATTACTTGCTTTTTTAATTTAATATTTTTTTAATTTTATTTATCTTAATTTTCTATGAAGGCCGTTGTATTTATTTAACATTTTACTTGTCTGTGTTACATTTCTGGATAACAGGTATATACTAAAATAAGAAATCAAACTTTAATACAGATTTCAAACCTAGACTATTAAGTTCATGTTTGACGTCTATCACAGGTAGAAAAGATTCGTATTATAAATTCCAAACCAGCATTCTTCTATTCTGAATTTAGACCATGTTCACATCTTTCGTTAAGTAATCTTGATATGATAAGAGCTTTTCACTTTTCTGCCATGTTTACTTTATCTGCTCTTTTCTACATGAACTTTCGTTGTTATAGTTTTGAGGCTAGCATATTAACTATTCCAACACTACCATAGCTATGAATGCAAGATTCGCTGCTTTGTAAGCTCGTCATATCTCTTCTTATGTACTTCACACACGCAAGTATATGAGTTTCAGACATCAGAAATGCTTGCATCTGTCAGACATATTGGAAGTCTGTGGGAAACTCACTTTTCCCCTGTCATTGTAAAGCAAACTCGTTCTCTGTCAGAATATCATTTCAGAATTGTCTAACTCTCTGCATCATTTGTCATATTGTTTCATTATTTTGTTACTTGTATGGTGACAAATGATTTATATTTAAGGGAACATGCAACATATATTTACTTTGATTCAAATGTTTTTTTAATAAATATAGTTAAGACATTACAAAATTTAAATTTTATATATGCATCAATATTATATGTAATATAATAAATACAATTCGGATAATAACTTATCGTATAACGTTAATTTTCTAAAGTTGTTATAGTTTTTAATTTGTTTGTATCTCAAAAATTCTCCGGACTACTATCTGACAACGTAGCTTAACAAATGTAGGGTGAAAAAATAAATATGTTAAAATGAGTATTGCCATGAAATGAAAGATAGTTGCCAGAAATTCTAAAGGTAAAAGACAGTTTTGTGTCTCCTTAGTTTTAAACAATACATGTTATTGATTGCCTAAATATCATTAAAGAATCGAAATAAGTATTGTCATGAAATGAAAGATAGTTGCCAGAAATTCTAAAGGTAAAAGACAGTTTTGTGTCTCCTTAGTTTTAAACAATACATGTTATTGATTGCCTAAATATCATTAAAGAATCGAAATAAGTATTGTCATGAAATGAAAGATAGTTGCCAGAAATTCTAAAGGTAAAAGACAGTTTTGTGTCTCCTTAGTTTTAAACAATACATGTTATTGATTGCCTAAATATCATTAAAGAATCGAAATAAGTATTGTCATGAAATGAAAGATAGTTGCCAGAAATTCTAAAGGTAAAAGACAGTTTTGTGTCTCCTTAGTTTTAAACAATACATGCTATTGATTGCCTAAATATCGTTAAATAGTCTCTTGTATTGATAGATTAACTTTTCGAATTTGCTCGTGTTTTCTCATCTTTCTTTAAAAAAAGGGATAGATAAAGCTGAATGTTTTTGTCGTCCTCTTCGAAATCACAGCGAAAAAAAGAAGAAACAAACAACTATTTGTCTTGCTCTGTAAAAAATGTCTACAATCTTAGAAACGAAAAAACCTAGCTATTCTCTTTTACTTTTTGAATATAAGAATGAGATATCCGTGATTGTATGTATATACTGTGAAAAAAAATTGAATCCCCCAATTGCAACATTTTATGATAACTTTCTGAACTTACATTTTCTGTCTATTTTCTTGTCTTAGCTAAAACGATACGTGAAAGAACGGATCTATAGATTTTTTCCGGATTTTTACTGAAACCCATAAACTATCGAAATACTTTTCTTCTTCTACTCTTTTTAGTTGGGCAGGATACCGACGAAATAAGTTAAGATATAATAACTTTTCTTTCGAGTAACTTAACTTTCTTTTTAACTTTTTATGAGCAAATAAAAATAAGAATCATAAAAACCACAAAAACCAAATTTTAGTCAAAATATCGATTTTTAAATGCATTATTGAAAATTTTAATGAAACATTTAAAATTTTAATGAAATATTTAAAATTTTGATGAAATAATTAAAATTTTAGCTTCCTAAAACTTTCTTTAATTTAACGTTCCAATAGTTAACTTTACAATTAACTATTGGAACGTTAAATTACGCTACAGTTAACATTACTGCTTGTGATAATCTCAAAAATAACTGAAAGTAACCATTTCGAAATACTTTTCCTAAGAAATTGTATTTGTGTAAAATCTTGAAAAAGGATAACTTAATAAAACTTTGGTAGGAAATAAGAAGTAGTACATTTTTTTCACACTATATTGAAGACTCTGGAATGAGATTTTTGAAAAATATATAATATTAGTAGATTTATGCCATATGAGTAAGAATTATGAGTAAATTTATGAGTTATAGTTTATTTATGGGTAAATTTATGAGTAATAATTTATTTGTGAGTAAACATAGCAGGAGCTTTGTTTTACCCACCAACTAACTATTTTTTTCTTTAGTTTCTAGAAATGTTCTAGTTCTTTTCTAAGGTTTCTCCACCTCTTTAAAATTTCTAGAAATTTCAAATCTTCAGCTATTGTCATAAATTTAAAAAAATTAAGTACATAATCTTCATTACAATGTAGTTTGAAGATAACGTGTTTACCAAATTTAACAAAGCACTGTTGAAAAGAATAAAATATTTTGATAAGAATGAGTTTGAAATGATATAAAATAAAGATAGAATTCTAAATAATGGTTTCACAACTATTTAATATGTATATTTAAAATTTGAAAACTTTTACTGATTTGATACTAATTAAAATAAAATATTTTTTAATAGAATAAAGCATTTAATACGTCAATGTTCCAAATTGTTAGGAATTTACATTTACTATTTTTACTATTTACTATTTTACTATTTTTACTATTTACTATTTTACTATTTTTACTATTTACTTTTACTATTTACTATTTTCACTATTTACTATTTTCACTATTTTTTCTATTTACTATTTACTATTTTATTATTTTTCCTATTTACTATTTACTATTTTACTATTTTTTTATTTACTATTTACACATAAAGAAAGAGATAGTTTTTAATTTCTCATAACGAATATAGTGCTAATTGTGTTAGAGAGAAATACATATTTTTTCCAATTATAAAGTAGTAATTAATTGAGTACTCTGAACTCTAAATAACCTCCGTCAAAAGGATTTTGAAATTACAAACGTATCCAAATTAAAATACGAATATTTCCTAAAACTTCTCACAAGGGACTAACGAATATTAATAGACTAATAAAAATAGATTATAGAAGTTCAAATTTTGTTGGAGTATGTCATTAGGAAAATTAGAGCATACTACATGGAGCAATCACACAAACGAAGGCAACTTGTGAATGGTTGGAACAATGTTCAAACGATTAGGCTTGTTTCCCATTTCCACAGAATGCAGACAGTAGAAGTAACTAAATAACTGTAATTTGCTTATGTAAACATTGGTGATTACTGAGTAAGTAGAATTACTAGCAATCCGTAAGAGTTGAAATCTAGGTGGGAATTGCAAATTAACTAATTTAACACTTTGTTCAGAATGTCAAAAATATTGCTGAGTATTATTTTATTTAGTTCTTAGATTGCATGGCATGGTTATGTGAAAAATGTAACTTATGATTAAATAAAGGTGGAGAAGTCTAAGTGAATCTAATAAAAAAAATATAAATAAAAATGATTCAAAAAGTACAGGTAAATAATCAATTGTTTATTTTTTTTAATAAATTACTATATACTTACTATGTTCTTATTTCTGTATATAAAGGTATTAATTAAGTTATACATAAAAATGATGAAACATAAAAATTTTTAAATAATGAAAATTTTTTTAAAAGTTCACTTTATTAATTCTCTTAAAAATCAATTAGTTATTATCAAATCGAGAAATTAGAAAGAACTTTTATAAGATCCACCACCAGAATAAACTATTTATTTTTATAATGATGTAGCATATTGATAAAAATATGAAATTTAAAAAAAAACAAGTTATTTAAATTCTTTTTCTTCAGATCAGTATTAAGTTATATTTTTATTTTTAATTCAATGTGCTATATCCAGTTAAGCAAAATAAATTCAATTCTTCAATTTATCTTTGCTCTTTACAGAATTTTTAATATTGAATATTATTCCAAGAGAGAAAATACTGATCTTTAAATAAATATCTTGTGGGAATAAAAATATATTTACCCAATGCTATAAGAGAAGTTTGTTCAATGCTTTTCTTCATTACTTAATTGAATAATGTGAATAAACTAAAGAAATCACTTATCTCAATGTAGATATTTGGTTAGCTCATAAGTTTAAAATTTATCGTAATTAAACAACTTTAAATTGACTTTAATGATAAACTCTCACAAAATTATCATTAAATACGTTTAATATGCACTTGTCTTTGCATTAAATATATTATTTTAAATAACTGTCTTAGTTATAATAGTAGTGTAAATTAATGTAGATTGACATATGTAATGTGTCCGTCTTTGCATTAATTTGCTGAGGTCTCCAATGTGTTGTTAAAATGGCCTTGCCATATAGTAATTATATTTACCTTTTAATGCATGCTATTTATCTCCTAGAAAATTAATTATTCTTGAATTAATTTTCTGATAGTTCAGTATGAGCAATTATTAAGTGACGATAAAACTTATTTTCTTTTCCTTTCAGTTATTACAAAATATTTCAAGTCATAATCCATAGAATTTTCAGTTTAGCTTTAATTTGAACCCCAAAAATTAAATATTACAATCTTGACAAATAATTAAAAGAAAATATTTTTCGTGTGATTAATTCAAAAGTTTTAAGTTATTTATATAAGTATATGCAGCAATTTTAATTTTATAATAATTTATAATGTTATATGAGTTAATCATTTTGGTTAATTATATTCTTCACAAGAAGTGTTTGTAAGTTCAACTTTTAATTGTTATTCAGAAGAAAATTGATAAATAATTTCAGAGAAAAAATTTTTAACATAAATTTTTAATGAGATGTTTATTTAAATCCAGTCAGATTATTTAAATTCAGATAAATTTTTTAAACATGGATTATTTTTAAAACATTTTATTGATGATTTTTATTCTTTTATCAAAGAATGTATCAAAAAATTATGCACAGAATAATGAACAATAAGAGCAAACAAGCAATGAAATGAAATCATTTATACATTTTATGACTTTTTTATATACATTCTTTACGTATTTCTGCAGATAATTCAAACTAATGCTTAAAACACATAATCAGCTAAGCTCAGTAATTTTAAAAGATTAAGAATCAAGACTAATACAATTTAATACGTAACTTATGTTGTTTAACTTACAAACTTTCTCTTATCAAATTTTTTATGTACATTTAATAAATAAAATTTAATTAGAACAAGTATAATCATCTGGTTGAAACATTTATGTCTTAAAAAATTCTTTCCATCAGTTTAAATTTTTTTTTTCTTGTATTTCATGAAAGGCGTTTCATAATTTATAATTTTAATGAAATATTTTATTGTAGGTAACAAAATGGGGTTCTGATGGCCGAGTGACTAGCGCTCGGTGCCACAGGTGTCGTGTCCGATGCGCGGCTGTTCCATGGGTGTTTGTAGTGATTCAAAATCCACTTTAAACCGTAGATCTCGGTCTAACATGACTATTGGGCGTAGGGCTGACAGCCCTACCTCGTAAAAAGGAAATATCTCCTGTCTCGTAATTTGCCAGCAGGCAGACGGCGTCAGCCCACCACGGGGCTGTTGCGCCAATGAAGAAGAAGGTGATAAAGTATTTAATCTCTGTCAATTTTTAACAAAAGTAAATTTGGTATCAACAACATATATGTTTTTTTTTTTTTTTTTGCATGTATGTTATGTATGAATCATTAACTTGATTGATTCTTCGGGTGAAATGAAATTATGATGTAAATTTGAATAAAATGTAAATCATAGATAAATAGTTTACGAAGAACAAAAAAGAAATGCATTATGCACCATAAAATTTTTATATTTTGATTATTTTCTTCATTATATTTTGAATAATTTATTTTATCCCAAGATACAGTCGCCTGCGATTCATACATTCAGTTAGTGTGGAGGAAGGCTCATCTTCGAAATGGTTGGTGGTGTACGTTGATGTCATCACTTTGAGAAACATGGAGATTCAGTGGCAATTTGGAAAACGTGTACAAAAGTCTTGCATTCGCCTTAAGGGAGTGTTACTGATTTTCTCCCATATTCCTCAGACATTGCATTTCTTCCCCCCTTCCAAAATGCAATGTCCACACATTATCTGTCAATGACTGTACATGGTATACACAAGTAAAAAGCAAATTCATACAGCCACTTATGAATTATTTTTAAGCAATATTTCTTATCTTGAAACCTAATTAATGATTGTATCATATGAAAATATTGTTTGATATTACCCTGGTAAACAACACACCTGTTATTCATCATATTCCTATGAGCATTCACTACTCGCCAAAATATTCGGTTAAAAAAGATAAATCATGTTTTGGTAAATCCGTAAAGTCACATTACACTTGCCTTAAAAAGAGTGAAAGGAACTCAACTCAACTTAATGAAAGATAGTGTTTATTGTTTACAGATTTTACGAATATATTTTTATTTACTGATAAAATTTTAGAATTTACCTGATAGATATAATGATTATCTTGAAACTGTAAATTTCTTTGTAAAAAGAAACTTGAGAAATCTTTTAAAAAATACTTAAACATCAAATTCATCCATTTTTGAAAAGATTCCAGAAATCCAATTCCTCCAGAAATTAAAAAAATATTCTAAATAAAATTTCTGATTGTAGAAATTAACATATCTATCAGAAATAATTTGATTTTTGTGCTTCTTTGCGATTGTAAAGAAATGCTGATCGCACAGATGTAAAATTTTTTTACGATTTTTTATTCGAATGGCAAGTTTTAAGTAATTGTTTTCTTTTGCATTTGATAACCTTTGTTTTTCCTATCTCTCCTCCACCAATTATATTTAGCGTTTCAAGTGTAAAATAAATAAATTGATTTAAACTAATACAAATAGGAAAGACATGCACGCATATTTAACGCGCTTAACATGAATCACTTCTTTCGTTGCCCGTGTTGCATATGGTACTTCTATGTTTAGATCAACATAAAACAAAGAAAATATCCGTATCTCGAATAGTTCGAAAAATTCATGACTAGAATTTTATTTCGTAGATCGAAACTCAATTCGGCTTTTTGTGCTGCCATCTGCTGATTAACATTGTAACTATTATAAAATGCAATATAGTTTTTTTTTTTTTTTTTTTTTTTTTTTTATTTTTATTTTATGTTTATAAATAGAGAAGAAAAATCATATACTTCGTTAAAAAAAAAAAAAAAGACGAATATAATTGTTAATTTTATCATTGGTACTTTACTAATTAACAAATTTTTATGTTGTTGATTTCCCCTACGTTAATTATATTTCTTTATAAGACATCATTTTAAACTTATAAATTTAGACATTTCTAAATTTGCTGTACGTAAATATTTAAATTTCTTATCTTAACTTTTACATTAAATCTTTAGAGCATGTGACAAAAAAATATCAAAGTATTATTCCTATAAAAAAAAGAATTATTTTTTTTTTGTAAATTTCTATTTATCTATAATTAATTTCATTGTAACTTTTAATTGAACTTCAAAATTTTTGAAAAAAAAGAAAGGGGAAAAATTTTTTAATTTGACCGAAATAATTTAAGTATCTATAATTATTCGAATACTAGTAATTAGTCGACGTAATAATTTATTCAAATTATTTCAATGACAAAATTATTTCTAAAAAAATTTAAAGCTGATAAGGAGAACTTAATGTTTGTAACTAGATAAATTTGAAATATTTTGTTTCAAATGTATAATTATAATTAAATAATAATTAATTAGCTCATGATCTCTTTAAATGGCAACAATATTATATTTCAGTTGATTGTTCTAATTGAACTGAATTATTCAAAAATTTAAGTAATTAATTAAATGAAAGTAATAAAGTAAATTAAAGTAACGTATTTCAAAAATTATAGAAAAGTATTTAAAAAATTAAATTATTAGTAGAAATTTAAAAATGGTATTTTAAATCCTTATCCCATTTACATGCTTGTTAAATTATTCTAATCTATTTATCAAATTAACATACGCAGGTTATTTTTTATTATAAGTTTGTTGTTCGATTTTGTACAGTTCTCGCTTTAAAGGTAATTTAAAAATATTTTTGTTTTAAATATATAAAATTTTACTACATTATCAATTCCTAAATGTCTTTTTAAATTTTTAATCATTGATTGCAATGGTAGTATACTTAACTTTTGTAATTATATAATAATTGTTTTAATAAAACACGAATACAATCAATATTGCAATAAAACATTTTTTATCTTAAAAGATCATTATTACATACAAATTAGAAAAAAAAAGTTTTTCTTTTGATCTTATAAAAATATATTCTCTCTTTTTAATGAGAAAGTACAGGTTCTTCAAAAAGGATCATTAATTGGTTTCTTGCTGAAAAATGTATTTTGTATGCCCTTTTTTAAAAAAAATTCGGCAAACGCTAATGTGTCCTCTTTTTGTTTTAATCTATCCGTCAGTCAAAAAAGTTTTATCCATTTTTTCAAACTAACAAAAGTTGCTTCACTAAAAATGCTATAACTCACATACTAATAGTGCAACAGCTGTCTAATTTATTCCTGTGTCTTTTGAATCTTAGGGTTAACTAAAAATCATATGGATTTAATACTAGTAGCGCTATCTATGTGTCAGCCTACGAACTTTTCAGCCCACCTGGAATATCCGTAAAAATTAAAGCAACACGAATATAGTATTAAACTATATATTAGTTTTACTACGAACTTTATGCTAATTTTTAAATTCTAAAAAGTATAATTAATCCAAGAAAACGCTATTTGCAAAAATTTTTACAGTTGAAAAAGCATTTTAATTTTAAGTAGTGTTTTGTTGCTATTTGCCAATTTAATCTCTCCAAATATTTTTTTTGTACTAATAAATTCAAAATTGCTTATCAATAGCTATGAACCTTTGTTGACGGCGCAAGCATTTGTTTTGCATATCAGTTTATAGATTCCTGATAATAAAAGAAAAAAATAAAAGTTTTAATTAGTTCCAAGTATTATTTCTTTATAATTTTAAAATGTAACTATAATGCATTTTACTCTACAAGAATATATCGTTGGGATTTTGAATATTTTCGGTAAAGTTTTTACCAATTATCTTATTTTAATGTAACTTTAATTTCAAACTACTAATAGTAATAAACCGAATTCAAGAATAACTCGTCTCTTTAAAAAAAATTGTTAAATAGTAATCAGCTAATTTTAATTCTAATATTTTATATTTTTTATCATTTATATAATTAAGAAAAAAAAATTTATTTTCTTGTTAAAAAAATCAAGCAATTTTCACAACTTCAGTAGTTAACAAGGCAGGTCCCTTTAACTGTTTATTTATTTATTTATTTTTATCTTCTATATCTATGCATATATATTAAAAAAATTTATTTTAAGTCAAATAACGTTTTATTAATTAGAAATATTTAATTTATTTCTTGAGGCCGATCTAGACTTTACGAAATGGTTATTAGTTTTCTTAGTGAGTTTGTTTATCGATAAATTTAAATAAATTAATAAAATTCTACATACTAAAATATTGTACCATTAAAAATACTGTTTCATTTACATTTTAATTGTTTGTTAAATACAATTTATAAAACTATTATTTTAGTAGGAATAGTTAATAGAATTAGTTTTCCTTTATCTATTTCCTATTATACAAATAACTCATGGACTACATAGTAGATGGCGCCACAACTTTAATTCTGCTGATGATTAATGGCTTTGTAATAAGTTTGGGGATTTAATAAGATTACAAAGCTGTATAATTAAGTTTTAATGGGAAGTTGAACTGAATATTTCCAGAATTTTAATTTAAAACATCAATCATTTGTTTTTCTTCTTACAACTCTGATCTTAATTCGATTGAACCTCATATTCAAATACTTATATAAAATTATTCTGAACATTTATATTTAAATTTTTGCATTAAAGTAATGTAAAAAAAATAATCACTATAGTATTGTATTTAAAAAAAAAATATGTGTACAGCAGACATTAGATATAGTGTCCTTCTGCTTTATCGCTAGATATCACAATGATTTTGCAACATTTGAAAGTAAAATCAATATTTAATTATTGGTTTTGCAATTTCAATAAACAAATCTATCTACAAATCCAAATGCACAATAATATAATTTCAGTTATAATAAACTCTAAAACACTATTAATAAATTATTCTAATTTATTACACAAATTTAATGAAAGTGCTTTAATTGTTTCATGATATGTAAAATAAGAAACAATCAAAAATTCTGTCAGTCAGAAATACTATGCGTTGATATTTTGCTGATAAAATTAATTTTTCCATTTAATCATATATGTAACAGAAAAAACCTGTCAGTAAAAATTATACCAGAAGAATGTCTTCATTATTTTAAGTATCAATTGATGTGACCATGTTCAACCGATACGACAATATTATCTTTCTTCATAACAAATTATTTGACTCAAATTGGATAATTAAACATTATCATACGAAAACAATTTATCATTGGAACAAATCACAGGAGCTAAAGCCACATAATTGGACTAATTTATTTACAACAGCTAACTGTTTACGTAGAAATTAGGTAAGCTTTTCAACATTTTTTTTTTTTATTACTTTACCAGCGATTTGTGGTAATTTGTCTAATACAAATTTCTAAGGTAATAACTCCCCAGGTAATTCATAAACGCTATATTTTCTTTTAATGGGTCCCGTATTATCATCGTCCTGTTTTTTGGCTACTTCAATTTGCTTTTTTCTTTTTCCTAATCACATAACTATTTTTCTCTTTATTTTACTTTTTATTTGAAATTGGAAATTAGTTTCTTTAATTTATCATATCTGCTCTGAATTACTTAGTATTCATTTTTCGTATTTAAGATATTTTAAACTCTTTTTCGAAAGCTTTTATTTAAAACTTTTAATTCCTTACTTCATTTAAACTCTAATTTTATTTTCATGAAAAAATTTGCTTGAAAGTATTTATACTAATAATCATCTCTTGAAATCTATTAAATTAAAATACAGCATATTACGATAAACATGACTGAAAGATTTGGCCCACATGTCCTACAACATTACCATTCAAATTTTGAAAATAATGTAATAATTTTTTATTGTCTCATACTTATTGGTAGAAACCACTTTTACATTTCAAATAACAAGTAATGAAGTTTTAATGCGAAATGTGACTTGAATAACGGTCAAATTTATGACATATTGAAAATGACTAAATTTCATTAACAACATTAAAACAATTTTCAATTTTGTATTCATTATGCTTTACATAAAAAATCTTGAAAGTTAAGAAATAAATTTAAAAAAACTTAGCAGAAGAAATTTCGAATTCAAATAAGAATGTACTTACTATATAAATGAAATTTCAGACATTTGTCAATGTTGACAAAATGTGCAATATATCCCTAAGATTTTATTTCTGTCATTAAATAAATTTAGTCAAAATAAATGTCAGCTATTTTGCTATCAAAATCAGATTTTCGTAATTTAACTAAAAAATAGTTAGTAATTTTGATTTTAAACTGATTGAAACGACCCAATAAATAATACGTATACTTAAAAGCTATGGCGTCCATTTTATTGTAAAAAGAAGTAGAAATTGTCTAAACATTTGCTAAAGGGAATTAAATTTTAACTGAAATATATGAGACACTAAAAATATTTATATTTGCATAGTATTTCAATTGCAATTTTTCAATTCTATTAAACTGCTACACCTTTTAATCGTGCCATTCTTTGTCTATATCATAATACATACCGAAGTATCTGCTTTTGTGTCCAAAATAATCTCAGAAACGGTTACATATATGTTAATAGTTATTTCCCAAATTCTTAGAGAGTATTAAATCCTATATATTCCTTGTTTTATATCTATATTTCAAAGGATTACGAAAGAAACTCGCTAGAATAATTTAAAATATTAGGATGTTTATAATTTCCAATATAATAGATTGCCTATTTATCGATTGAATGATTTAAGTTTTCATAGCTGTTTTAAGAATCTACATACTTTTATTTATTTCTGTGTGTTGATCTAAAATAATGTGTTTTGATTAATATAAATTGCAAACAGTTCTTTTAAATTGCATTTGCATCTAAAATAAAATGAAACGTCCATAATTTTCTAAATGGCAACTATTATTTAGATTCATGTAGATGTAATTCTATGTTTCTATATTTGCCCTTCCTTTTCTGTGAAAATTCATTTAAATTGAAAACTAAGGTGCATAAAATGCTGTCTATTACCTAAATCAATTTATAATAATGATTAAATTATATGTTTCAATATATTTTATCTTAAAATATAAAAAATTGCCTTTTTGTTTCCTTCAAAAAATTTAATAAGATATTTATTTATTAGTCAAATTGTCTTTAATTAGCGATTTATTTTTGTATTCAAATGTAAAACATTCTGTAATCAAATAAATTTTGATCCAAACAATCTTACTTATTTTAATGTAATATCTATAAAATCCCATTTACTTTGTTTAGAGCAGTTTTAAAATGCAACTTTTTTTTATAATAAAAAACGTCGAATCGTTTTTATAATTGAAAACCGTTGAAATAAAACAAAACATTAAACAGATACGGATCTTGCGTCCATAGCAGCACTTTAATCGCAAGCGCACGTGTCTTCTAGACTATAATAAATTAGAAAACCTTGAATAAAATGTTTGTCTAATATTTAAACAGATACTTTTTTTTATTAAACTAAAGCTGGATGATGTCCCATATTTTAATCCTTCACGAAAGTCTGTCCCATATTTTAATCTTTCACCAAAATCTGTCCCATGTTTTAATCTTTCATTATTTTTTCTCAACGAAAAAATCCTTATCATATTTTCCAAAGTAAAATAGACATATGAGCCAAGCAGCTGTCTATCCTTAGCTTCGATTGTTTAGAAATGATATTCTAATTAAAATATTATTTTTATAAAGCTGTGTTTATTTTCACAGAAGAGTTGTTAATATCTCCTGCTTCACCAACAGACTTTCCAAAGTGACGAAGTATAAATATTTTGAATATAAGCTGGATTTGCTAATTTTTTTCTTCGACCTAATTACTGAAAACTGTGTAATACTTTTATATTTCATTGTTAACTTGTGCTAAAATGTTTTTTTTATTTTTTTTTAATTATATTATTATACTTAATTATATGCAGCTTAATAGCATAAAATAATAAATGTCCTTTGTAAACAATTGGTAACTGAAATCTGTTTACATTTCATAGAATTTTAATTGACATTACTTATAATATTGCAGGTTTTTTACATTAGGTCGTATTTAGGGGGAAATCAACATTTATTAGTGCCATGTATTTTAATAACTGTCATAAAACATTATATATTTTTTATTGTTATTTTTGTCTTTATGAAAATACTTTCAGAATATCCCGTATATACAAAATTATCTTATGAGATTTCATTTATAAAACTAATTATTTAATTATAATTTAAAACCTCATTAACTTTCAGATTTTTAACCATATACTACAAATCTTTTTAAAGAAACTTTTAATTTTGATCTTGAAAAAATCAATGATTAATTTCTAGTTATATATTTACTTTCCCCGATTTTGATATAATTAATTCGGTTTTAGAACGATAAAAAAATATTTTATTCTTATAATCGTAATATTATCAAAGTAAAAGTACATTTTTGACATGAAGCTTACTTAATCTTTGATTTGGTGTTCAGTAATTTTGCTGTATGTATTCAAAGTAAAATATATAATATTTATCTGTGTCCAGATGTGGGAGTCGAGCATGTTTGAAGGACTCAGGAGTCAGTTTAAAAATCCAACTCATAAAAATTTTATTTCTTCCAGAATTGTAGTAATTAATGCACGCTGTATCATTCTCAAATATACCATTAATGTTTCATATTACTAGTGTCGGAGAATGTATAAATTTATATTCATCCAGAAAAACGATGAATATCGTGTGTGATTCAGTGTTTTTATCTGTTCAAAATTTTCTTAAAAATTAAAAAACTATATGCGAACAAAATATACAATTAGACAGAATACAGAATAAGAAATAAAATTATATATAGGACGCTTATTTAACTTTATATCGGTAGATATACATTTTATAGAATGTCAGCAACTATTAGAACAACTCAATAAAAAATACTTTGTTATACCAAAGTTGTTTTTAGAGATGTTTGAGTTCAATAAAAGTCATTGAATTTATTTCACAATTCATTATTTACCATTATTTAAAATAATAAACAGTACATAAAATCATGGTTAAAATTTAGGAGTTAGGAGTTGGAGTCGATAAAAAAAGATTTTTAAGAGAGATTTTTAATCCAACTCGCCACTGTCTGTACTCAGTAAAAAATATAATTAATTTTAAATACATATTATATAATAATAACAAAATTAGCTTGTTTATAATTCAAAATGTATGGTGCTTCATCTTAAAGCCATACAGGTTTTAAAAACATGTAAACATTTTTAATCCATTAGCCTTTATAACCAGCCCACACTATTTTCAGAGCAATTGAATTACTATTTGTAAGTCATTTAAATAAATGTGATAAAGTACATAATGGAAATGTAATAGTGAAAATTGATATTATTTTTCTCTTCTTCCAGACAAGCCTGTGATTAGAGGTAAGACATGAATAATATGGACATATAAATAGATTTATTCAAGGTCATATATTCTGTTCCCTTTAATGTACGCTTTATATCTAACATAATTTTGACAAACACTCTGACAAATGTTATAATTGATATGGTCATTGCATTTACTTAAATAATCATCAATAATAGTTCTATGACAATTTCAAAATCTTACATTCAAATCGGATACTTGCGGTCTCTAACTTGGGCAATTTGATGAAAGTTTCAAGAGAGAGAAATTATCTTTTATTAATGCCTCATAAATAATACAAACGGCTGTAAAGCCACTAGTGATTAAATTAAACCACATATATTCTACCACACAAACTATTTTAGATGTTCTTATCATGATTTTACTGTATTTTTTACTGGAAAGAATAAATTAACTATGAGATAAACCAATTCACACAAGTTTCTGACACAAACTAATCTATCATTATACACGATTATTTGGGTGTATATTCGTTCATCAATATTTATTGTCGTAATATATGTCTTTTTATTTTTACTATCAATATTTTTCGTTTTACCGTCTAACATCATGAGTAAAATACAAAGTATATGTTTTAGCATTGGGCATCGATTAATTTCACATTCTAGAGTAGAGTGACTGATATAATGTCATTGCATGTATTGCATTGGAATAGATAGCCAATTTCTATACAGGTAATACTCGTAATGGTACGAGGTACTTTAACAGCAAATAAAAAGTTGGTCGACATTTAATGACTGTTTTCTTTCACATCACGTCTACAAGAGCTGCTATACATTACGATAAGGCTCATCCAACCCTAGCACTCAAAACTGTTTTCTGTTAATTAAATTCTTGCTGTTTGGCAAGCTAGTATCAATGTTGTTTTAGTTCCTTGCTAAATTTAAAAGATTTGAAGCAACTATACCCGAGATCTTTCTTCCAATAAATAAAAAAAATTTCTGCCATTTTTTGAAAACTTCAAAACATTTTTCAAGATCGACGAAATTACGGCAAAGATTATTTTAGCATTCAGTTATAAGTTTTCTTCTGATTGCAATCCATTTTGAATTCCGATAGTTGGAAACATTAATAAATTGGAATTGCATATTGTCTGTTCTAATATGGCAGAAGTTCTCAAACTGTGAACCACGACTAACAAAGATGAACGCTAAGAATTTTTTATAAAGGAGACTTTAAGGTAATGAACATATGTTTAAATTAATGCACAATAAATTGTTCAACAATGTAAAAAATGTAAAAATATAACAAGATGAAAACAATCTTTAATAACCATCAATTTATTTCTACAAAAATATATATATTTTAAAAATATAATAAACTGGTCAACAGCAATCTCATTTGCTTTTAAACAATACTATACATATGTTGCTAAAATTTTTAATAATTTATAAGAAGGAACAAATCATTGATTTAAATTTTAAATTGTCGAACATGGGGATATACATTAATAAGAGATTCCCCTTGAAAAGGCATTCAATACTTTGATGGGTTACAACATTATATTCATGAGTGAACGTCTTCTCTGCTTTGGAGATTTAATACCCTATAGTTATACAAAACATAGAAGTTAATTCTCATGAAAAATGTGCTTAAAAAAAGAAGCCTTCTATTTCTATTGATTTCTTCATTGAAATATTTTATTTCATTGTGTTATAAGTTGAATGCTTGTTATTGGATTTAAATAAACATATTGATTTTTTGTTGAACGTAAAGTTTTGAATATGTTAGTGATAAAAATCTCATACTGCTGGTAAAAATGGATTCAATAGAATGTCAAACACGATAGAGCATCTATTTTGAAAATAAAAGATAAAGAAAAGCGATATAGTATTTTTTTTTCTTAGTAAGGGAGACGAATGCAGAAAAAAATAATTGATAACTAGTATACTAACTATTTTTACCATAAATCTACTATTTCAAGTTCAAAAAAAATGTTTAAACATCCATGATGGTTTTTTTTATACATAAAATTTACACATACATTTTTGTTCCGGAATAAAATGAAATTTTAGGAAATTAAAGAAAGTTAAATTAAATTCATATTGCATTAACACCATAATAATTAACCAGGAACCTTAAAAATTATGTAAACAAGCGTGAATTATTTTTCACTCTGTGAACAATCATCACCCCACTAATGAAATAAATTTACGTTGAAAATTAATATTAGGTTTAAATCTGTCACCTGTTACGCAGAATTTTGACAAAAGTTTATTTTCTCGTATAATAATTCAAACAAAAATCCTATTATGTAGTAAAAGGAGAAAAGATTGTTAATTTCCCATATTTCTTACAAAAAAATGAATCTGTCATGAAATACAAAATTAGCATTGTACAATAGATCGGAGTGAAAAGAAAAAAAAATTTTTTTTCGATATTCTCTTCCCCTAAGCCAAAAGATTTTTGGATTAGTTTCAGAAACATGCGTACAAAATTTCACATTAACCAAAAAATATCTTCTTATTCCCCTTTGGGTTCTAAATATGTAAAATTAGATAAAAATCATGTAAACTTTCAATTTTTAAACTTTTTAAATTTCAGATTTTTTTCTTCCATCTAGCGTGAAAATGTTCAAAGAATACACAACCACACATAATAATACATTAATCAAAACTTTACAGTAATCAATAAATATTTTTCTGATTCCACTTTGAGGTCTAAATATCCAAAATAAGTCGAAAAAGATGTTTCTTTTTTTTTCCCCATTCGCTGAAAAGTTGAGACAACACATGAGAAACATAAATACAAAATTGAGTAATCAATAAAATTCTTCTACTTCAAAATAGATAATATGAATATTTAGTTTTTCTTATAAATATGAAATACATTTAAAATCAATTTAATTCTTATCCATACTGTTTTGGAAGCCCATTACGCCTTATATTCTGCACCTCTATCTGACTACACTAGAATTTGCTTCAAATGCTCGTAATGTTTTACAAAAATACGTAATTGTTGTTTGTGCTGTATGCGTAGTTTTATAAATGTTCTTGAAAACTGGTACAATAACAGCTACATTCGTCTAAATGAATTAACAAAAACATCCTGTTTTTGAACTAAAAGCCCTAATGCATCCCTCGAATGCAACCAAGACCACGCATACAAATAAGAATTGTTAATGTTTCTGGACTGTCACGTACACCTTTCTTGAAAGGGAAGGCTTCGACACCATATCTATGCATATACTACTGTGCCCGAAAAGTAAGACCAATTATTTATTTTTTTTTTCAAAAACTCTTTATTTATTTTTCCAAATTTATTTCATCGCCTTCAAAGTAATTCCCTCCGGACACAATGACCTTATGCCAAATCTTTTTCCAATCCTATTGAAGAGATTCACGTTGAATCTCTTCAATCGACTCAAAACGGTGTCTCCGGAATGGTATTTTGAGTTTAGGGAATAACCAGAAGTCGCACGGTGTGAATAGGGGGGTTGTGGAACGATATGAGTTTCATTTTTGGCAAAAAAGTCACGAAGAATCAATGCAGTGTGAGCTGGTGCATTCAGTGTTTTCGGTACCAATCGAGATTTGACGCGTTTGTGGCCCAAAATGGAACTGACCGATCCTTTTGAATTTCCAACATCAACAGCTGGGTCTCTAATTGTAAATCGACAGTTTGCAAGCACCAAGTCTTTAATTTTTTGGACGTGAACTTCGTCGGTTGAGGTTGATGGTCGATCAGAGGACCCTTCGTCTTCAACGCGTTCTCTACCTTCTTTGAACTGTTTATACCACTTCTAAACATGTCTTTGTGATATAGGAATGCTCACCGAATGCCTTCTGCAACATTCTAGACGTTTCCGCTAACAAAATTTATTGCAAGTTCTTTGCTCAATTAATTCAGACATTCCAAAAATGGAATCCACCGGAATCAGTTTTAGCGTCTCACAAAGCCAAACGTAACTCAAACACTAATGAATATTTTGACTTCAAATTTCCCACAGATGTTAAGACAGTGCCAGCAACCTAACAAAGAAAAAAAATCGATATTCCATAAGCCAATTCCATAAGGGAATTTTAATTTTAAAATTGGTTTTACTTTTTGGACACAGTAATATATATATAAACGGTTATCAATAACTTTTTTACTGAGAATTGAGAACCCTCTCAAAGATGAAGTTTATAATGTCTATCGTTGACAAATAAAGACTTACGAGCAATTTTATACTACTAGAGGTGTGGAAGAAAAGCTAAAATGTATTAAATTTTATTATTAGAATGCAAAAAAAAATTCTAATGAAAATTATTCTAAAATATAAGTTTTTGGGAATGCAATATTAGTTCCGTTTCGATATATCATGTGCATTCTTTAGTAGATAGTATACATATTGTTTGAACAAATGATTGAAAAAATTAGAAAAAAAACTGTTTGATTATAAAGAAAATGGGAAATGACCAAAAAAATTGTATGCGACGTTTTCAAATACTTCGTAAGTTTGGTTCAGTAATATTTCTGGTATAAACATTTTTTATTTAGTTTTCTTTTATTGAAATGAAATAACCGGAAAATTATGAGTAGTAAAAAGTAAAAATATATTTATGAGAATCATTGGACAGCAATTTGATAATTGGAGATAAAGCAGACAATCGGCGAGCATAAATTTCAAAGTCAAGTCAACTGAGATTCATTTATATATTTACAAGCTTAATTTGATGCAAATCTTTGTAGATCGCGAAATAATGCAATGAAATTGCTATTGATTATAGGATTAAACAAATGTATTTTTTTTATAACTGCGCCTATTTGTATCTTTAATATTCACCTAATTAAATAATTGAGCTTGCCATACCATACCATCGTCCATTTTAGAGTCAGCTATTTTAAATCTTCATAATAAATAATTTTAAATCTTGTCAGTCCATTTTAAATCTTAAAAATCGAACCAGAAAATATTTATTGATTATTCTAAAAACATGCACTTATGCTTTCCAACTTTTCCGCACCAGCAAGAATAAAAAAAATTATAGGGAAAAAATCCACTGAAAACTGAAAATTTAAATCCTTTTTGGCTAATTTTGCACATTTAGAACCCAAAGTGGAACAGGAAAAGATATTTATTGATTACCCTAAAATTTTACATTTATGTTTCTTATATATTCTTTCAACTTTTTTACTTTTGCGGGAAAATTTCTGAAATTAAAAAAGGCACTGAAAATTGAAAGTTTACAAAATTTTCTGCTAATTTCAGATATTTTGAACCCAAATTGGAATAAGATATTTATTGATTAATATGAAGTTTTGTACGTTTGTTTCTAAATTCCTTCCACAACTTTTTCACTTTATTAAAATATATGTATATCTATATTAATCTCCGCCCAATTATACAATAGCATTCGTGTCAGCCATTCTAATTTAAATAATCAGCCAAAAATGACATTTCCTAGGAGATAGGAAATCTTAAGACTTAATTAAACTTTAAATAAGTATTTCATTTTTCATGTATCATTCAAGTCTGTTAAAAAGTAATTCTGAATAAAATAATATTAACCATTTCATTCTACACAATTTCTATCACAAAATACATAGAAAACTCTCCAGAAATCGCATAAGCAAATGTTGACTCAAAATCATAACCAGCTGTCAGGCAAGTGTTTACACATGTCACTGATGGCTGCCTGCCAACACAAGTGATAATTTATTCAACCAACAGTGTTATAAATTTGTTTCTGTTATTTTCTTATCAGTGTTCACTGAAAAATTAGCATTGTGTCGAGTAAAAGATTTTTACTTTGAACTAGATTCGTTTGTTTATATTTTGAATCTAACAATTAATCCCTTGGATCCAGATTCTTTCAGCAGCTGAGTTATCGAATTCTTTGCATGTAAATGACGTATAAAAAATAAGTGGTACAAGTAAGTTAATTGTACTTAGAATTACAAAAATAAAAAGCATTTAAAAATTAAAAAAACAAACATTTTCCTTTATTTCAAAAGAAAACAATGCAAGTAATGAAAAAAAAGTGTCTATTCTTTAGATATAGTTTGCTCGCTTGAGTTAAATAGACTAAAAAAAAAATTGAGAGGAATAACGGTATTAACTTTCCGATGAATCATACTGTTTGTGAACTACAAGTAAAAACAACGACATTAAAAGAAGAGCTGTCGTTTCAGACACAATTGCAATCGGTAACTTTTTATTTGCAGAAAGTTTTCGTTGTTTTTAAAGGCTAAACTCCTTTTTAGTGCTATTGCAGCCATTTAATTGTGAATTTCAAAGATTAAAGTAATTTTTTATATTATATTCCCTTTTCAGCGTATTCTGCTAATTATAAAAAAATTGTTCAGTCAAAATATCAGCAAATGGATTGCATTTTTATCATTAATGTGATTAATATTATGCATTACATTTCTATTGATAGTGTGATTAAGTTTATGCAAAATGTTAGTGATTTGCTTAAAATTAAGCCTTTCATTTTTATTTCTTTTAAAAGTCAATTTTAGTTTGAAATTTGAAAAACAAATTCTTTTAGAATACCAATCTTGAAGTTAAAACTTAATTTTCTCAGAATACGATTTATGCATGATATTTAGAAAACCTTTTATGTTACTGATTCGAAAGTCAGTGAACACATTATCAACAAAAATATAAACAAAATAATTTATTCCAATTTAAAGTTTTAACCTTTTGCAACCTTTAAATTCCTTTAAAAAAGTAATTGGATAATATAAATAGCATAAAATTTTAAAACTGATTTTGTCTTAGTATTAACCAAAATGTTATATTTAAATAAAAAGGTTTTTCTGAATCAAGTGGAAAACAACTGAAATATCATGAGGGCAATTTGAATTTAGAAATAGTAAACAAAATTTATTAATAGTTATTTCTTACAAAATAATTATTATAAAATAGCAATGTGTACACAATATTTTTAAATCAATAAAAATTTCATCGCATTGAAACTTCTTGAAATTTCAGCCAATTCATCTCTACATATAGAAATTATTTAACTTATTTTGCTTTTTTATATGTTCTACTATTTAAAGTTTTATTATCCTTAACACAGAATAAAATTCATGTCCAAAAATCGTTCCATGCCCAGATCTTTTTTATATAAATTTATATTTGGTTTTATCCAAATATTCTACTGAGAAAAATATATATATTTTTTAAATGTCAAATGATGTAACGAGGAGCATAAACCTTTATTTAAATTTGGCTAAAAATATTTAAGAAAACCACTGAGTGTCTACTCTGTAATTAAGAAATATCAGCATCAAAATTTTTTCTACTTTAAACAATTAATAAAAACATTTTATAAATGTAATTTCTCTAAGCAATATTTGAAAAGTGAAATTATCCATTAAAAACTAATTAGGTATAATTTCTACAAAATAAGCAATAATGATAAAAAATAATTGTTATATTTTCTTAGGTTGAACAATGCACAATGCAACCTAAAGAGAAATAATAATCAGAACTTTAAAATATTTTCTAGTTAAAATATTTTTTAAATATAATCTTCTAATGGGCATAAACTTTTTGTAAGACTTCTTAAATATAAGAGTTAGAAATGTATTTTAATATGGATTAAATATTTTGATATGGATTCTCAATCTGAACATTGTCTATGCCTGTAAAGGATGATTTTCCTACAATGTGTTTTCTGGATTGTTCGATGTATGCTGATTACGAAAGTAAGTAGAAAATTCAAACTAGAAAATTTGAAGAAAAAGGGCATAAAATATTGATAAAGGATTCATTAAAATAAATAAATGATGTTAACGACTAAAAAAAAATTAAGTAACCCTATGATGTAATTTTGGTCATCTTTTATAAAACAATTTTTATAACCTATGAATAATTATTGTGAATGCTACGAAATTTTGTATGAGAAAAGTTTTAGCATTTTATTCTTTATTCCTCAAAACAGAAAGCTGTAGTTAAATTTGAATAAAAAAAATCAGTTATGGAAAAAGATGCATTAAAATACTTAAAATAGTTTTAAGAGATTTTTGAAAAATTACAATATGTAGATATCGCGAACAACGTTCTTGAGAAATTTAAATTCTTGTGTTGTAAAATGAGTTAAAATGTTCACTTCCGAAAATATCATCTCAACTTCTTTCCTGAAGATATTAGAAAAGTAATTTAAGAAAGAGTAAAAATTTTCACCAAGACATTAAGAAGTCGGATAAGAAATACAAAATAGTTGGGGGTGTTAAAAAAAAAAAAAGATTACTCAAAAGAAATATTTTTGTTGCTTCAATAAGAGGGAAACGACTACAAGAAGTTTTGACTCTACAAGGCAAAGAGTTTATTCTGACAAAATAAAATAATGTTCGTTTAATATAATTTTTTTCTCTTTACTTTATATTGCTACGGAAATATATTGTTTAATAGAAAAATAATATAGAAAGTGTACTTAAATATAGTTTCTTTATTTCTCATTTTTCAAAGTTCCTGGTGTAATAGAAAATGTTTAGACTTAGATCTAGAGTCAATATCCCTTTTTCATGTAAAATAATTTATAGAACTGAATTAAGGAAAATAAATTAACTCAATATTTAATTTAAAAATTTAATTAACAGCTAAATTTTGTTTCTAAAAAAATATTTTTTTTTAAATTGAAGAACCTTTATAAAATTTAATTTTATGACTGTTCATAACACTTTAATTTAAATTACATAATTTTAATTTTAATTTATTTTTATCATAATAACATATTAAAATCAAAAATATTATTCAAAAACTCTTAACTAAGAACCATTTCAAAATAAGGAAAATATAGATCTATCAAAAATTTTCTGAATATACAAGCGAAAAAAAGGAAGAAATATGAATCAAAGAAATGTGTTTAAAAGGATATTGTTAAAAATATAATAATAATAAAATTAATAATAATGCTATAAAATTAATTCATGCATATAACAATTAATTTTATTCATTACTCAAATAAAAATTTTCCAAATAGTTTCGTAGAAAAATTATATATTAACAAAGTAGTCAGCCAAAAATTTATTATGGAATTAATTACTACTTATAAAACTACAGAAAAATGAAAACTTTATAACAAATATGGCTCATGTTTCTTCCTTTACATTAAAATTCGATGAAAAAATTCTTTTTTCAAAGGAACTAAATTATAAGAGGATTTCCTGTTAAAGAAAAAGATGATAAAAACTCTCATAATTTGATGGTGCCTTAATGGTAGTTAATGGTGGTTAAATGATATCACAATTTTTATATTCAGAAAATAACAATTTACTTTTAAAAAAGATTCGCTGAGTGATGATAAAATTGTAATGTTGAGAAAAAATTGCATTAATTTAACTGAAATTACTGATTTTTACCACTTATTTTTCTTTAAAATTGTTTTGTGACACAAAAAAAATTTAATTTTCTGTGTACTCTTTTAAAAAATTGCCCTTTTTGTAATTTTTATAATTTTTAATACATTAATAAATGTTATGCAAGTACATTGATGTGGATATTTAAAGATGAATAAACGCATAATTAATAAAATTTATAGTTGCTTTTTTTTCTGTCTGAAACTAACAACATATTTTCATTACGTAAAAAGTAATCTTTAGATCGATTATTTTTAAATTAAAAAATTATTAATTATTATTTTATATATTATTTATTATTAATATCATTTATTATTAAAATTATTAATTATTTAGTTCAGCTATTTAAATTAATTTGAGGCTTTAAACGAAATACAGTGGTGCTTTGTTGTCAGATGTATTTTTAAATAGATCAGGAAATGTTTATTTATAACTTTTGGGCGTGCCTTCTTATTACTGATAAAAAGTAGACGTAAATGGGCTCTAACTAATTAAAATGAAATAAAAAAACAATTGTAAATTAAATCAGAAAAGATAATGATTTAAAATAGAGCGATTACTTAAAAGAGACATATTTTAAATAAAGTTATTGCTTTCCCAAACAATGAACAATTCTAGTTCATTAAGATCAAGAATGAAACGTTATGTATAAAAAATGACCCACAGCAGTTATGAAATAACTCTAAAAAGTTTTACAGATCTGATAAATAGCCAAAATGTCAGAGGCTTAGTTTAGAATTCATAGCGAAGTCTCTCTAATGCCATTTAAAAAATACTTAAGTTCGTAAACTCTAAAACAGTATAATAATGCAATATCTTTAAAGTTCGACATAAAATCATTTCAAAACTTTATCATTCAAGTTGCATATAACTGCAAATGCTCTTTCACTGCACGTGTGTGAAATTTTAATCACTGCCAGCATTTACAGAGCCACTCCCTAAACAATTAGAACTAGATTTAGAAGAGCGAGAGCACTTAAGAGCTGCCAGAAAACTTGTGTTGTACAACTAAAAAAGACATAAAATCTCAGGTAGCAACGATGTACTCCTTCCGATGAAACTTACTTGATGATTTTCAAAAGTTTTAAGGCGGAACCTTATTTACGTTATGGAAGAGGAATTCTGGGAAGCTGAGAAAAATCAATAACTCCACATCGCAAATAAAGTACAAAATTCTTTCAGTTTTAACAATCTAAGTAAGCCAGGTTGTAAAACTCCAGTGAAGCATCGTGAATAAAGTGCAAAGTTCTTACAGTTTTAAAAATCAAATTAGCAAAGGTTGTAAGTAGTTCGTCTTTGTGAATATTTTCATAAAATACAGAAAAAAAATAATCCATTTATTATTGAGGATAGGTATTTTATGATAGAACTATCTTCAGGATATGATGGATTTTTTTTTATTTACAAAATTATTTGTTTTTTATAATTATTCATTATTTGTTTTTTTAATAATTATTCATTATTTGTTTTTTTATAATTATTCATTATTTGTTTTTTATAATTGTTTAAATTTGTTTATATATTTTTTTAACTGATTTTGCAGTATTTCTCCTTTATCAATTGATATAGGCATGTGCTTCATGATATTCAATTTCGTGTACTCAATTAATGCACACTTTGAACCTTGAATCAGATTTAATGTTCTATGTTTTTTGTGTGTTTCTGATGTCCTGTAAATGAGAGTGACTTAGAGACTTAATAACATAACTATAATGCGAATTGTATTTAATGACTACTTCACAGATAGATTGTCCCTTAATAATATATATGATTAGATAGATTGATTAATAGAGCTATATTCAGGATACGATGGATTTTTTCTTATTTACAAAATGATTTGTTTTTCATAATCTTCTATAAAGCGAATGTTATTTAATGACTGATTCGCAGATTTAATAAGTTCCTTGACCACGCTCTTCGTTCTTTTGTGTTGGTGTTTCCGTTCTTATGTATTTTGTCCTATATATATATTACTATTTAATGAAAAAAGAGATATTACTATTTAATGCTGTCGAAGAGATTAAATAAAAATTTTTTTTCCTTATCTGCCTCATGTTACTACAAAAATTGATGAATTTTTCAATTGCAATTTCATTTTTTAAATTAAAATACTTTTAGAACAGTAAAAAAGAGATCATTGTAAAAAAAAATTCCAACTTGATGCTTTTTGTTTTGAGACAGAAATGATGCTAACCTACATTAACTTAAAAAATGCTTGCGTCAACAATGGCATTCCTTATAAAGATTAGAATTTTAATTCTTGTTTCTACAAAAATTTGTTTCGAAGACAATAATTTCCCTTTATTGGTCATTCATTTATTATTAATTATTTTTTTGCGTTTCCTTTCTAAAAAGCAACTAATACTCGAAAAAAATTAAGGAGATTTTTAAAACATTTTTTAAGGAGATGGAAATGAAGGCAAAATATTTTGAACATCTTTTATATGATAATGAATTTATAAAATACTATTATTTTAGTATATAAAACAAAATAATAGCATGCGAAAATAAATTCAAAGCAGGATTTTATGAAAACGTTTAACAATTTCTTACGTAACAAGCTATGAGTGAATGCTATTAATAATTTGTGCAATATAAATATCGTTATATCGTTTTCAACAGTTACTATTACTTAAAAATATAAAGGAAAATATATTTCTTCAAATTTGTGACGTTAAAAATTAATCAATCTGCTTTTATTCTAAGGAGAACTGTGACTCACTTCATCGAATATTGTTAAAATACATAGCGTTAATGTGGCAATACGGAATTATTTAAATAATAAAATCAGACTTTATACTTAACACTTTATTAGACATAAGTCATGGAATTTATAGCCTGTAAATGAATTTCTTAAGAAATGTTTTCTTGCTTTTTGTAGGAATTTAAAAAACACAGAAACCCAAACAATTTAAATATTTCTCAAAATACTTAAATGGTTCACAAAATATATGCTATTTAACTGCAAGTAAAGATTACTAAGCGAATAATAGTAGTGCGTAAATTAATAATTAAATGCGCTAAATAAACAACTTTCGCGTAGCACCATAGTTGTATTGTAAAATGTAATCTCTGTCTTATTCCAACGGTTATAAGACCTACCCAATTTGTACCAAGTGCTGTAATGACCAAGTGTATCCTGGCCATGTTATTGATTGTTTGCGGCTCTCCAAACAGGACCTTTACTACGCAATTGCTTGTTTTGAACTTAATCAGAGTCAACAATATTATGGACTTGATCTAGCTCTACTGGAACTTTGGATATTTGCAAGAACAACAACAACAGATTATTTAGTAGATTTCATTCTTGTCAACTTTTAGTGGCAATCATTTTTAATGATAAAAATGTAAATTATCCTGTAAAAGAATTATGTAACTATACTTAAACATTATATTCAGTAGAATTCAACACTATAAAACATCCGCGTATTCAGGTTATATTCTTGGGTTTCCGAAATGGGGATGATCAATTAAGATATAATTAGTTACATAGTAAAATCTGAAGTAAATAAATACTTCAATTCCAGCTTTAACTCTTTGAAATAAAAGTATTCCTTGTAGAGTGTTGAATTAAAATAGTATTTTTAAATTAAACTATTTGTTAAAAATCTTTTTATTGAAATCGAAAATTACATTAGATAATAATTTTATACTTTCTCATAAAATATGTTAAGGAACATGTTGCTTTCCAATGCCGGATATTTCGACCTGAGGTGATTTCCCATTCCAACGACGGCAGGCAGGTGTACAA
The DNA here is from genome assembly GCA_021605075.1 of Caerostris darwini. Classification (NCBI taxonomy): domain Eukaryota; kingdom Metazoa; phylum Arthropoda; class Arachnida; order Araneae; family Araneidae; genus Caerostris; species Caerostris darwini. The sequence continues at coordinate 875,385 of BPLQ01005803.1, read as the reverse complement.
GAGAAACTTACTACTGAGCATCCACATTTTGTCACCATAATTTAGAATTAGCAACTCCAGGGGCGTGCTTTTTCCTTCCACCCTCTTCTTCGAGATAGACACTTAAGCAATCTTTTTGGCATCATTTTCCAGATCTAGAGGCAAGCTAAGCACCCAATGAGTTATACACCTAACAGTTCACCCTCATGTGAATGAAAACATGTGGTTGGAGGATTTGATTTGTAGATTTGAGATTTTTAATTAAATTGAAAATTTATTAATTAATAATGATAAAATAAATAAATAAACATTGGAGCAATTTAATAGATTTTTATATTTTATGCTGAATACTGAAATTTCTTTCATGTATCGTTAGTATTTATTTAAAGCATTCTTGTTCATTTTATAGAATACTTCCATGATCAAATGATTAACCTATGTATTTCAATATAATTTAAATAATCATAAAAAGTGTACTTGATTAATATGGTTCAAATAAATAATACAGATTGACGAAGAAATGAATGTAAATGAGTTAAATAACTGTTGTTAAATGCAAACAAAGCTTTAACAATAATAAGTGGTTTGATTTTCCTGTTAATGTTAGAAAACCTTTTTTTTCAAAATCTTAACAACATTTATAGATAAAATTAGAATGTATATATGTATGTATGTAATGTATCTATTACATTTTTCTCAATACAAGTATTTTGGATTTTATTCATAATGGCATTTTTACAACACAACAGTACTTTAAAATCTAAAAACATTATAGTTTTTATCATTATTATATAACTTTGTGTTTTTTAAAATGTTATTGTTTACACGATAATATGCATTTTGCATCTTATGCTTCTTCATTGGTGCAACAGCTCCATGGTGGGCCAAGACCGTTTCACTACTGGCATATTTCGAGACAGGAGATATTTTCTTTTTATAGGGTATGGTTGTCAGCCCTACGTCCAACGCTCTACAGCCATATTAGACGGGGACATATGGTTTAAAGTGGATTCCGAACCACTATAAACATTCATGGCACCACCGGGACTTGAACCCGAAACCTGTGGCACTGAGAACCAGAGAGCTAGTTCCTCGGCCACTAGGCCCCATTTCGAATTTTATTTGCATAAAAACTAATCATTTAAAAGACATCCATAATAAGTTGTCGACACTTTATTAGACAGAAAAAATTCTGTACACGTCTAAAATCGGTATGGCATGTTTTCTTCTTCTTTTATGATCAGATCATTAATATTCTCTTTCTAATGTCTTTCATAAAAATTTCGAAAGGTTATTTTTTCTTGCATAAAATGATAGTTTCATTAAGTAAGATAATAATAGAAGTTGATGAGTTAGCATAATTCATTGTTGACATAAATGTTCAAAGGTTGACATAAATTCACTAAAATTAAAGTCCGCGAAATATTTTTGCATATGAATGAGGAAATGTTCTGTATCTGCATCGTGTCTGTTTGATCAACAAGACACGATGTGACTCATATTATTTTTGATTAAAAATAATTTTAAACAGCTTGGAAAGGACTACTTGGACAATTTAATTTCTAAAATGTAGATAAATTGAGATTATTAACAATTATTTAAAGCAATTCAAATACTCGCAGATTCGGCACCGAGCGCCAGAGCGCTAGTCACTCGGCATCAGGCCCCATTATATATATATGTGTGTGTGTTTAATTATATAAGTGAGAAATGATGTTCTATATGGAAGAAAAACTTGTTTTAATAAGGAATTATTTCATTCCAAAAAAAAAAATAGCTTAATGAATAGAAAAATGTTTTGACGGTGTAACAAATTTTTATCACAGTACATAAACCTTTTACTTATCACATTTGAAACTTTTATATATGTACTTAGTTTATAAATGATTATTTTTATCATCGTAACAATCTGTCCCATCTCAGAACAAAATTATGAAACAGAAATAAAGTTTTATTTGATCTGTAATACCATGAATAACGATGCATTAAAACTGAAACTTTTTACGATAAGCAAGAAAAATATTGAATTAGCAAATTTATTAATACTTTATTAATGAAATTTTCTTATTGTACACAATAATTTTTATGTTAACTGATAACAGTCTTTTTTATTATCCTTTAGAAGTAATCAACATCTCATGTTTAACTGGTATCCCAAATGATTATTGTAATCTAAAATAATAATTTTTTAAGGTTGATTTTATTTCTCCTTTTATATCGTCATTAGACTGTCTTTAGTTTAACGCTCTCTTATTCTTTTAGCTATAAAGTTACTTAGATTTGCACTTTTACCATATTTTTTATTCATAAGTATCCTGAAAATGTTACTTATATATCCGTATTTAGTTTTTTTTTTTTTTTTTTTTTTTTTTCCCCTCGTGAAGATTGTCAAAATCTTGTACTGCAAGTGGAAGCACGCAAGTTTAAATAAAATTATATGTATTTATTTAAACACGCGTTGATTTATTTCATTTCGTTTTGACTGTCAAAAAAAGATTTATCGTTAAAAAATACATAAAACATATGAAGTGTTAAAAAGGTCTTCTGTTCATATTCTTAGAATTTAAATGTAGCTCAAGATTTTTATAAAATATGTTATAAATTTTGATAAAAATATATCAAATTGTAAGAAGACTGCGAAAATTTATGTTTCCAATTATTTAAATCATTATCACCAGTGGCGCCACAGCCCCATGGTGGGCCAAGGCCTACCTCTGCTTACTGGCATATTTCGAGACAGAGGAGGGTTTCTTTTTACGGGGTAGGGTTGTCAGCCCTACGCCCAACGCTCTACAGTCATGTAAGACAAGGACCTACGGTTTCCGAACCACTACAACCATCCATGGCACCTAGAACTTGAGCGCTAGTCACTCGGCCATCAGGCCCCAATTATTAATATGGCTTAAATTCTCCTGCAATAAAAATTTCTTTAATTCTCAAAAAGGATTATCATTTTTAACTATCTTCTGTACTTATTAGACTTTATAAATATGTTTATAATTATCTTAAAATGATCATAATTGAAATGAACTGTGAGAAAATTATAGAATACCATTGAAAATAGTTATATTCTTGACTGAAAACATATATAATTAATATAGATAATTATTTTTCAATTTTAATTAAATTTTCTTCTTTTTTTTTATTTTTTAATTTAACCTAGATAATGCTTGAAACGCTTAAGTGGGATTTTTTTGTTGTAAAACCTTTTAGTTTTTTTTTTTTTTTTTTTTTTTAATTTATTGTAATTTTTCTAAGAACATGGGTCAATAAATGACTCATTTTTAAGTATAAAAATACAGAGCGCATATGATAAAATGGTTTCAAGTATTAAAGTTTACTTTTAAACTTACAAGTCACACTTTTCAGAAAATATTTAAGTTTTTATTTGGATGCTTTCATATCATACATTAAAGATGAATTGTGACTTGTAATAGCGTTTTTATCAATCGTTTATTCAATCATTCAATCAATTCTTCCTAGGCAATCATTTGATTGCCTAGGAAGTTTTAAAAATATTGAATACGATGAAAATTATCCTTTAGTTATATCGTTAAAGGGAAAAGTGAAAATTCTTCCACTTCTAATTTTCCAATTTTTTAAAAAATAAATATTTAAAAGATATTTTTATTAAAAATATGTAATATACAAAATGGGGTCTGATGGTCGAGTGACTAGCGCTCTGGCGCTCGGTGCCACAGGTTTCGGGTTCTAGTGCCGGCCGCGCCATGGATGTTTGTAGTGGTTCGGAATCCTCTTTAAGCAGTAGGTCCCAGTCTCATGTGACTGTTGAGCGTTGGGCGTAGAGCTGAGAATCCTACCCCGTAAAAAGAAAAATATCTCTTGTCTCGAAATCTACCAGTAGGTAGATGGTCTTGGCCCACACTGGGCTGTTGCGCCAATGATGATGATGATGATGATGATGAATATACAAAATGGGGTTTGATGTTCAAGTGACTAGCGCTCTGGCGCGCGGTACCGCAGGTTTTAGGTAAGAGTGCTGGCGGTGCTATGGATGTTTATAATGATTCGGAATCCTCTTTAAGCAGTAGGTCTCGGTCTACTGTGACTGTAAGAACGTAGGACTGACAACCTTATCCCGTAAAAAGTAACATCTGTCTTGAAATTTGCCAGTAGGCAGACAGTCTTGACCCACCGTGGGGTTGTTGCGCCAATGAAGAACTTACAATGAACTATTTTACTTAATGCATGAAATGTAACTTAAGAAATAAAAAAAAAAAATTATTATGTAGTAGTTATCTCAGAAATTCTTCTTCGAAAGTCATTTTTCTCACCTCTCTACGCATCAAGGACTGCTCGTGCTACAGTTATGCGGAACGCGAGATCTACGACATAAAAAAATAAATGTAGCAGTTTACTTTATACAGTAGCAGAAAACAGAAGGTTGCTCTTCTGTCACATTTCTGTAATTCATAATGGCTAGAAGAGAGTGAAAAAAAAAATTTTTGAATGAAGTTTGTAAAGATATATTTAGAACATTCACCCCAATTTTTTTTGATAAGTTAACACCAATGTTCGCGTAACTTCTTATTTTTTAAATCGCAGGCATATTCAGAGTAAATATTATTTTCAGAATCTTAAAAAAATATCATTGCTAAAGCTGACTTGTAATTTCTTCTTGCATTTATCCCAAAATAAACAAACATTACAGCAGATATGTTGTCGTAAAATTAGAAGTAAAAAATGGACAGAAAAAAAAAATTGCGCAAGCTTGAAAAAAAGAAACTTTTTTTAAGAGAAAAAAACAAACAAACAAAAAAAAAACCCACCCAAGTAATTCAATTTCCATAATTTTTAATGTATAGATAAATTTATGTGAACGTAAGTTTTAGTATGTAATATTTAAGTCACAATAGTGCCGTTCAAACAACTAGATGAGATAAGAATCATGTTTAAAAACAGGTATTCAGAATTTTAATAAAAGCGGGAGTAACTTCGTCATAAATAATTCAAGTTATTTTCATTTATTTCATATTTATATTTCATATTCTTATTTTTGTTATTCTAGACTTTACTAATGAAATAAAATTTTTAACTAAGAGGCACATTAGTAACTAAGATATTATAACATTATTAACTAAGAGACACATTATTAACTAAGTTATTATAACATTATTAACTAAGAGACCTATTATTAACTACGTTATTAAAACATTATTAACTAAGAAATTTGATGAGTTTTAATATAAACAAATGTAGCATTTGAAACAATAATAAAAATAAAGAAACGCATTATCTTTTGAATCTTTTTTTTATATCTGGTGGGGCCTTAATTAGGATAGCTATGCAGGGGAGTTTAGTTTTCTGGTCATGTCTTTTGAAAAATAGGCGTTTTCACTTGAAAAATTCTTTTGCAGGATAATCTCTTCAACGTAATCAGGTGTTATAAATTTTTAAATGCATAAAAAATAAAGCTTTATAAAAAATAAAATCTTCATTGTTAAGGTGAAGCATTTCTTGAAACGATGACAAAATGTGGTATTTATGTAGCAAACTCAATTTAAAAAAATGACACATTATTTTGTAAGTATCCTTTCTTTTCAAACAATTATTTTACGATTATTTTTTCTACTTTACACTATTTCAGAAATAATTTTCTTTTTCAATATTATCCTCTTAAAAATGTCCATGTATTATGAAGAAAAAAGTAAGAAATTATGAAATTACGATTATTTCGAAAAAAAGGAAATTATGAAATTTTGATTATTATTAAATAAAAAAGGAATTATCAAACACATATGAATCTTCAAATATTTTTACAGCTAAATAGAAAAAAAGATTGATATTTACTGTTTAAATTAAAATCTTATAACGAAATGAAATAAATGAAAACTAAGTTATGTTGTCTTTATCATTTGCCACTTGTCGGAGCCCCCCTTACTACCACTGAAAAAGTTTGCAAATACATTTATTCATATTGACAGAATTCATATTATAATAAATATAAATTTGTTGTGTTTATAAATATAGTTAGTTAAAATGCTGTACAAATAAATATTTAAACTGCAGATACCTCATTTTCTAAGTGTGAATTATGACTGCATTTTTGCAAATTATACCGTTATGAGAATAAACATCAATGATAATTCCACTTCATGTAGAATCGAAAATATATTTCTTATACTACGTTATTTAAATATGCTAGTTGAAATAGTGTAGCATACTACATAAAATGCTAAATATGCAATATAATTTTCTTTTTTTTTATATAGTTACGTTGCATTTCCAACTTTCAGTACACCAAAATATTTTCTCAAACTATTCAAATAAATCTCTTGTGATAAAATTAAAGTATCTCAGTTGGATTGCGTTTGAACATGCATTTCTCCAAAATATGCGGATCTTTTAAAAATAAACTTCGCGCAATCCTGCGAAAAACCGAAATTTGGCAACGTGTCCCCTCCCGTTTGGCGAGAGAAGCGGAAAAATTCAAGTAACCCTTGGCGCTGAGGTTTGGTTTGGGTCAAGAGACCCGAGACTTGCAGACATTCTCAATCCTACAATCCTTAGTAGCGTATGCTCATTACTTATCTCAAGTTTTCTTTTTATCAGATTATCTGAGCGATTGATGTTTATGCGTGATTTTTTCAATTAATTTTCAGATCCAATATCAGGACATTTATCGAGAAGTTCTTTTGTTGGAATTGGCGGGAAACAACCTGTTGATCTTTTCGCGAAGTTCACCCCCCTCGTGTTGGTCGGACGCTCCTTGGATGAAACTTTTGTTGTTCGGAACATTTGCTTATACCGGCTGTTGTGACGGTAAGTCCAGCTTCTCATCAAGTTACCGTTTAGTATTTAGAAAGAAAGAAAAAGAAAAAAAAATCGAGCTATGCATGGATAACTCCTGTGTGAAATAGATCGTCACGATGAGGTCTTTGTTTCTTGTTGATTTATTTATGTATGGATTTGTCACATAGTAGCACGAATTTTAACTTCGGTAACAGATGTTTTCACGCTTAAAAACGTTTGTTCTTTTTTTTCTTTTGCTTCCTAATGATCAAGTGTTTTTCTTATGTCGTTTGATAATAATCATTTAATAATTTATTATTTGTTTGCATGGAGATGTTGTTAAGGTTTTTGTTTAATAATTGTATGCAGTATCGGATATTTTTAATTTGATGTTTATTAAGTGAATTTGGATTAATTTGTTAGTTTTTTCAGTAAAGGCAATTTAAAATATTTATAGTGGATTTAGTATATTAGAATTAAATATGTATAGTTAAACTGTAGTCTAATTATAATTTAATTAACAATATTTAAGCATTGAATTTTGTGACTAAGTTTATTTCGTTCTTTTTTTTCTTTTTCTTCCGATGATCAAAATGTTTTTGTTATGTTGTTTGATAATAATGAACTAATAATGCATTATTTGTTTGCATGGAGAGGTAGTTAAGGATTTTGTTTAATAATTGTATGCCGTATAGGATATTTTTAACTTGATGTTTATTAAGTGAATTTGGTTTAATTTATTATTTTTTCATTAAAATCAATTTAAAAAATTTATAATGTATTTTGCATATTAGTATTAAAAATATATATAGTAAATTATAGTCAAAATATGATATAACTGACAATATTTAAGCATTGAATATTGTGATTAAGTATATTTCGTATTGTTTTGGATGATAAGGCTATAGAGCTTTAAACTGGGAACGGAAACGTACGTTTTAAATTATTATTTAATTCATATTTTCACAATAATTTCTCAATGAATTTGGTTTTCATATCGATGCGAATTGCGAACCAATTAGAAATTTTTTTTAGTTGTGCGGGCAATTATTTTCCTTCTTTAAAATAAGATTGACTGTTTTAAACAACAAATATTTAAAGCATAATTTTTCAAACTTTCTTTTTATAATGGAAGTTTAAAATGAAAAATAAATAAATGGGATACAAAATAATGGTCATTATAAATAAGGAGATGTATAGTTAATAAAAAAAATTCCTTGTCTAAAAATTTTGTCTATAATTACTATAATATAGTTAAAAGTAAATAAAGTGAGTTTTAATATTTTGTTATTATTATTTCTTATTTACGTAATTTCGCCAAATTCACGTGTAAAACTTATTTACGTAATTGTAGTTCCGCGATTTCTTAACTTCTACGAATCATAGTAAACAATATATTAGGTTAAATCTTTATAGAAGGCCAGTTTTTTTTTCCCGAGTACATTAAAAAGAGAATACGCATTATCATAAAAGAACTTTGGCTATTGGATTCTGTTTTTGTCGTTCATAATATTATTATTGTCATAAATGAATTTTAAGTAAATGAATAAATATAGTTTTAAAATTAGAAATTCGGCGAAGAAAAAAAACTCAATTTTGATTTAACATTTGCTTACTAGCAATTGGACGATTTTTGTCAGCACTTTTTTATATTCAGATTACAATTAGAATTTTAGATTGTTTAGAATAATTAGATAATCTATTTATGACCAAAGTTTCTTCATAGGAGATAAATGTATTTCATTATATTTATTTTTAAGTAATTTCTTAGCATGCCTAAGTTAACCGAATTCCTTTCTTAATTTTTCTTTATTCGGTTAAGTGCATAAAAATTAATTAAAAAATTAGTATATAAACAAAACTGTATTGTATTAGTACGTGTAATTAGTGTTTACGGTAGTTGTATTAATTTCAAAACTCCGAGGGGTAGTATCACTAGTTTTTTTGGAAGAATATCGCACTCGATTGATTGAAACGAAATGTTGAATATTTTGCTGTAAAATTTAAATTGAAAATTAAGGATTAATTCAATATATTTATTTGAATACTGAATATAATATAAAATATTATGTTTTAATATTTTAGAGGATTGAATGTTTTCTAATGGGGTTCTCAAACTTTTGACCTGTGAGTCAGTCATCTTTAAAGATAACGAAATTTATCAAATCTAGCAATAATTTTTCATTACATATCATAAAATCTGAATATTTTGTGTATTTTATTCTATTTTATCGGTATATTAATAGGATGTATTGTTTAACTCCGATTTAAAATATTCTGAGCAAAAAATATTACTAGTTGAAATTAATCAATACATGTACTAACATGTAGCGATAAATATTAAACGTTTCATGCATCATAACAAAAATAATAATAAATAAATAAATAAATAAAAGACATTTTTTAAAAACTCTTTTTCATCTCATGCAGTATCAGAAATAGTTATTTTAAAAATATTTGTCTCTTATTTGGATTTGGCAGTTGCCAAGCTAAAGAAAAAAACATACATCAATACGGATCTTAAAACCTTTTTAATTTAAAGTTGAGAATTCCTTACTAAACCTGGAATAATTTTGAAATTCATACTAATTAATGTTTATAATTATCTATAAAATTTTCCGTCTATGTTTTATTCTCACTTATTTAAAGCAATTCATTTCTTTTGTAGGCGTTTTACAGTTTGAGAGTTACTGTTATAGTTAAAAGCACGAGTTCCATAAAAGAAATCAATTTGCGTTTAAGGAGCTATTTTCCATAAAATCATTGAAAATATATAATTCCTCTAGGGCGGTGTTTCCCAAAGTGAGGCCCATGCCCCACGGGAGGAGGCACTTTGATTGTTAAGGGGGACAATTCGAAAATGGACCCGCCCAGAGTTTAAAAGCAACTTTTTACTTTGATTGAACTAGTATATATAAATTGTCCGATAGAAACGGCATGTTTTTCTTTAGGATCTACTCGCTGAGTAATCTTCAAAAGTGTATATAAAAAGTTAATAATTCCCAGAATCTTTTGGTGAAAGGTTTGTAACAATTGATGCTAGCAGAATAATAGACAAAAGTGCAGTTATTGACTGTTGAAGTTATTGAAATACAACTTGTTGAAAAGCTGAAAAGAAAATTCTCAGTGGAAACAGATGAATCAACATTGAGAGAAAATGAGGTCACATTGATAATTTAAGATATAGTGATCAAGAGGATTTTGCTGAAGAATTGTTCTGAAAATCATTTCACAGCACCACTACCTCCAAAGATTAATAAAGCTAAAACATTACTTAGATATCAATAACATAAAAATGATTATATAAAATCTTGTGCTGTAAATGGTGTTCCTAAATATGATGGGGAAGAAAAAAAATACTACTTAAAATTGATAAAAATCAAAATCCGGAAAAAGCTTCTTGTGAATTGCGTTATTCATACAGAAAACTTGGTAGCCAAAAATATTCCCCCTGTTCAAAATGAAGTACTAAATTCAGTTATAAAATGTATCAATGTTATTAAAGCTAATGCCAAATGTGAGCTTCTCCTCAAGCTATTTAGTGAAGAACAAAATGCAGACCACGTAAGACTTTTACTTCGCATGAGGTAAGATGGCTGTCGAAAGGGAACTGCTTGAAAAGATTTATGAAACTGCTGGATAGACTTAATGATTTTTTAAATCACAAACCTGAAATGGAGTATCTGTTAATGGTTGATGGTAAAGCATTTGTGAGTTATTTAGGCGATATCTTTGCAAAACTAAATTAAATAATCAGCATAAAGGAACAAATAAAACTCTTGTCGTTGCAAAAGTGAAGATATTTGGTTTCATTACCTTTATTGATTTATGTCAGAAATGTATTTGCAACAAAAATTTTGAAAAGTTTCATTGGCCCCAAAAATATGACTGATACCACTATACTTGTTAATGTCGATCATCTGAAAATTCTATGTGTTGATTTAAAATAATTATCCAATTTGAAACTAATTGATTTTCCAACTTGGATGATGCAGCCAATGTTAGTGAATTCGTCTGATATTTCAGATATGCAATATCAAGAAGAACTCGCAGAAATACAAAATGATGAATCTGTTAAAACTTTATTTAATAAAAAATGAGGAATGGCATGACTTTGTGACAGAATCAACTATTAGACAGAATCACTATTCAAAATCAACCAAATGGGCAAGAAAACGATTGTTACCATCTTCATATTTAGCTGAAAATGGATTTAGTGCTTTAAATGATTAACTGCTAAAAAAAAAGAAATTGGCTAGATATAGCACAACGAAAGACTAGAGACTGAAACTAGATTATTTAGAACCTAACATAAAATATATTTGCAGTAAGCGCAAGGGTTTCAGTTAATTTAAATAAATAATTATTAATAGCTAAAATAATATAGTAAATATTTCACTAAAATTCGTACTTGAATTTAAGTTCTTCATTATATGTTTTAAAAATTTACTTACTGTGTTCCCTCAACAATGTCCTGATAATTCCTTTCTAAAACCTATCATGTAAGTTTCTTCAGTGAGCAATTCAATTCTTGAATATTAAAAATTATGTATATGTCGCAAAGGGTGCATGAGAATTTCAAGAAAGTTTAGGTGGGGCATGGCACAAAATAAGTTCTGAAACAGTGCTCTAGTGCCTAACTCTTTTCGGAAAGCAAAAAATTCATTTCATTCAGTTTTCTTGAGTGGTTGCAATCTTATCTTTTGTTGCGAAAGATCGTTTCTGAAGTTCTCCATCACAATATCTCACAGAAAGAGATGGAACAGATGAGAATTTGTTACGGCTCCGGTGCCACCGTAATTCATCTTTTTAAGATAACTATCTGATTTCACTAGACGATTCCGAGATGCTGTTGACACATCATCTAAACTAACCTTACAGACGTACTGGAAAAAGTAAAATAATTGATGTACATCATTTTTTTCCTAATTTGTTTCAGTTAAAATTTAAAAACAAAATGCTATATTTTATTTTTTTTTTCGCATTATTTTTATGAAGTAAAATATTTTTATTTTTTCTATTAGCAATGCAAAGTTTAATTCACAAAAATTTTAACCCAATATAGGTTTTTTTTTTTTTATCTCTAAAAGATTTTAATAAATCATCTCTTAAAATAATTTATGGGCTTGTTCTGTCTACTGCTGTCGGCTTGTCTATTCTCTTAAAAAATGCGGGATTCAAATATGAAAACGAATATGTTACACTTAAGTATATAATATATTATTTAAAAATAAGTTTCTCACTGAAATACATTTCCTAAGTATTTAAGTATTTTAATTCGCAAAAATAGTTTTTGAGCTTTTCGTATTTTAAAAATGTGAGCTAAATAAAATTAATTTTTGGACAATTTAAGAAAGATTTTGTTCAAATTACAAAAAGCAATAAAACGTTACTTTTTTTTACATTTTTCAAAAATAATTAACAATTTTATTTAAAAATTATTTTTAGATAATAAATTAGTTTTTAAGGGCAAAGTAAAACTTCTTTTTCATAAAAAAAAAAAAAAAAAAAAAAAAAAAGTACTTCAAAGGATACAAGTTAAATGCATCATTAATTCAGTCTGAAGAAATAATTGAACTTAATCTTATTTAATTTTTACATGTTATATAGGAACAGAATTTCATTTTAATTATATCATAGTTAAATTTTATAAAAGACATTTGCAATTTTAGGTGTTTTTAATATGAAACCTTACAGATTATATGCTGCAATGTTTTTCCTCTTTATTTATATATTTATGGTAACAGTAAGTAGTTTGAATTTAAAATTACCCGTTTTATTTTTAAAATGAAAACAAAATTAGATCTCTTTTATGTGTAGTGTCCACGTTGTTTGAAGCAATGTATACTAAACTAAAGTGGAATTTCTTGTTGATCTCTTTAATGGCGCCGAAAGTAATTTCGCGCCTGTTTTCAAAAGGACGCAAATATTGCATAACAATGATAACAATTGTAATGGATAAAGTTTAAAAAATGTTATTTCCATCAAAATTAACAGAAGCATTATATGAAATTTTACAGAGATTTAAATGTAATTTAATGTATATTTTAATTTGTTTTTATGTAGATTTATGCAATTGTGTTATATGAGTCTAACTTCTCAACGTGAGAGATCTTTTATATCTTTCTTTAAAATGCATATGCCGCATAATGAAAAACATTAAACTTTATAAATAGCAGAAAGCCACAAAATGATGCTATCGCGTAATCATAAAACACAAACAAATTTTGATTACTTATCCCGGATGTACAATTATATATTTTTTTTGTTATTCAAATTAATATAATTGAAGTAGCAATTGATTGCATTGGCAAATTGTTAGCTATTCAACTGATGATAAGCATGTAAAGTGTACTTATACGTAAATCCCAGTATATAACCCGTTAAGTTTATGGATAAAAAATTTTATTGTCCTTTTTTCTGTTATAAGCTAATCATAAATATTTTCATGTTTTTGAACTTTATTTTGTGCCTCGCACCCACTGGTTTGTTCTTCTTTCATTTGAGCCATGTTTATTTTATTTTTAGACATTATATTTGTATTTTATTGCCTCATAAATTCCGTTTCGAAAACTATATTAATTATGTAAGGATTTTTTTTCTTCCCTATTATATAGTCTGATAAATGTTACTTATGAGTTGTTTAGTTTGTATTTTATAACTCGTATTAAGAATAAGTATTTTTTAAAAATATATTTGCTAAATAATTGAATACTTCGAATACAATTCATACGGCACTCTCAAACATACACATTGCAAGTCAAGACTTAAACAGACACTTCTCTTTACCTATTAATGTATTGCCATTGCAAAGGAGTTACAATATATATATATATACATATATATTGCTAGTTCTAAAATATTACTTTTTTATTACTGAACGTTTTTCAATAAGGAATCCAATAATATTTATATTCGTTAAAAAAATGAATATTTTTCCAATCAACTTATTTATAGTGTATCCATCTATTCTTTTCCTCAAATTAATTACAATCATATCAAGTGAGATAATTAATGGGAAAAATTGATGTCATAAAAATGCACTTCAAATATTAATTTAGATTGGCAATATAAAGAAAATTAGAGGTAAGCAATTATCTTTAAAACCTGTTAATTATTTTAAACTAAATGCAGTCATTTAATTACTTTTATTACGTGCTGCTTATTAAAACACACGCCAAATTTCTGTGTAATTTATGCTGTACCAATTATTCATCGACTAACCAGAAAATATATTACTAACACAAGGATAGTTCAATAAATAATGCCTCTGTCCTGTAAAACTTGTTTCGAATAATTACAGAAATAATATGGACGTGATTATCTACGCCATCTATCAGGCAATAATCTCGATTTTTCTTGGAAATATAAGCCAGAAGGTTCAACAACTAAACACTAAAAATTTGTTGTAAAAAAAAAGACTCGCACCTTTAAAGATCTTGTGGTCAGACCAGGTGCATGGTCTTCGGAAATGTGGAGCAAAAAGAATTTTCCGTAATACGATACGCGCTTCCAGGAAATAGTTATCTAGATGGAATTTTTACTTTGCCCATGCTACAGATTTGATTAGTGTCCCAGAATTTTCATCTTCTTCCAGCATTGCCCCCTGGTACACAGCAATTTTTAATTCCATGGTGATGGTATTTTTATATGTATTTCTCTATGTCTCTATTGTACTGTTGCTTTTCGACAATTTAGTTTTATTTTTGTTTTTGTCAATTTATTTTATTTCTTTTTCTTAAATTTATAGACGAAATTGGTTTACTGTTAAAAACAAAATGAAAAATGAATATCAAGATTTTGGGGGTTTTAAGCTGATAGGGGTTAAACTTTGCTTTGCTATATTTAAGCAAGTTTGGGGGTTTTAAGCTGATGCTGAAATTTAAGTCACCATAATATAAAAAAAAATTTTTTTAAAGCCCTAATATTCAGAAGAGAAACTGAATATTAGGGCTTTTTTAAAAATTTTTCAAAGGAATTCGATAAACAGCTGCATCACAGACAGTTACGTTGACAATAATTAAAAGTAATTAAATAAAGTTTTCATGTTGATGTTTTGAAGTGTATAGGGTGGAAAGATCATCTATTAAATGGTGCAATGATTTTTTAATATATTTACAAAATTAAAAAAGGTACTAGACAGCTGAAATTGTCTTATTTACAGAGTAAAGAGCTAAACTGCTAAACAGACCATAGAAATCTCATTGGCATGTCTTTTCATTGTAGAGAAGACCTTGCTTCTAATTAAAGAATCAAATAGGGTTAAATGAGGTGAACTTAATTTAACACTAGGCGCAGTTCATAACTTACATGCAATTTGATTTCGGTAAATTAAAAAAGGAGCCATTAATTGAATAAAAAATATGCAGTTTAAATAAACGGAAACATCAGATTGGGAATACTGTGTTATCTTAACTTCATAACCAATTAAAAAACACTCAAACACTTTTCAATACTGAAAATGTTAGAAATTTTACTGATTAGTTGAATGCGCACAGTATGATAATATAGGAAACACTGAGCGTTTAATTGCTATTTTGCATCTATTGTATAATTTCTAGTGAATTTCAGGGCAATATAATATTCTCACGTCACACAGTGGATTTGAATATATCGTACTTTTTTAGCGAAAAAAAAAATAACACAACATAGGTAAAAGTTCGGAATAACAAATTGCTACTATATTTTGTTTTGAAAATACATACAGAAAAAAATAACATTTATATTACTAATAAATTGTAATTTAATTAAAGGAGAAAGGTATAATAACGTTCTATTTAAGTTCTATAGCATTATTTTATGTAAGTTTTTGACGATTTTTTCAATATACAAATGCACCGTGATTCTGTCTCGTTAAATTTCTAATATTTATTTTTAATTTTAAAAAATATATATATATATATATATTTTGGAAATATATATAATAATGATAAAATTTATAAGTTAAATCACATTTTTCGGAAAGTTTCCATGTCTAAAAGTGAAAATAAACCAACTTGAACTATGTCAATAAAATGTCTTCCTTCGTTGCTTAAGAAAACATATTGTCATATCCAAACATTATGGATTACATTTCAACTATATATTACCATATATAATTTTTGAATACTTAAAAGCATTATTAATGTAGATGCTGGACATAGATTTGATGCCAATTCGCTTTCCTCTTAACTTTCCTATTCAGCTCTTGAAAGCCTATCATCCAACAAAGACGAAATATTAAAGATGAGGCTATTCTGATTCCAAACATGACGACGGTCCTCAAGAAACTAAGCCAATTGTTCATCTCGACTGTCGTCATTTCGCTTATGAAGAGCCCTTCTTAGCGAAGAAAAGCTGAACACTTCTCTTCATCTTTTTGTTTTTGCTGTGCCTATTCAAGCGACGGCGTTTGCTAAGTGGCACTGAGCTGACAGGGATGCACAGACGCAATTCGTCTTTTCGAGACATGAATAGAAGAGCGTTCAACGGAAATAATTAAGGGGATAATTAGCTACAGAGCTGGGCTGCTTTTTTTCAGAGCTCTTCCTGACAATATAACTCGGCGCATTGCCGTCCTATGGTGTCTTTTCATTAGAGATCTCCAAAATTTTACTCTCCAAATGAACATCACTCATTTTATGAATCGTCTCTTTCCGGCTGTTGAATCGCTTAAGTGAAAGTTTCGTTTCTGAAAGAGTAAAAAGAAAGGATTTTTTTGTCATTATTTATTTTTAAACTTTTTTTCTTAACTGGAAAAGTAGTAGTAAAAAAAATTCGAATGAAGCTAAAAAGAACATAAACTTGTGTTGCTTTTTTTTTTTTGGGAGTGAAAAGCATTGATTTGATTCAAAAGTTCTTTTCTTCAAGTGAATTAACGTGGCTTTTAGTAAAAAATAATAAAAAAGATATCATTTACAGAAGGTTAATAGTTAAATGCAAAGAGTAAATACTGAATACTGTTGTTATTTATTTTTTTCTTTTTCGGCAACATTTTAAATTTATTATTTACACTTATGTAGAGCAAGAATTTACTTTTTAAACTCTACAATTAGCTTTACCTACTATAATACGATATTGGAAATTTAATTTGGGAAAGATCTGTACATATATACATTACTATAATTTTTTAAAGGGCATATATACCTTGTTAAGAATGCTGGATTATGGAAATCTTTGTCTTGATTTAAAAACTAAAAGCATCTTAAAAACATACACATACCTGAGTTAAAAACTGTTCTTATTTTATGTTATAAAACTGTCCTTCATTTATTATTAACTCAATATGTTACACCTATCCATATGAATTCATATTTTAATGCGATTTCTATGTTATTCCATGATCATTTTTAATGCTGTTTACTACATCAAGTATACGCTGCTTTATATTTGGCTCATGAAATGGCAAAGTTATAACCCAGTTAATAACAAGAATATCATTTCGATGGATCAATATTGTCTCCTAGTTTCATCGCTATTCAAAATGAACACTGTCAGACCTAACTCCTCGAACTTAATAGAGGAAATTTACTATCTACAAATTTAATGTTTTCATTACCAGTGGAGAAACTGGGAAAATTTATTTCAATTTTATTAAGTTAAGAACTGAGTTTCCCTTTTAAGACCGCCTAGGCCTCGTGCCAAACTCTTTTATTGCATGTTTTAAACATTTATTCATTAAGTGAACAACTGAATTTTGAATAACTTTTGGGATACTTTCATTAGAATTGTAAACACAGCCTTTCAAATTGAGACATTAGGTTTACTACGTATTTAAAAATTAAATCAGTAAGTTTTAAGAAACTGTGTATATGTGAATAATTTTTAATAAGTAAACAGAACCGTGTTAAAATATTTATCCTGTCTAGAATCTTAAAATGCAATTTGTCTTCTTTTAAATCACACTTAGTCATGATGCACTGAAATATTATTAATATTTTAACAATTTTTAAATAAAATATGATCATTTATTAATTTTAATTTAAATACACTATTAAAGCATCGCTCTTCGCAAAATATCTACGGAGGAATTTTAATTTTACTTCTTCAACTTCATTTTTTTATTCAATAAAAACTCTCTCTTTTCGTCATTCTTTATACTATTTGACATTACGGCATTTTCTCTCGTCTACATTATTGATCTACTCTGAAAAACTCTTTCTTTTTATCACAAGGTCTTTTTATAGTATTTCTCACACTGATTTTGAAAACCAAAATCGCCGTCACGCAATCATAATTCGTTTTACTACATTCTTGAAAGCAACGAATGCGCGAATACTTAGTCACTCAAGTTTTTCCCGTGAGATTAATCTTTCGTTAGTTCTCGAATTTGCAATCTTACAATAATTCCGCAGTTAATTTTTGTTTCATTTTGGGAACTTGTCCTTGAAGGAATTTTTTTTTCCTTTTTTGCTTATTCACAAATATTTTTATCAAACCTAAATTAATATGAAATTATCATTTAAAGTTAATTCATAATTTTTTTCTCCACGTGTAAAAAAAAAATCGCATATCATAGCTTCATTTTGATGTGTCTTTTACGATCCTTGCTATTCTATCTAACAATAAGGATCATAAAGAAGAACAAAATATAACAAAAAAAAAAAAAAAAAAAAAAAATGAACAATATCAAAATAAACAACACAATTTTGTGTACCAGAAGATAAAAAAAAAATCTTAATAGCAATCACTTTCAGGTGTCCACGTTTGTTCCCAATAAGAATCACTTTTATTTGTTATCATAAACAAATAAAAGTAATGTTTATGGAGTATGTATGTTTTTATACCGCATTTTGTCTGGAATAATTTTTTTATTTTCATAGGTTTTTCTCATATCAATAACATATTCTAATTCAGTAGTTCTCGAAGATTTTTAAGATCACTTGTGTGGCGGTCTCTTTAAAAAATTTTTTTTATTATTCGCGAGGCTTTTCGAAATTTAAATTAATTCAATTAACATATTGCCTATGGTTGATAAAATTGTTGTTGACAAACATCTATTTATTCAGAAAATGATAAATCGTAGTCATCAAATGTAAATTAAAATGAATTACTGTAAAATACCAAAATAATTGGATGTATGTATCTGCTTTGCTTAAACCAGTTCTTCTATATTTGTTTTGGCTAGTTCATCTTCAAATCATTTGCATCGTCTAATTTGTTTTGGAATATTTTGTATAGCAAGTAACATGAAAAATCAGTTTCACTCTCCTAGGTGGTTGTAAATGGAATTAGTACTCTTAGAATAATCAACATCGGGATAGAACGATACCATTTCTAGCAGATAATATATCTTTTAAAATAGCAAATTACTATCTTAATATCAATTTAACTATTGAATTACAGGAATCAAATGAATTAAATAGGCATATTAAGGTAATATAAATCCAAAATATAACCAGCATCGTTAAGGATGGGAAAAACAATCGCAAACAGCCAGAAATTTCAACTTATTGATGCTTTTACGGTCCCATAGAGGACAACGAACTCTAGTTTGAGAACCTGTGTTCTAGTGGAACTTGACACATTTGTGATTTTTTTAAGCATTGCACAATAGGCCGGCCTTTATACTAGCTTTAGGGGAATCGATAAACAAATACAATTCCTCTTTTTTCTGAGGAGCTCTCTTATATATGTTATATCCTTTGTTATTTGCATAATTCGTGTGATATCATTACTGTACGCTGTATCTTCTTAAGGTTAACTAATCCTTGCAATCTTGAAAAGAAAGTAACATACCCTAGTTCGGCGATCAAGAAGGTTCCCCCTTTTTAGTCGTGATTTAAATCTAACACTTAACTATTTGATCCGCTTAAATAAATAAGGTCTTTGTGTATTCGAAATATCAAAACTCATTTTCATTATAGTGATAGCCTTTCTGGAGCTTTTCGGAGCTTCTATTTTCTATTATATTTATTATTCAAATGGTATAAGTAGATCGTTATTCTAGGGTATAGGTCCCATTGCTAATTTGAAGATAAGTGGGGTTATTTTAAAATGCATTTGGATTTATTTCTGATGCCTTTTAATTTTGTAATATGAAATAAAATTTAAAAAATAGTTTTGTGGTTTCCTCCACACTATGGTAGCCGCAAATGATGTATGGTGAAAACTTTTTGCATATCATATTAAAAGTCTTGCACATATACTATAGTGTGAGGACTATGTATTGAGATACTATATACCATTGAGGTGCTCAACTCGTGTCCTAATCTTCTATCTTGCTACCAAAGATGATTATCGGGCATGCATAACATGTGCTCCAAACTAATGCTGCAATTAGCACAAAAAGCTACAACAAAAGCAACATCTATATATATATAAAACTGTGCCTGAAATTCAGTAAATCTTTGATAGCAATTATATATTCTTTGTGTAAAAGTATTTAATGAAAAAAAATATACCTATTTTATTCTAGGGTATAGGTCCCATTGCTAATTTGAAGATAAGTGGGGTTAATTTAAAATGCATTTGGATTTATTTCTGATGCCTTTTAATTTTGTAATATGAAATAAAATTTAAAAAATAGTCTTGTGGTTTCCTCCACACTATGGTAGCCGCAAATGGTGCATGGTGAAAACTTTTTGCATATCATATTAAAAGTCTTGCACATATACTATAGTGTGAGGACTATGTATTGAGATACTATATACCATTGAGGTGCTCAACTCGTGTCCTAATCTTCTATCTTGCTACCAAAGATGATTATCGGGCATGCATAACATGTGCTCCAAACTAATGCTGCAATTAGCACAAAAAGCTACAACAAAAGCAACATCTATATATATATAAAACTGTGCCTGAAATTCAGTAAATCTTTGATAGCAATTATATATTCTTTGTGTAAAAGTATTTAATGATAAAAAATATACCTATTTATCATTCGACCAACGATTGTGTGGAAAGTAAACATCAGAAAGGAAACAGACGAATCGATTATTTGTTAGGTATGCTAGTCAGGTATAAAACATTATGCATGTAAATAAAATTTGTAAATTCCAAATGATATTATATAATGATATAAATGAATAAATGAAAGGAAACAAATCTCAAAAATTTGAACCCAATTGAACATAATAAAAATTGCACGAAACTAAAAAAAAGAGCCGCGAAAATTCGTTTCTACTTTACGCGCAGCTCTATTTACATCCGTCCAACTTGGTCGCCTGCCAGTTTTCCACACAATCAAACCTGTGACATAAATATATTGGTAAACACATTATGTGTTTACCAATATATTTGCAACTGATTTAAAAGTGAACCTAATTTGATTATATTACATTCAAATGATATGTTAAATTTGTTCAAGATTTCTTAATAAATTTTATCTATATTTTAATGATAGTTGTATATTCTTTATTCATGTTTTCTACAATTTGAATTAATTTGATATTTCGTTTTTCAGAAACCGAAATATATTGTTTCTTAATTGTTATTCATAAGTTAATGTGTGATTTGGAGAGAATGTTTTGGAAATTTCCGATTTCACTATTTACCTCATGTGGCGTGTATGGAGTAATTATTAAAGGTTTATTTCTTAATGTGATGAATAAATGTTACACATTGTATACCTAATTAAAGTATTAAGGATTTATTTAAATTTTATTTCTTAAAAATAAATTTAAAATTAAAATTTTCTGAAAAATTTATATCTTTAAAAAAACATGCAGTTTTGTCTTTACCTATAGGCATTATTTAATAAAATACTTATATAAAGACACCAATTGAATTTTATACAGTGTCAGTTATTATTTTTATAAACTGAGTTTTTTCTTTTAATTTTATAAGTTTTCTTTTTTTTTCTGTGAATCTAATTCATGAAGTTCATAAGTTTCATTCATGGATCTGATTCATGAAGTTTTTAAGTTTCATTCACGAATCTGATTATATTAAAACCTTTTTCCAAGTTCCTTCAGTTTAAATTTGAAATGTGTTTTATTTGTCTTAATATTCCTCCTTCCTTCTTTGAGATATCTAACGATTCTTATCGTGACAGTTAAATTGTTATCGAGAATCTAATTCTAAAAATTAATGTGTTCTACATTAAAAGCACGTCCTAAAAAATACAATTAATTTAATGAGATACATGAAGAAATATATTTCTTTCAAAAGGAAATTATATAATTAAATAAATTAAATTTAAGATACATATCCCAAAGGAATTTCAAAGTTTATTTTTTAATTTATCGAATAAAATCTTAATCTGATGTTCTTTTAAATATTTTAAAAATGGTTTATTTTTAATTTTTAAACTTGCTCCGAACCAGTGTCGTTAACTTTGTCCTTCATAGTCAAGTCATATGAATCACCGCTGCACTGCGTGCAAATCTTGCATTTTTTTTTATATACTAATTAAATTCTCTGACATAAACTAATCATTTGGATATAAAGCGCCCAGAATTAAAACAAAATTTAGTCCATAAATATTTTATTCAGGCAACGTGGTGTAGGGAAAACTTTAAAATGTACAAGATAGAATAAAACCAAATAAATCAAAATAAAGTTCAAGGATATATTTCAAAGATACCGCAACTAATTCAATACAGTGGTGTTCAAGCTAGCTGTGGTGGCTCTGCCGAAACATTTCTGACTCCTGAGTCGAATTTTTTATATTGACTCCAAACTTGAAAATCCTGAGTCGAATTTTTTACATTGACTTCAGACTTCTGATTCCCGATTCAAAACTACTGAGTCGGAATTTTTACATTGACTCCAGACTCCCAACTCCTGAGTCATACTTTTTATACTGATTCTAAACTTCTGATTCCCGACACCTGGCACTTTCCCGTAATTTTATGTACAGTGATTTTTACTCGTGGATTGAATTTTATTGAACTCTATAAAACAGTTTTTTCATATTGAAATATTGTTTGCAATTTTAAAGTTTTAGTATTTGATCTATACGTAAATGATATTCTTGTACTCTAAATTAAAGACATTCTTGTACCCTAAATTTTCGTACAAAAAATACATATATCTTATAAAAATAACAGTAACAAATTAACAGGTACCAAATTATTATAGACAAACCTTAGGACAAGCAAAAGAAAGTTGTACATTTTAAGCACAAAGATACTATATTTGTAACACATTTTATCTTATTGATTGTTAATATTAGAGTAGCTTCTATAAGATTTTCTCTTATTGTTGATCCATGATAGCTTTTTATAAGCCTCAGAGCTGAGAAAAGTCTCTTAACACTAACTTTGTACGTTGTTAAAGCAGTAATTGTCTTTGCTACTGGTTGTATTGTTGAAGGATAAATGTCTGCTTAACATTTAATTTTAACATTAATTTCTAGAATTTTGGAAAAATAAAAATTATCTCATAAAAAAGTGGAGAATCGGATTTTAAACCTACTCCTGACTCCAACTTCCGACTTATTCAGAAATGTTCGATTCCCTACCCCGACTCCCCACCTCAGGTTCAAACTGTAGACAGCGCGCAGACCTTAAACCCAGAAGAACGCGACATATTTTCTGCAGGTCACGACAGAAAAGAACTCAATAGTCTAAGTACTCTAAAAGTCAAAATTCCTGCTGAAAATCCGAATCACCCTAAAAGTAAAATATTTTAATAATATTTATTTAAAAAAATAATAAATATTTAAAAGTAATACTTTAATAATCTGTATTCTTTTCTTGACTATTAAAAGTGCATAAAAAAGAAAATATTCATCGCGTTTCAGAGTTTTTCAATGAATTAAGGATATACTGTGGTAGTGAATTTCCTATTTGCAGATTAGATCTTGACTCTTTTCACAACAATATCTTATTTCAGGGTGTCATTTCTGCTTTTACACCACATTTGAAGTTTTAAAGCAGTAGAGGTTTTATCAGTTGAGGTCTCTTATTCTAAGATTCATTGTTTATAATCAGTAGCAGAAAGTAATTATTGTTTAACAACAATGCATCCTATGCATGTTGCAACTCCCCAACTTTAAACCACAATTTTGTACCCAACAAAGAGCATTATTGTTATGGATTACTTTGACACTTCTGTACAATTCGTGCTGTTCATGAATTATAGATTTTTTTGGAGTTTATGGTATTAAATAGGATTTGGGTGTTGTAATGGAAGTTCAAAAGTTGTAATTAAATCCAATTTAATGCTTAGCATAGTTTACATATGACTTTACACGATATTTTCAGCCTTAATTCTTTCATTGTGATTAATCGTCAGTTCATGTGTTTGTTTTTAATAGAGTTCTATTATATGTACTACTTTAGTTAAATTTTCAATTAAGATTTTTTTATAATTTTATTTACAAATAGTAATGAACATTTTTATTTTTAGATTGATATTGATGTTTTCTTTCATTTATAAGCTTTGTTCTTGTATATTAAAATCTAGCGTTTCTAATAACATCCATTTAGTTGGAAAATAAACTTATGAAAATCTAGGGAAAAAATGCTTTTTAATTATTCATTATTAGATGCATTTTTCTTTCTTAATTAATTTAATTTAAATCATAATATGTTTCGTTTCCTTTGTTTAAAGGTTAAATGTAACGGCCTTTTTATCGATATTTTGTTATTAATTTTTATTTTATTTTTCATCTATTTTGACAGTCTTTTTGATGCACAGCTCAAAAAATATTACTTAAGACTATACAAAATTGTTAACTATTTTATAACTATTATATTGATTCTCAAGTACCATTTGCAAATGTATAAGAGAGTAGATTATGATATTTCTTTCAAAGTATGCATTACTTTGTTTTAATTTAATGAATATTGAAATCATTTAGTTTAAATATCTAACTGGAGTCACTTAGTTTCTAATAGCTCAGTTGAAACCGACAAGTTTAACCAGATCAAAAATTCGTACGTATTAACAAAATAAATCCTTGCTGAAATGTCCTTCTTTTGAGCTTCAAGAGCAAGAAGGAAGGTGAAAACCCTTCAGATGCCATTCCTAATGGTATTCGCTCAGAAGTACAATGAAAAAAAATGGATGCAGTTCAATAGACCTACCTTGTTGTGCACTGGGTAACGCTGAATATCCTACATATTTGCCTTTCCAAAGAAAATGACCTTTGGTTAAAGTACCGACATTCGAAAACAACAACAACTGTAACATAATTTATGCTTATTATTTCACAAATAGAAAAGGGATATCTTTAGATGACAATTTATTGGATATGAGTACAGTATATTAAATTGATTTTCCAATATTTTTACGTAAATTTTCTCTAACTTCAGAATACAAAGACAGTTTCGGAGATAAATTCCTTCTACATAAATATGCTTAAAATTCCAGTTTTCATTTTTAAATTCTTAGTTGACATAATCTTTTTTTGTAAAGAGAAATATTTTTTCCGTTCTAGTTAAGAACAAAATCCTATTTCCTTTCTTTCTTTTCTTCTTATATTTAATAAAAAGTTAAAAATAATCGCTGTAAGATCCAATTTATTACCTAATGTGTTTCGGTTATGATGCTAAGAAATTAATAACTTTAAAAAGTATTATTTCAAAGATAAATGATTTCAACAAATTTTTTAAGAAATTGAGAAAATTATGGACTGTTGCACTTAAAATAAATATACTTACTCTACGTGAAAGCCTAATTGCGAAAAACATATCATTATGATGAAAGATGAGCCTCTTAATTATAGGCGCTTTTGTAATTATTTCATAAAAAAGTAATCAATTTACTTTCGTGCCAATAATGGAAAGACGAATTGACCTTTTTGTACTTGTTTTTTATCTAATGAAGTAGATTTTAATTAAGGCGCTGAAAAAAAGTGCCTGAAAAAAGCCAGAATATTAATAAATAATCCAGTAATGCGATATGCTTTTCTTCAGCTACCTATTATAGTTAAAAGCAAAACAAATGGTCAGAATGAGAAAAAGAAAAAATTGATTAAAAAAATAAATAAAAGCAAGCTTTTGTGTTAAAAATATTCCATTATGGAAAAGATGACAAATTTCATACTACTGTACCCAAAAGTAATATTATTTTTTTTTCTCTACCCAATTATTTTTTTTTTTCAAAACCCCTTTATTTATTCTTCCAAATTTATTTCGTCGTCTTCAAAGTAATCCCCTCCGGATACAATGCACTTATGCCAACTTTTTTTCCAATCCTCAATGCATGCTAAAAAGTCGTCGGCAGGGATGGCCTTCAAAGCGCACGGTGATTCACGTTGAATCTCTTCAAAACAGTGTCCCGGAGTGGTCTTTTGAATTTAGGGAATAGCCAGAAGTCGCACGGTGTGAATCCGGTGGTTGTGGAACGATATGAGTTTCATTTTTGGCGAAAACGTCACGAAGAATCAATGCAGTGTGGGCTGGCTCATTCAATGTTTTCGGTACCAATCGAGATTTGACGCGTTTGAGACCCAAAATGAAATTGGCCGGTCCTTTTGACATTCTAACATCAGCAGCAAGGTCTCTAATCGTAAATTGACAGTTTGCAAGCAACAAATCTTTAAATTTTTGGACATGGGCTTCGTCGGTTGAGGTTGATGGTCGACCAGACGGTCCTTCGTCTTCAACGCGTTCTCTGCCTTCTTTGAACTATTTATACCACTTCTAAACATTTCTTTCCGATATAGGAATGCTCACCAAATGCCTTATGCAACATTCTATGCGTTTCCGCAAACAAAATTTAATGCAAGTTCGTTGTTCAATTAATTCAGACATTTCAAAAATCGCCGGAATCAGTTTTAGCGTCTCACAAAGCCAAGCGTAACTTAGACACTAATGAATATTTTGGCGTCAAATTTCACACAGATGTCAAGGACAGTGCCAGCAACCTAAAAAAAAAAAAAATTTAATTCCATAAGCCCCGGGAATTTTAAATTGAAAATTGTTCTTCCTTTTTTTTACGCTGCAATATTATAGATTAAAGGCAAAACAAATGGTCAGAATGAGAAAAAGAAAAGATTGATTGAAAAAAAATAAATAAAAGCATGCTTTTATGTTAAAAATATCCCATTATGGAAGAGATGACAAATTTCATACACTGTAACCGGAAGCGTGTATTTATAATTTACCAGAAGAATTAATTTTAGCTTTCTTTAGCGAAGATTAAAAAAAACAACCGAAAATTTATATGTGAGTTTCTTTGATGAAAGACCGAACTACTTTTTGTTTTTTAAGGGAAAATACGCCAACTTTAACATCAAACAGGACCGCATTCAAAATATTTCTTCTTGCCTTTTTTGTGTTTTTGCAAGTCACATTAAAATATGTAAAGCAGTGGTAACAAAAAAGTCGATAGCGATTGGCGGATGGATCTTATCAGTTGTGATGGATTGCAGCTGCTTATTGCTATAAAATGGATTAAAATACATTAACTTCAAGAAGACAAAGAAGTTTCCCTTTCGTACTGATTGACAAAATATTCATTGATTTTTTTGGTCTGCATTAATACTCTAATATGAACAGACGTGAACCATGTTTCTCATTTATTTTGTTTCTATTAAAATGTATTTGTAAATATTGTGTAACTAAATTTTTAAAAATAATAATTGTAAGTGGCATTTAGGATTGGTAATTAGTTTATTATGCATGTGTAATATCCACAAAATATTTTATTTAAAAGATTTTAATAAATTTTTATTTTACTGTTAATCAAGGTGTTGCTTAGTAGTCGTGAAAAAAATCAAGTGCTTAAAGAACTTCACGAAATTATATCAAGTATAAAGACAAAGGCGATTTTTCAGTTTTGAAATACCCATCACATCAATACATTCAGATTTACTATATGAGGGACTATATCCCGCATTAACTGTGGGAAAACTAAATTTCTACAGAAATTTTTAAAAATAATCTAAAATTTTAGTATTCAATTTCTTTCTATTATTTATCTAATTTTACACAATTAAAATACTTCATTGATTTTGAGAAAAGTAGCGCTAGCTGCTGTGAAAAATAGAAAATTGTATCTTTGGCGTTCGGTGCAGAGGTTTCGGGTTCGAGTCCCGGCGGTGACATGGATTTTTATAATGGCTCGGAATGCACTTTCAACCATAGGGCATAGTCTAATATAGCTGTAGAGCGTAGAACTGACAACCCTATTCCGTAAAAAGGCAACATTTCCTGTCGCGAAATCTGCCAGTAAGCAGACAGCCTTGGCCCACCATGAGGCTGTTGAGCCAATGAATAATAAGAAGAGAATTGTATGCATTTATTAACTATTAAATTTTACCTTTGTTATTAAGAAGAACTGTTAGTATGTGAGGTCTTTACTTAAAGAAGGATAAAAAATCAGGGATAAGTTTTGTGTTCATATATATAAGCTTTTTGTTGCAAATTTTCACAAAATATTTTGCTCTTACAATGCTTATATTTTATTTCCAAAACGATATGCAGCATTATATATTTAAAAATTTATATCTTTATTTTATATTAAAAATATTTTGTTATAAATAATTTCAGCATACCTTTTATTGGTACCATTAGGTCTCAAATGATCTTTAAATGAATCCAGGTTTAATGAGAGCTTCCTCGATTAAAAAAAATGGTGCTTTACTCAACAGTATTATAAATTATAGCTACAGTTGCGAATGTGTATATTTGTTGCTGTGAATTTTATAGTGATGTTGATTATTTTAAGTGAAATGAGTTTTCCACTTTCCTTTTCCCTCCCCACCCCACATACAGATGATAAACTTAAAAAAGCAGAAAATTGTCTGACATACTTCAGAAAAGTATAATTTGAAGCTGATATATCTCTGTATGATATTCGAAAATTGTAAAACTTAAGTGCTTAAGTACTTTAGTTTAAAAAGTTTGTATAGAGAATATAAATCAAATCAATCAGCCAGTGGACTTTTTTTGAAACTCTTAAGAAAATATTTTAATATAATTCGATACTGCCATTAATATTAAATACAATTTAAAACAAGTATAAATACTTTATTATTAAACTTCGTAAATTTCTAAAATTGGTTAAAATTCATTCTGCAAAATAATGGCATGTTTATTAATATCTCATTATTATACATGTAAATTTAAACTTCCTATTTCTTTTTATTTGTCGACATTAAAAGAAACCGAAAGCTTTTCAAATACTACATTTTGTCTCCATTACAGTTTCGTAATTCATTTTAGTTCAATTGAATTTCTCTTACACTTATTGAGATACTTTCTATTGCTTTTATTTTTTTTTTTTTTTTAATATAGTGTTTCTGCATACTCTACTGTAAACTTGAGAAAACTCAAATACACACTAAATCCTTCTTTGAATATCAATTTTTCACAATTTATGATAACAATCAAATAATATTACTACAAAATTGTTGTGTTTCTGTTTTATGTTATTCCTGGCTTCTTAATTGAAGTATGAAATGAAACTTGAATTCATTTCATTTGATTTCAAAGTGAATTTCATTTTCAATTTCTTTAAAGTAAGTGTAGAAATTTTATGAATAAAAACTGTCATATTGCATTATGTTATAGATAATATATCAAGAAGCATTGTTGGCATCTTAATTGAGATAGGAAATGAAATTTGTCATTTATTTATTACTGAAATTTTTCTATGCAGCTTGAATTCGGTATCGAAATTATTAAATTAATGTTTAAAAAATATGCATTAGAATTCATATTCGTTTCTTTATAATAATTTTTTTTACCATTTTGAATAAAATGAAACGAATAAATAATTTTTTTTACCATAAAAAACAATTATTTATGCAGTTTAAAAAATATATTGTGAGAATTACGATTAGGAGTTAAAAAGTAAAAACGTTCTTTTTATTACTTTTTATATTATTATGGTCTAAAAATCGGAATTCAAGAAATTAATTGTACATCCCTCATTTAAACAAATTTCCTTGAAATGTTCCTTATTTTACCATCATGTCTAATTAACTACACAATAACTAAAAATAACATTCAATTTGTTTAAAGTAAGTGTAGAAGTTTTAAGAATGAAAACTGTCATGGCGCATTATGTTATAGATAACGAATCATGAAATATTGTTTTTACTTTAACAATTAAAAGTAAAGCAAAAAAATATAACCTTAAATCACATTCGTTCGTTTGTGAATTATAGCTTCAAGTTTATTTATTTTGTACTACTTCCATACCTTCTAATTTCCTCTTAGACAAATTCAAAAAGATCTATGGCAGTTGCTATAATTATGCTAATTTATAAGTGTGATAATTGTGGCAGCAAATTATAATTAACAAGTCATATACATCTTACTTATAACACAGTTATTAAAATGATCCCCATTAAGCCAAATGGTGAAAACACATTACTAACCCTGGCACTTTAATGATGTTACACTGTAATTGAATGAATTCATACTGACCTCTTACGATAAGAGTAATTTATGATTCCTGCAGGTAAATGATGTCATTTCCAGTTTCTGGTAGTAAAATAAAAAATTATGAAGATCCTAATTATAATTCTGTGCGACATCAATTTTAAATATTTTATCAACTAAATAAAGATTCAAATGAATTTTTTTGGATGCCTACGTTATTTAATGTCTCGTTAAATTTATATTGAAAATTCACGTAAGTTTCTTAAAGTCTTGTCTTAGTAAGTATATTTAATCTCATTTTCTGGAAAAGAGAAAGATGAAGTAAAAAAGAATTAATTAAAGATGTGTAATAATTTTTGAATAAAATGTTATATAGGACTTTTTAATAAGGTTCTTTTTAAGAAGTTATGGTAAAATTAATATGGAATTTCAAGTGTTTTTCGCTGACAGTAAGAAAAATAAAATTTTAGAATTACAGTGATGTCTGTGATAGCATTACTTAAACTTGTTTGCTTTCCAGTTTAATTTGAGTTTGTATAATTCTGACACTATGTATTCCTCTGCATGTTTTGTATTTCTTTACCAGATACAGTTAGAAACATCGCTTTTTTTAAATAAGGGCCATATTTCTTTTTTCTATGAATTTTCACATACTTTCATACAAAAATTATGTTCACTTTCATTAATAATAATATATAAATAAGTTATTTAAGAATAATTACTATTTTATCCGTTGTTTACCAATTAAATATTTTTAGAAGCATTACATATAGATTTTAGCATTTTATTAAAATAACTGTCAGTATAGTTATACAGAAATGATTTACAATTTTTAATAAATACACATACCGAAACACAATGTATATAATTATGATTCCCAATTTTTAATATACATAAGTACTGAAACTCAATATATACAAATATGATTTATAATTTTTAATGTGAATTAAAATTGTAAATCTGATAATTCATCTGGTTGACATGCTAATATTCGTTATAAATGAGCAGTTCTAGAAGTTAATTCACAATTTTAATGTTTTTTTTTTTTTTTAATTTTAAAAGAAGATGTTCCTTGAAATTTTTATTTTTTGACTCATTAAAAGATCTTGCGCATCATGTGAATAAATAATCTTGCTCAATCGAAAAATTCTCAGAATTTTAACTCACTTTTGAAGGTTAGTCATAAAGTTGAACTAAACAGATTGTTTAACGATATCCGAGAATTAATAAGCATAGAAAAGACCTCCAACGCATCATTTTCAAGTGATAACTTTAAATATTCTTTACAAGACTTTTTTTACTGACAGGAACTGACATAAAATAAAAAAGGCAAAGGAAAATAACACAGGCTTGATCGCTTACTACTGTACCCAAAAAGTAAGACCGATTATTTTTTTTTCAAAAACATTTTTATTTATTCTTCTAAATTTATTTCATCGCCTTCAAAGTAATCCCGTCCGGACACAATGCACTTAGGTCAACTTTTTTTCCAATCCTCAATGCATGCTAAAAGGTTATCGACAGGGATGGCCATCAAAGCGCGGGCCGATTCACGTTGAATCTCTTCAATCGTCTCAAAATGGTGTTCCCGGAATGGTCTTTCGAATTTGGGCTATAGCCAAAAGTCGCACGGTGTGAATACGGTGGTTGTGGAACGATACGGGTTTCATTTTTGGCGAAAAAGTCACGAAGAATCAATGCAGTGTGAGCTGGCGCATTCAGTGTTTTCGGTACCAATCGAGATTTGACGCGTTTGAAGCCCAAAATGGAATTGATCGATCCTTTTGAAATTCCAACATCATCAACAAGGTCTCTAATTGTAAATCGACGGTTTCCAGCACCAAATCTTTAATTTTTTGAACGTGAACCTTCGAGGTTGATGATGGACCAGAGGGCTCTTCGACTTCAACGCGTTCTCTGCCTTCTTTGAACTGTTTATACCACTTGTAAACATTTCTTTCCGATATAGGAATGTTCACTGTATGACTTCTGCAACATTTTATACGTTTCCGCACACAAAATTTAATGCAACATTTCAAAAATCTCCGGAATCAGTTTTAGCGTCTCACAAAGCCAAGCGTAACTCAAACAGTAATGAATATTTTGACGTCAAATTTCCCACAGAGGTCAAGGACTGTGCCAACAACCTAAAAAAGAAAAAAAAATTAAAATTCCATAAGCCCCGGGAATTTTAAATTGAGAATTGGTCTTACTTTTTGAGCACAGTAGTACACTATGAGTAAAAGTCGTACTGCGTTAACCAGGTCAATAGAGAAATCCATGAAAGACAAAGAAGATCAAGATGGAAGAATAAACAGAGTCTTTGAGATGCCGAAAGGATTAGATGAGCAAACAAAGGAACTTAAGAGAGGAAAGAAAAATAAAGAAAACACGAAAGCCGCTTGAAAGAAAGTGAAAAGAAAATGACAATTCTGTTTATCCGTTCTATAATGATATGTATTTAACATCAAAAATTGATCGCAAAATAGGAATAAAATTGTGTTTAGAAGACTTAGTAGTGGCGAAGATTTTCAAATTACGTTTTCAAAATTGTAAATCCTAAAAATTAGATATTACACCACTTCAAAAATTAATTTTATTAATTTTATTTTTTTTAATTAAATTTATTTTATTTTATTTATTTTTTTATTCTTGGCCATTATATTAGAAAAAACATTGCAGCATATTTCTATCTGTTCTTTGTTGTTTATTACCAAATATTGCATTTTAACTAAAAAGTTTTATTCTTTCGTAGATCTTCTTTATATAAAAATAAGATTAATGAGGAAGATTTTAAAAAAATATGATGAATGCTTAAAAATCTTAAACAGAATATAATTCTATGTTAAAGCTATTATTTACTATTTATTTTCTTAGAATAATCTGATACATTTGCAAGTCAAAACATTTGATGGCCATCAAGAAATAATATGTTATAAGCTGAATAATATAAGTAGCAAGATGAACTTACTTGAAAAAGAATAAATATTCACTTTTTTGGCCATTTTTTGAAACTGAATGAATGCTTAACTAACAAGAAATAATATGTTATAAGCTCAATAATATAAGTAGCAAGATGAACTTACTAGAAAAGAATAAATATTCACTTTTTGGGCCATTTTTGAAACTGAATGAATGTAACTAACGAAATAATATGCTTATAAGCTCAATAATATAAGTAGCAAGATGAACTTACTAGAAAAAGAATAAATATTCACTTTTTTGGCCATTTTTGAAACTGAATGAATTTAACTAACTATGAGCAACTAGGACTCAATAAATAATAGCAAGATGAACTAGGAATAAATATTCACGTCCTAACTAACTGCAAGATGAACGGAAAAATGCAAAAATTTTTAATATGTTATAAGCTCAATAATATAAGTAGCAAGATGAACTTACTAGAAAAGAATAAATATTCACATTTTTTTGGCCATTTTTGAAACTGAATGAATGCTTAACTAACAAGAAATAATATGTTATAAGCTCAATAATATAAGTAGCAAGATGAACTTACTAGAAAAAGAATAAATATTCACTTTTTTGACCTTTTTTTGAAACTGAATGAATGCTTAACTAAAAAGAAATAATATGTTATAAGCTCAATAATATAAGTAGCAAGATGAACTTACTTGAAAAAGAATAAATATTCACTTTTTTGCCCATTTTTGAAACTGAATGAATGCTTAACTAACAAGAAATAATATGTTATAAGCTCAATAATATAAGTAGCAAGATGAACTTACTAGAAAAAGAATAAATATTCACTTTTTTGGCCATTTTTTGAAACTGAATGAATGCTTAACTAACAAGAAATAATATGTTATAAGCTCAATAATATAAGTAGCAAGATGAACTTACTAGAAAAAGAATAAATATTCACTTTTTTGGCCATTTTTTGAAACTGAATGAATGCTTAACTAACAAGAAATAATATGTTATAAGCTCAATAATATAAGTAGCAAGATGAACTTACTAGAAAAAAGAATAAAATATTCACTTTTGGGCCATTTTTTGAAACTGAATGAATGCTTAACTAACAAGAAATAATATGTTATAAGCTCAATAATATAAGTAGCAAGATGAACTTACTTGAAAAAGAATAAATATTCACTTTTTGCCCAATTTTGAAACTGAATGAATGCTTAACTAACAAGAAATAATATAGAGTTTTTGCATACCGTAAGTTAGTTACCGTAGGACGTCCGTTAGCTTTTTCTCCCTAGCGCACATGCTCATAGGAAACTGAGCATGTGCGAAACTGAGCAATATATCAAAATTTATTAAGATACCTTGTTCGAAGTTGCAATTGCTACAATGTCGCTGTATTTACAGGAAATATATGCTTAAATACATAAAAATGTATAAAATAATTTATCAAAAAGACTTTTTCTGATAATAAAATTTAATAATTTTTTTTTACATTTTAATTTATGTTATTGGGTTTTGTTAGATGTTTTTTTTTTTATAATTTATTAATCGATTTTAATACTTAAAATTTTGATGCTAAACTTTTAAAATTATTAATTAATAGTATTTCAGTCATTAATTATAAGTGAATAAAAATTATTTATAGTTTAACTTTTCGATAATTAGAAATTAAAGAGAAACTAATTAGATAGGCAATTATTTACGCACCAATTACTTTTAACTGACTTTAATTGATTTTGTTTTTAAAATCTATACACGATTTCCTTTAAAATAAGCATATTTCTTTTTTTCTCCTACTAAAAAATACTTTTGTACTTACTATTCATGAACAATTTCAACTTTATTAGAAAAATCAAATCCATTTCATTTTTAATAATTTTTTTCGTCATAATAACATGAATAAGAAGAAATCAGCAATTTTTAATGTTTAGAAGTCTCCTTTAATGTAATATTTTATTTATTTATTTATTTTTTTAAAAATGTTTTTCCTATAAATTCAATGCAGAAGAATCGTCGTCATCATATCATATAAGCTAGCAAATAAATCTCAATATTTAAATTTTCTAAGTAAAGGATACGAAAAACTGAGTGCAAGGCAGTGTTTCTATTATTCAACAAAACGAAAAATACTGTGTAATAATTAAAAAGAGTTACACAGTATTTTTCATTTTGTAGAATAATAGAAAAACTGCCTTGCACTCAGTTTTTCGTTTTCTTACTGTGTAATAATGTGCAGAGATATTGTATAATAATTGAAAAGAGTTAGTAAAGAAAAAAATTACAATGGTAAGGTTCTTTGACACAATCATAAATCATAGATTCAAGTGCTTTTCTTTTTTTCAACTTGCGTTTCTCTACTTTTGATTATAATTCTTTCATAGAAATGTTGTAAATAAAACGTCCTTTTTCCTACTTGGAAATGTTTTTTACTGATCGAAGACTCAATCAACGGACTTCTAGAACTCAAGAACATCTTAAGATAAAGAATAATAATATAATGTTTCAAAAAAAAATTTTTTTTTTCTTTCCATTACTGCAAAGGAACGTAACTTACAATTTTTGTTTGGAGATTTCACTTCGAGGAAACTAACAAAGTAGTGCTTTGTTCTAGTAATTGTATCCATGGTCATTGGCTTTTCAAGAGGAAATTATTCTATCAATGATATTCGACTTCTGTTCTTTAGGTTGAGGTCGCATCAATAAATATTCGCTTGTAAGTTTGTTGAAGGAAAATTGTGTAAAAATTTTAAGGAAACCATCATAAGCGTTTTATACTTTTTTTTTATGCAATGCATTTAAGTAACTTAGATCTGACTAAGAAAATTTGTGAATCATTAAAATGTTCTAAATTAAACTTATTTTTCAACTGTATATTAAAACATTTAAGCGATGAAAATTTGTTTGTTCAAAGAGGAAATTATTCTATCAATGATATTCGAATTCTGTTCTTTAGGTTAAGACACATCAATAAATATTCACTAGTAAGTTTGTTGAAGGAAAATTGTGTAAGAATTTAAGGAAATCATCATAAGCGTTTTATACTCTTTTTTTTTTATGCAATGCATTTAAGTAACTTAGATCTGTGTAAGAAAATTTGTGACACATCAAAATGTTCTAAATGAAACTTATTTTTCAATTGTATTTTGAAACATTTAAGCGCTGAAAATTTGCAAAAGTAAAAAGATTATTTTATGTTCTTTATTCTCTTTATACATTGCTGACATTTTATCTTTGAGGTTATGCAATATGCATACGAATATTTTTTAGAGTTTGAGAGGGTATGTGTTTTAAATAGTTTATTGAAAATTAAATTGGAATGTGACCAAATTTATGTAAATTGAAATTGTTGCAAAGTAATCTAGGGCAAATATCTCTGAAACCTTAATTATAATTAATTAGTTTAATTTTTTAATCTTAATCTTCTTAATTTTTTTATGAATTGTTAAAAAATTGATTTTAAACAGAAATTAATATTTAATGATATTATTCGTTTCTTAGAGAGTCGTCTTAGAAATATTTCATTCCTTGTTGGTTATTTTAATGCAACGAAATTTGATTTATTCGCAATCATAAGACAATACTTTTAGTGAAAATTTAGTCTTATATTCAATATCAATATCAACAATTGAGGGATTTTTTTTATTATTTTAGTGGCAACGATTTAAACTTATATTTCGTGCACTTATAATAACCATCAAAAGTAACCATATTTTGAAAAGTTTTTCAGTAAATGCTTAAATATATATTTGTTATATAGTTCAAATATCACTAAAGAAATGTTTACTAGATACTAGATCGAGCACAAATCTAATGAATAATTAAATTACAACATTTCCTTAAAATTCTACATCCCCTTAAATTTTAACGATTCATTTTATCTTCTCTGCATATCACTTGTTTAATTCTATTGGTTTTATAGTATTGACCTAAATTTTAAAAAGCTTGATATTCAATTATAAATAGAATTTTAATAACAATGACCAATACTATTTCAAGTAAATATATTATTACATAATATATATAATGCATAACTTTTTTTTTTTTCGTGGAACAACCGTTTTCTAAATGAAATATTTTTGTTTTAAAAAATATGTGAATATTTTCTATATTCATTTTTGCTAATACGCCATCGTCTTTATTTAATTTTATCCTGTTCGTTTCCAGGTATTTATCTGATTTTTAACTTTTAGAAAAATCTTTTATGCAAACTTGTTTTGCTGTTTTATTGCATTCGCCTTGTTTTTATTAAGCTTTCCCAACAAAAATAAAGGACGAAAATAAAACGTTTTAGAATTTTAATAAAACTTACATTACGTAAAAATAAAGTTAAATTAATGCGCAGAACAAAGCTCGTTAAGTACGGCTATTGATATAAGCAAAAAATTGAAAATAAAACCAGAAACAACTCATAAATCATTCCTTTTCAAACTGTTTCTGTTTGTGTCATCACATGCAGTGCAAAAAAGAAATACTGATGCCATTCTTTTTCCCAACAGGTGCAGCCTACGGAGCGTAAGAACCCATGATTTTGTGACGTCGCCGTGTTGGGGGGATGACGTCAGAAGCCTCACCTCGCCCACCCTCTCCACCCCCCGCCCCCGTCTCCGTGAAAGCGCGTGCGCAGGAGATTGAGGCCCGATCCGGAACACCTGGCCGGGGATTCATTCCTAAATCATCCCCACCTGTGGCTGCCAGAACCCAACAGGTAGGTTATCCTTTATCCCTGATTCCTTCGCTCAAAAGGATCCCGGGCAGACGAGTGGGCGTTGGAAAAGAATGTCATTTCATTTTTAGAATTCTTTTCATTCCCTTTATATAAATGGATTAAAAAAATATATATTATAAAACTATTTCATCAGCTTAAGAATTTTTATATATTTATACTATATATGACAATATTCAAATTATGATCAAAACTGTTTTAAAATCTGTTGCATAGATGGTTTATAATTATATTCTTCCTCTTTTTTTTTTATTCCTATATTTTTTTCAGGGAAAAGTTCTGCTTAATGAGCATGATTATAATAAAATTACAATTTGTAACAACAACAATAAAAAAAAGTAGTGTTAGCATTTACAGTTGAAAGAGAAGGTAGATTTTGTCAATATGGCGGAATGTCACGACTGGTTGACATTTACAATTGAATCGTGAATAAATAAGCATATCCGGGGGAGAAGAAACAAATGAAATTAAAGCAAAATAAGCATAAAAGAATAATTTAAGAAAAACATCCAATTCAATATTAAATTAAATGAATTTAATTATTATTTTTTTATTAATCGCGAATTATGACTTTAATTTTTAATTATGTATGAACTCTGCAGTAATTCAATTGATGAAATTTTTTTCACAATATAGTAAAATTATTTAATAAACATATAACTTATTAATTCATCAAATGTGAGATTTTGAGTTAATAATTAAGCAATTTATTATTTTATAATCTTCAGTAACGTTCTTTAATATTATAGATTTTATTTTTACTATATACTTTTACTGATTTCGACTCTTTAAGGTTTTTTTTTTTTTTTTTTTTTTTTTTTTTTTTTTTGTAAATAAAATAATAATATTCAATATTTCCATTAGAATTTTTTTTTCTTTTCATTCTTTAAAATGTATTTTTGAACAATTTAAAGTAATTTTTATTAAAATTATTTATTAAATTTTTATTAAAGTAAATTTCTTCCGGGAAGAATTTTTTTTCTTTTTTCTAATTTTAAAAACTCTGGTTGACTTCAGATTTCAGTCTTCATTTTCAGATTGGTACATATTATGTTTTAATAGATTTTTATGTTCAGTCTATTAAAATAATGTTTTTTTTAAATTAATATTATAATTAAGTAATCTTAATTTTTTTACATTATGCAGTCCGTAGAATTTCCTTTTTTTAGATAAGATCTGAAAAGACGAAAAGCAATTTTATGATCATTAAATTAATGAACAACTTTAAATTAAGCTGCAACATTGAGATATTATTTTATTTTTACTTTTAAATTCTAAGCAACAGTTGATAAATAAAATTATTTATCAAATTGCAATGAGAAATCGAAAGATAAGCAACATATGAAAGGTAATCTTTTTATTTTAAGCAATTCTACGAAGTTCTTTTAATTGAATACCATGTAATGTCCCGACCTTAAAAGAAGTCTTTTGTTTTCAATGCTCTCCTTTGGAATAGATTTCCGGGTCTTTACCCGTATTAAGCTATAACATTGAGAAATTATTTTATTTTTATTTTTTAAATTCTGATAAAAGGTTGATATACAAAATTATTATCAAATTGCAATGAGACATCAAAAGATAAGCAACATATGAAAGGTAATCTTTTTATTTTAAGCAATTCTACGAAGTGCTCTTAATTGATTACCATGTAGTGTCCCTACCTTAAAAGAAGTCTTTTGTTTTCAATGCTCTCCTTTGGAATAGATTTCCGGGTCTTTACCCGTATTAAGCTATAACATTGAGAAATTATTTTATTTTTATTTTTTAAATTCTGATAAAAGGTTGATATACAAAATTATTATCAAATTGCAATGAGACATCAAAAGATAAGCAACATATGAAAGGTAATCTTTTTATTTTAAGCAATTCTACGAAGTTCTTTTAATTGAATACCATGTAATGTCCCTACCTTAAAAGAAGTCTTTTGTTTTCAATGCTCTCCTTTGGAATAGATTTCCGGGTCTTTACCCGTATTAAGCTATAACATTGAGAAATTATTTTATTTTTATTTTTTAAATTCTGATAAAAGGTTGATATACAAAATTATTATCAAATTGCAATGAGACATCAAAAGATAAGCAACATATGAAAGGTAATCTTTTTATTTTAAGCAATTCTACGAAGTGCTCTTAATTGATTACCATGGTCCCTACCTTAAAAGAAGTCTTTTTTTTAATGCTCTCCTTTGGAATTTGTATTAAACTATAACATTGAGAAATTATTTTATTTTTATTTTTTAAATTCTGAGAAAAAGTTGATATACAAAATTATTATCAAATTGCAATGAGACATCGAAAGATAAGCAACATATGAAAGGTAATCTTTTTATTTTAAGCAATTCTACGAAGTGCTCTTAATTGATTACCATGTGATGTCGCTATCTTTAAAGAAGACTTGTTTTCAATGCCCTTCTTTGGAATAGATTTTCAGGATTCATTTTTTTACTATAAAATATTCATCTATTTACGCGTTAAAACTATGGGCAACTATAATTAAGGGTTAAAACATGAAAATTTTATTTTCTTTAAGTTCTATCTGATGAATTCATCTATTTGAAATATGAATTGAATTAGAATCATATTCAAAAAAAAGAAAATTTTCAATTGGTTAAAATATTAAATAAATTAAACAATGATTTTGATTTGGTTTGTCATTTTCTTGTCATTTCGTTTTTTTCTACTGTCATTTTTTGCACACTTTAGGCTAATTAAACCGGGATCTACAGTTTAATTTGGATTCCGAACCACTAACAAATATTCATGCCACCGCCAGGATTGAATACGAAGCCTATGGTACCAAAGGCCTTAGCGTCAGCCAATTGGCCATCAGGCCGCAATTAAATAGTGAAGATTGGTCTGGTTTGGTTTGTCGCTCTACGGTCATTTTGTGCACACTTTAAGCTAATTAGACCGGTACCTACAGTTAAACATGGATTCCTAACCACTAGCAAACATCCATACCACTACAAAATTCGAACCTGAAGCCTATGGTACCAAAGACCAATAAGTAGTTCTGAGAAGCGATGCCTGCCAAGAGATCTTATAGGGTAATCTTTTACATTTGTGAGACGTATGAAAAAAACCAAAGGCCAGAGCGCAAACAAATTGGCCATCAGGCCGCCATTAAATAATGAAGAAATTGAAAAGAAAAAAATTTAGGGTTATTATAGCATGTGATATTTGTTAATTTAACCAATGATATTTTCGAAAAATAGAGATTTTTCTACTGATTCATCGCTTGAGATGAAACCAGCTCCTTTGTCAAAGCAGTGATAATTCAGCTGTTGCCGAACTATGAGAACCTAAGAGGTGTGTTGCATATTTCCAAATGGTAAAAAATAAATCATAATAAATTCATTATAAAAATAATAAAATATTTCAAAAGTTCTAATAGTTATTCTTTCAGGATATAAATTTGGATACTTAACAATTATGTAATAGTTAAGTATCCAATATATAAACAATAACAGGTATTATAACGTATACCAATAAAAGTTATTATGTAAGTATAAAAATTATAAAATAGCTATTATAACAGATATACTTTAAGGGTATAAGTACTTTCTGTTGAGTATAAATAATGTGCCAGAAACAGCATTGATTTTTCAGTGACAGATACATTTCTTTCCTCACACGACTACACATGTGTAACTGTTATAAATATAAAGTGGCCTGATGGCCAATTGGCTAGGCCTTCGATACTATAAGCTTCAGGTTGGAATCCTGGCGGTGGCATGAATATTTGTTAGTTAAACTGTAGGTCCCAGTCTAATTAGCCCAAAGTTTGTAAAAAATTATCGTAGAGCGACGAACCAAGCTAAGCTATAAATATAAATGGAACTATTATGGATAAAAGTAATGCATTGCAAGTAATTTAATATCTCTTTTCATAATTCATTAACAAATAAATTTGAAAATTCATCCATGTTTGAATTTTGGATGCACGTTGACTAGGAATTATCGATTTCAAATAATTGACATATTGAATATAATTAATTCTTTTGAAATAGTGTTCCTTAAAAAAATGTATTTTCTATTTTACCAGCTTTGAAATTAAAGTATTATTCAAAATTTATTATTTCTAATTATATGGGTTCATGTTTTGAAGGATAATTGCTGTAAAACGCTAAATCCTCCATTAACATTTAAACGTTTTTTCATAATTATAAA
This sequence comes from Caerostris darwini, assembly GCA_021605075.1. Classification (NCBI taxonomy): domain Eukaryota; kingdom Metazoa; phylum Arthropoda; class Arachnida; order Araneae; family Araneidae; genus Caerostris; species Caerostris darwini. The sequence continues at coordinate 833,626 of BPLQ01005803.1, read as the reverse complement.
AAAAAAAGCACTGTAAGCTTGTTAGTTGTTAATCGTCTCATTTGCATTAGATACAAAAAAAAAAAAAAAAAAAAAAAAAAAAAAAAAAAACGAAGAAGAAGTATTTTCCAATAATGTAAAAGTGATAAAATTAATTTTAAGAAAAATATTCTAAATACTTAACATTAAGTAAATTTAAAAAAAACTATGATATCTGCGTTTCAAAAGCAGCTTATAAAATTGAATACTAATTCTATTTAATTGAGGGGGAAATCTTTTATAAAGAGAAATAATTGTTTTTTTTTTTTAATTCTTTAAAGCAGGCTAAGAGGTAAATAATAATTGTTATTAGGAAAAAAATGCATTATCATTATGAACCATTTTTAATATATAATAAAAGATTATTGGCAGTGATAAATTATCGTTGTAAATACATGTAAATGATTTATAATTTTGAGAAACTCAATGTAATTAATATTTAAATTTTTATTAATATGAAAAATGAAACATGATATATTTTTTTATGATACTGTAACCATGCTTCTTCCTACGCATTGGCGAGAGCACCCCCTGTGGTGTTCAGGAGAAATGGTCAGTTGGCCTACAGATTCTCACCCGGACAGGAAGTATATTTCGCGCATCCCGCGCAAACCTGAGTATCGGTTTTTCGTCTTAGAAGTGGAATCCTTCCACGAATCTATAATTATATGTCTTTAAATGCGTTAAATATGGCGCGTCGTATTTGTGCATGTGTAAATAAAGCTCTAAGTTCTCAAACCTGTGTCTCAAGTCTCAACCCAAGCACACACAGTTACAATCCAACTGTACAATCTACCGCACTACAATACTATGTATTCACTCATCATTATGGAGAATATTATTACGTCACCATTGGAATTGCAAATCAATTATTACAATTATATGTTTTTATAGTTAACTCAAGTTAGAAAATAGAATCGTTTAGGTCTCTCAGTCTTAGCTATTTTGCTTACTGTAAACGAAAAAAATATCAGTCATTTGGATGAAGCTAAAAGCCATCACTGCTTTCATTGTTGAATCTGCTGTTAATCTGCTTTGTTAAAGGTTAAAACATTTTTTTTTAAAAGAAAAATTGCTTTTAAATTTTTAACAAATAAATATTAATTAATTAATTAATTTTATTAAATATTTAATAATTAATCAAATATTAATAAAATTAAATATTATTTAAATTTAATTTAATATAAAAATAACATTAATTTTAATTAAATAATTTTTAATTTAATTTAATTAAATTAAATTAATTTTAATAAATATTATTTTAAATTTAATTCAATATAAATAAATAAAATTAATTTTAATAAATGTTATTTTTAATTTAATTTAATTTAAATAAATAAAATTAATTTCAATAAATAATAAATAATTAAATATTTTTAATTTAATTTAATTTAAATAAATGAAATTAGTTTAATAAATAATATTTAAATTAAATATTATTATTTTAAATTTAATTTTAATTTACAAACATATATTTAATTTCTAAAAAAGAAAGAGAAACTATGGATGGGCGTTAAATGTATTTTATTGATCAAGTCTTTAAAATTGAATAAATAATTTTTATGATAGATTTTGAAATTAAAAAAAAAAAAAAAAAATACCTAATTTTGTTATTCCAAGGTTTCTTATTCATGAACTTTTAGTTTTATGGGTTCATTGTAAGTATTTTAAAACCGTTTGTTATATATTAAAACTCTTGAAGCTTTTAAAACGAATATTGGAAATAGTGAGATTTTTTTTTCATCTATGCAGGGCAAGAGAAAAAAAAATGCGTTTCCTTCTTTTTATGAAGAATAAAAAGTTGCAGCCTTTGCGAAAAAAAGTTAAACTAGATTATATTTTTGAAAAATGTAGCTTTAGTCAACTGAAGTTTTATAGTCATCTAAAATATTCACATAGTAGAGTAAGGAAGACTGCAGAGTGCCTCCTAAGTTTTGTTTTCTTTAGGATAAAAAAACAAAATAAATTTAGGTTTTAGATTTTAGAGAGTGAACAATTTCTTTCTCCATAAAAAAGCTAGATGCCGTTTTCTTATTTTTATTTTTTATTTGTTGCTGAACATATTGCTCAACTTTTATGAAGAATTTTTGTAAGCTTTCCTTTCATTTTTTTTTTTTTAAAGTGAGTTCATTTAAATTTTTCTTTTTTGCTTCTTGATTTATTCATATATTGATGAATTTTATAAAATGATTTAATTTAATCATTACTTTAGTAACGGAGACGATATTTTATAAAAGGTAAACTGAAATATGATTTTAAGAAATGAAACCTTATTATTTATTTTTGTAAGTTCTGAAAATAATAAATGGAACTTAGAAAGCTTGGAAATTAAAAATTTTTGTTGTATCTTTAAATTATCACTGAAAACAATTAAGTTTCACATTAAACATTTGAGATCAGTATCACTTAAGCTTGAAAATTTCCTAACGAGAAATTATCTTATGCTTTAATTATCATCATGCTACTTTTTCTTAGAATGAGAAATTAAAAAAAATAATAGCAGCAACATTCTTTATATATTAGATTTTACTGCTGGTTGCTTGCCTTTTTATGATTTATTTGTTGTGATGGTGAAAGGAAATAATATATTGCATAAAGGATTGCAATATATTATAAATGCATAAAAGATTATATATGCAGATTATATAAAGATTATATATGCATAAAAGATTGCTATATTAGAAATCATATATTGCATAAGTTTTCTTCAAGAAGACTGAAGTTTGAATAAAATTACGCAAAATATATTTAGCAGTATTTTTGACATATATCTTTGAATTTGAATATGTTTACCAAGTGCTATTTTTTGTTTTTATCCCAGCTTCTGTTTTGGAACAATTGTAGATAGAGTCTGACTTCCCTCCGTGTCACTGAAGAAGGAGGTCAGGGCTTTCCGGGAGAACTTTTAGGAGATATAACCCCTCATTTGCGTATCGTATGGGTGAAAACCCTAAAATCTTCCTCCAGGTAGTTCCATTAACGAAGTAAGATGCTGAACATCACAAACGCCGTCGATTCTCCTCGTTTTTTGGAAAAATGCCTACCTTGAATTTCAAAATGCTCACTAGTGGCGCACGTTGCCACTGAGCCACAAATCGGGCTTAAATTCCTCTGATGATTGATCTTCTTTTAATTTGATCTGTTAAAATGATACCTGCTCTAAATGTTTTGAGCTTAGATCAAGTTTATCATTTTCTTTTATTATAATTGTAATCTATAACCGGTAATTAAGATATTTCGGTAATTAAGATAGATACTTGTTTTATTTCATTTGTTGAAAAATATAATAATACTTTATCAATATTTAGTGAAAGTCAAGTAGATATAAATAGCGAATTCAATTAAATTATAAAATAAATCAAACCGAATAAATACTAAAGCAAAAGGGTTAGTAACTATGAAAGCAAACTAAATCAATGTATATATATATATATATATATATATATATATATCAAAAGTGTAAGGTAATTCAATTAGATTCGTACAAAATTTATGAAATCTGTATAGTTTAATCCAAAAGTAATTTAATAAAATGATCAACAATTTCTTTTATTAAATAAATAAATGCACTACATATACTATAGTGTATACATATACATATATATATATATATATATAATATATATATAATATATATATATATATATATATATATATATATATATATAATATGGTAATAATTTTGATGCTAATTTATTATTTATTATTACTTTTTTTTTTCCTGAACGTTTGCACCAATCGTCTACGAAGTCTTCTTTCTTACTATAAAAAGTATGTCATTCCCTATCCTGTATGATGCCTAATGCTTTTTCAATATTAAAAAAAAAAAAATGTATAGATCTCTAAAGTACCGCAGGGAGGAGGAGCCAATGATTTTCAAAAACCATCTTGAGTGTGCGTCTTGCTTTTATCAAAGAAAGTCCCCCCTTCCACGAGCCTTGTCTATGACACGACACTAGCGCCATTTAATAGACAAATGGTTTATAAATGCCAGTTGGGGGATGCTTTTCTTAGACGCGGAAATGTAATCAGTCTGTACATCTCACCTTCACCATCTTTTATTACTGATATTGAGTTAGAACGACATATATTAATAAAATCTAATAACTGAAAAAAAAAAAGTTATGTTCTGTCTACTATGATTCACAAGTAAAAAAAAATTTAACTGTACTGTAATTTTTTGTACTGTAATATTTTTTTGTATATTTGTTAAGAAATGCGATTCTGAAAATTATTAATTGCAATAACTTATTACAAATTACAATCATGAATAGGAATGAAATTTGTACGATAAACACTTGTATACGAATATTTTACAATAAATATTTTTTTAAATAAATAAGTAATCTTCGCTTTAATTTGCTTTTACATATGAGTCAGTAACTAGCTGTTATTGTTGCAACTTAACAATAATTTGTATTTTTAAATAGTCTCTCGATATCTCCCAGTTTTGTTTTTCCTTATAAGTGAGATAAATAGGGACTATTCAGGCAAATAGGGGTGTATAAAAATGAAAATAAAATACCGAGACAAATAGGCTCAATAAATATAAAAGTTATTGTAAATACAAAATGTAATGTTTTTTTTTTATTTAATTTATTTTTTATTGTTTTCTATTCGCATGTAGTTATTAATCACTCACTCTGTTACGCTCATTCCTGTTAATAAAATTCTTCATTATTTATTTTGTATTTAAAATCGAAATTTGTAAAAAATAAATATGTTTTGTGTTTAAATGATAAATTTTTTATTTAAAATAATATAGAAATACAATGTATTTCATGATAAAATTATTTTAAAACTTTAACTTAATTTTACGGCATATTATACAATTTTATTATGATTTAAAATTTGATTTTTGGATTAATGAAATGTCTGCAAAAATTGTTAAATGCATTTCATAGAATTTACAAGATTGTTGATATGTTAAAAAATTATAAACTGTCTTTCAATAAATGCTGCATGTATTGTGGTATTAAACAATAGCAGTAGATAAAATTTATAATTTAAATATATCAAATTATCACCACATATTAAAACATTTAATACCTATTTCTGAAATATTGTTGAAAGTGTAATGGGAAAGATATATTTTATTGGAAGTTAGAAATTCATCTATATTATGTAACAAGTAATATAAAAAAAAAAAAATTTTAAAGTCAATTCCTACTTTTTTTTCACTATATTGCAGAAAGTCTTTTATAAATAATTTTCATTCATATTTTAAAGTTTATCTGGCGCCATCTATTAGTAGATATATACAACTTAAATCTAAAAAAAAACTAAAATTAATTAATTAAATTTAATTACTGAATTAATATTTGAAAAAACTGTACTAAAATCAAGTGTCATCCACTACAAGTTTAAAAAATGTATTTGAACTCGATTGGATGAATAAAAAGTATTTTACTAACGATTGAAAATTTGAACAAGATATATATAGGGAGAGTGTGAGCTAATAGAAGGAATTGAATAATAGATTGATTTTAATAAAAATTTTGTTCAGTTGGAATATAAAAAAATTATTATTGTATAATAATATTTTGATGTATTCTTTTTTTTTAACAGAATGCTTCTTCTTGTGAATCCACTGAGACACAGTTTATATCTACGAGTCCATTAAAGAGCACTACAGATTACTTGTCCCAAAGCCCATCTCGACGCTGCAGTGAGGGTGATATCTTCCTTCGCTGCAAGCCTCGACCGCCCCCTGTTGCTCCCAAGCAGCGAAGAGTGAGCCTTGAGCAGGCTTCTCTGCCTGCAGTCCCCGAACGCAGATCCACCCTCAGTCGAGTTCTAGAGAACACTCTTGCCTCCCAAGCGAACGAGTGCCAAACAGAAACTCCTAAATTTGCTTCATTCACAAGCGCTGTCGAAAGTAGCGTCACGTGTCGAGCAGACGCAGCAGACGATTTTAGTTCCGCTATCTTTAGCCGTTCTCTCCCAGCCAGATCTGGAACTACCAAGCAGGCACAGTCTCCCCTGGATGACATTATAACTGCCCTCGAGAAGATCTGTGATGAATTTACTTTGCCCGAGAATGTGAACAAACGACCCGAAGGGGTGGGTCGACGTTATTCTACAGGAGATCGTCATAGAGGTATTACATCATTTCAACGCTATAGTGATGATGTGTTTGAGAAGAAACAAACTACTGCAAACACTACTCAACAGGCATCAGGTGAAAGCCGCGTATTGAATCATTGTCCGTGGGAACATGCACGTCCCCCAGAGGTGCCTAGCACCGTAAAACCATCGGATTACGAAATTGTGAACGATTCCTTCAGTTATGTCAATCCCTCTTTTGCACAGGATGATGAGGATGAGACGGAACCTCTTATCTATCGTTCGACACTGCAGTTTACTCCGAAGCCACCAGATCGAAATGCTGTGAACGCCACTTTGCAAGTGTCATCACCGAAGCTCTCGACTTCTTATCGTGCTGAAAGATCCTCTTCCTCTTGTTCGGACAGCTCAAAGTCCACCAGCCATCCATCTGGATTTTATCAGAATTTCCAATCGAAAGACACTTCTGACAACTCGAATCGGCGGAAACCAGCTGATGCGCAGGGTACTTCTTTAAAATCCACTTCAAACGATTTACAATTCCAGGATTTGCGATCCGATCAGACACAAGTTGACAAACAAAAAGATGCGATCAACTCTACAACAGAAGCTGATCCCAAAATAAGAAAACCAGTCGTTGCTTTCAAGCCTGAACTGCCAAAAGTCTTGACCTCTTCTTTGGCAAGTCAGAATATTGACACTTCGAAAATAAAGAGCAGAGACACTCATAGTGATGTGAGGCGTGACAGTAGTCCGTCAGAAGAGCTCGAAATCGTGAAAAATATTCTTGCCAACTTAGATTTTGATAAGTATAAACGAAGAGCATCTCTAGATACCGATCGTAGAGCGTCTGACATGGAAGAAAAGTCTCCTAAGCCCCCAAGGGCTCAAAAGTCCAGTAGTGGGAAGTTTAAAGACCTATTGGATCTTCTTAAACCAAACCCAGATAGCTCCAAAGATTCAAATAAACGACCCTTTGCTTTATGTCGAAGTTCGTCATTTTCAAATACTGAAGAAAATACTTATATGGAAGATCGAGAGAAGGCGAAAGATCTCCCTGAGACTCCTAAAAAGACATCTACATTACCAAGAGGCAAGTCAAAGGAGCAACCTGTAATGGTAAGTGGATATATTATATTATTTAGAAATTGACTGTATTACAATAATTTTTTTAAGATTCTAATATATTTTCAGAATAATATTGCTTTTTTATATAATTATTAATAAATAATTATTAAATAATATAATTGTTTCATAGAAGAATTACCAAAGCTCATATTTTGTATCATGCAAAGAATCTATGCAGCTTTATTTAATTATTATTTAAAACTATTTGTGCCAAGCAGAAGTTTTATGTTCAAAACTGTTATGTTTGCTTATTAATCTATTTATTATAAGATTTATAATCTAAATGTATGTATGAAAATGAAATTATGTATGAATATATGGAAGTGGAATGATGGATGGATATAATAGATTGATATTAATAAATGGAAAGATAAAATGAATAAATGGAATGATGTTTTGGATGTATGGAAATGAAATGATGTACATCATTTCCATACTATAAGTTCATTTCTATACCATAATTTTCCATTCATTTAATTTCCATACAATAATTTACCATTCATTTCATTTCCATACCATAATTTTCCATTCATTTCATTTCCATACCATAATTTCATAATTCATTTAATTTCCATACCATAATTTACCATTCATTTCATTTCCATACAATAATTTTCCATTCATTTCATTTCCATACCATAATTTACCATTCATTTCTTTTCCATACCATAATTTCGTAATTCATTTAATTTCCATACCAAAATTTCATAATTCATTAAATTTCAATACCAAAATTTCTTAATTCATTTAATTTCCTTACCATAATTTCATAATTCATCATCAATGTATGGAAGTGGAAGGATGGATTTAAATAATGTAATGATGTTAATAAATGGAAAGATAAAATGAATAAATACAATGATGTTATGGATGCATGGAAATGAAATTAATTTAAATGAAAAATGTTTATTTATAAATAAATCCATGGAAAGTAATAAATTATAAATTTTGAAAATTATTTTATCTTTAGTTTTCTGCTTTTTAAAAAATAGAAATATTAAGTCCTTTTTTTAAACCTTTTGAAAAAATGTAAGAAAATTCAATTTATAATCATATTGATAAAAAAAATTTTTTTTTTTTTTTTTTTTTTGAGATGCAATGGGAATGTATTTTATATGAAATTTTGATTTTATAAATTTTTAGATATATTTTCCATGAGCTTGTTTATAAGAATTTGTTTTCTTTTAGAACTCTAATTTATTATTTATAAATTATTTTTGGTAAATTTATGAATGATGATAAACTTTCTTGGAAAGTTTAAGATTTTGCTTTTGATAAACATAGAATTTTCTAATAATTTACATGTATTTTGTACCTTTATGTACCTTTTCTAGTTTACCTTTATGTATTTACCTTTATTTTGCTGCACACACTTTTCTAAATAAAAAATAATCAAGTATCTGAAACTGTTAAACATGAATTCTCTCAAAATCTCTTATACCGGTGGTTACAGTTTAAAAATGCAAAATAAATCGATTTTAGACATCAAGTATTTTATATTCATTTTCCTGGTGTATTTTATAGATTTTTATTAATACATATTTTATTTAACTACCCGATTTTATGCCCGTTTCTCAGTATTATATATCATTGACAAGGAATATTTTGATTTTAAAATCTATTATTTATCTCTAGTTTCCTGCTTTTCAATCGCTATCGCTTTCTTAATGTTTAAAAATTTAATAATTTGTCTTAGAACCATTTTTATTATTTTTTTACCTGTGTTTATGGCGTGTTTGTTTAACGTACCTGTGTTTACAGTGTTTATTTGAAATTTGGGATAGGGAAATATGGATATGGATATTCGATGATTATTCTTAGAATTTGTTCAGTGTGGAACATTTTTTATTGTTTTCAGAATGTATTATTTGGATTTATTTTTTAATATTGTTTTGTTTTGTAAAAAAATTGATTTTTTTTTTGTAACTATTACAAAATTTGTTACTATTGACAAAATTTGTTAATAATTTTTGTTACTACTAACGCTCTTTTTAATAACTATTATTCTTTTTTTCCTTTAACAATTAATTATTTTTATTTTTAAATTTTTGCTGAACTCCATATTTTAGCTTGAAAAAAAATTATTTAATACATAATTAATATTATATATTTATTATAAATTAATAAATTTATTTCTAAAAGGTCAGAGAATGTGATTTATTTATTGTGAAAAGTGACTGGAAGTATAGATAAGTAACGGAAACGATAATATTATTTAACTAGAGAATACTATAATTGTGCTTGAAACCTCTGATTTGGTTGAATCTTCAATTTTCACTGATACTAAAAAATAAATTAATTTAAAAATCTACAGTTATTATACTACTATTAATTTAATAAATTTTCCTTTTCATAAACTTTCTTTCTTACAAAACAGTTTCTGCTTTATTTTCTATTCATTCGTATTTTTTTTTAATAAATAAGGAAATGACTCCTTGTTAATGTCAATTAATTAAAAGAAATAATTTCAAGTACTTAGCAGTTGATTAAAAATAATAGAAATTAATTATGAGTTATAAGAAAATATTTATCCTTTTTTCTCTTAATTAGATGAGATGGTTCTATGTATAAAATATCATGAAATAAATTCATTGGCTTAAAATGTAATACACTTATCTATCCCTTCACCGAAGGTGATTTAGCAAACCCTTTATAACTCATGATGTAATGTTTGGCTACAAATTGATAGACGTCACAGCTAGTTTGACGTCACATGTCTTTTGCTGCCGTCTCCTCTATTTCATAATTGGATGGACGCATTCCAATTTTCTAGGTTTAATTGGAGTTTAAATTAAACTTCCCAAACACTTTAGTGCACGCTTTTCTGAGATCACTCTTTAATTCTCTCTGAAATCATTCTGATCTGAATTGGCATTAAAGATAATCTTAATGTGTTTTCACTCAAAGTTTTTCGATTGGATTTAATGAATTTTTAAGAATGATATGTATTGAATTTATCGTTCTAAAAAACATTTAGTTCATTGTAAAATATAAAATTTTTTACCTAGATAAGATATTTTAAAGTTTGATGAATTTGAAGATGTATCTTAAATTATATTGTAACAGTGTTGTTCAATTTAATACAGATTTTTACAATACAAATAATATAATACAAATGTTTGTTAACTTAAATACTTTGTGTCTAATAGTAGGAAGTGATATGTTTCTAATGTATGATATTCTCTGGATATAAATCTATAAGTTTACAATGTAGCATTGTTCTGGTACATATAATTGTATAATAAATATATAAAGACTGAGAACTTATAAAACATATTAAAGTAATATATATGTTTTCTTATCTTGTATATTCCTCTTCCCTCTTTATTTTATTGATTTTTTACTATGCTATAATAACTACAGTGAACATGCTGCAGTTGTACGATGTAGCTTTAAAGTTTTTCAGTTTGCCGCAATTAATGATTGTTGTTATCAATAAATTATGCGTTAAAGCAACGTATCATCACTTAAAATCGATAAAAAAAATATTACCAAAAGTAAAAATTTAAAAGTTCAAGTTCAGTAAAAAAGTTAAAGTATGCTTATATTTAAAATAAACTCTTATGAAAGTGTACACACTGAAAATTCCACATCATTAACCTATTTTTAATATTTTGAAATTGAATTCACTTTGATTAACCATGCTCATATATAACTTCTTTGTCTTAGAACACCAAATTCATAACTTTTGATTTGCTTCTTTCGTTTAGAATTTGTTTTATTTGGATTTGAATTCTTTTACCAAATTTTCCTTACGTTTATGAATTGCATACAACAATATTCTAGTTGTAAAGAATTGGTATCAATACAAGGAATATTACTAATTGGAATTGACGAATGATTGTCACTTTCTAACGTAGAATTTTATTTCCATATGTAGGAAATGAACGCTTACCATTTGTATATTGTACTTCTTTTTCTATGTTTATTGATTCTTTACGAGTGGAAATCAAATGGATTGGAAAAGTGTTACTTCTCTGTTCAACCCAGGAAGTCTATTTCATAGGTCAACATGAGAAGTAAACATCTTTTAGTTCAAGAACTCTTGACATGGCCTTTGTTGAGTCTGTGCAACCTCAACAGCAATTGACAGAAAAATCTATTTGATTTTATAGAAATGTGGGATTTATTTGCAGAGATTTGTGTCAGAATGTTCTGGAAAGTTTGACACACTTTATTCATGCTGAATTAAATTATGAATAAAATAAATTGTGTATTATGCTTTTTCTCAATATTCAGCATGTGTTGTTATCAAAATTTTTTTTCTAATTTAAAGATGCAGAATTTATTACAAATAAAAGATCTTTTTCTCTCATATGCTGGACATTTTTTCGAAGACTACAAAAATAGAAAACAACTCATATGAATTCCTACAGCTTTCATTCTTACAGATCCTACATTCCTACAGACTATTTATTGAAGTAATTTTTAATTAAAAATCTAGAGTCGATTAATTTATAATCATCATCTATAGCTGATAAATTTATGATGTCTATATCTGGTACATTCAAATTCATCATCTTATCGTTATTTTTAATAATTTTCGATCTAATACTGTTCAGCTATAAAAATCTCTTAATTTATTTATATATATTGTTGTTGTTTTTAACTTGAGTGTTACATGTAATTCATATTTTTTTCGATTCAGAGCTTTTGCTATCTAACAAAGTTAATTCCATAGTTAATTGAATGCAATTTTATTTAATTTCAGCTGCTAATTGTCAGCTGCTAGATTATTTGTTAATTCACATGCAATTTCTATCTGTCTCTTTTTTGTTGTTGTTGTTCTGCTATAAATGAATGTGTGGAACTTCATGATTTACGTATAGGGAATGTTATTATGCGACTTGATTTTGTTTCTATGAAGCGCATAAAAATCCCATGTAACGAATACTCTTGTGTCTTTGTTATGCAAAGTGATCGTGTTTCTAATTTATTCCTTTTCATATCTCTTTTGACTTTTGTATTGACATGTTGTGCCCTTTATATATATATTGCTTTTTAATGAAGGTTTTTAGCAACCAATTATTATATTTAAATATATATTACTTCCAATATAGTGTGATGGAAAATAATTAAAAATACTTATCTGCCTAGCTGTCTTTAGCCTTGCTGGCTGCTACTATTCATCAATGCGTTAGTATTTCCTGATCATTGTAATATATTTTTGACCTTTTTTTGTTCTTATCAGTTTCCTCTTGCATTTTTCTTTTGATTATTAAATATATTTTTGTCCTCTAATCCTAAAGAAATTCATTGTTTTGAAAAAAGTTTTGTTAGTCGAAACAAACATATACTAATTAATGCACTTACGTTAAAAGAAAATTATAAAATGGAATTAGCTTCGGAAAAGAAAAAAAAATGTTAATAAACGATGCAAAATTGTAATCATAATTATACAGAGAATTAAATACATCATACATTCACCAAATACAGTTTCGAATTCTTACATGAGAAAAAACAATTTAAAAAATCAACAGCAGTGTTTAATAACTATCACCTACAGTAGTCGTAACAATAACAACTGTATTTAATAACCATAACCTACAATAGTCGTAGAAATGTTGTTGTTGCTTATCCCCTTGATTTAGAATCCTAAACCAAGTCCAGTAGACCATGCTGCATCAATAGATCGTAAACGGTCCTCCCCTCATTCAAAACATTATGTAATGACCATAACCTACAGTTGTCGTAACAATAACAACAATATTTAATAACCATAACCTACAATAGTCGTAACAATAACATTTTTTAATAACCATAACCTACAGTAGCCATTTAAATTAAATAGCTATCTTAATATTTTTTTTATTCACTTTTCGTTGCATACGTATTTCTAGTGAGCCATCTTGAAAAAATAATTAGTTGAAAAAGTACCCAAAGGCTTTAAATATTTAATTATTAATTTAGAAAGTTTTTCAAGTAATCAAACATCTAGATACTTAACTTCTCGCAACTCTACAGTGTAGAGTAAATGTTTGTTTGAGTGTCAATCTGATGTATGGCGATTTCACTCTCCTCAGAGGCTACTAGGTTTTCTTATCGTTGACCTTTCTTGTTTGTTTTTGCCTGCTACAGAAATTTCCTTCACTCTCACTTCCAGAAAGGAAATGACACGTTCATTTACAAGTTGTCAAAAAACAAACGAACATGGTTCATACCTAGTGAAAAGGTTAAAATATTCTACTTATTGTCCCTTTGATAACACTAAGGTACGTGCAAATCTTACTTAGTTAAACATTATATGACTTCTATAAAAATACTGTTTTAAAAGCGGTAAAAGGATTTGAAGCAAAAGTTATCGATAACTAGATTATCCAATTTATCTATGCGCGGTGGTTAATTGAATGTACAAAAATAACGGAAAATGTTATATTAAGTATAATGCTTCATAAAAGAAATGAAACGCTTGTTATTTATTATATATATATATTTTTTAATAAAATAAAAATTTGTTTTAGAAGGAAGCTTTATTTATTTATTGGTTTTTATTAAATTAAAATTTATTATAAGCCTTCTGCATTAAATTTTAAACAATTTATGTTCTGTTAAATAACGTATATTAAAATAAGTAGTTCTATAGATGCTCTTGGTATTTAGCTTATTTATAATTTCCTAGTTGTTATTATTTTTTTTTTTATTTATAAGGATTTAAATAATTTAGGCAATGAAAAAACTTTTATGAATTTTTCTTTTTGTCTTCTTTATATTTTAGAACAATTTCGATTCCTTTAAGTTTCATAAAACGTTATTTGGTTTATTTTGATGGCATAACCCATTTTTTATTATTCTAATGAATAGTTTTAATGCTATGGTTGCCAGCATACTTTCAATTTTTAAAAAGATAAAAAGAAAGGTATTAATGTTAATATAATTTGATTTCATATCTTACATCTAAAAGAGGAATTTGTTTTTTTTTTCATTTGTACAAAAATTAACTGTTAATTAGGTTTTGACAGGTGAATGGAATTTTAATGAATATTTTCATAATTTTTTGTTGTATATTTCATTATTCTTAGTATATTATTATTTTGTTGTTTTTTGTGTCGCAGAAATCTTTTGTTTTGTTTTACCATGCATATATAAATATTTATGATTATACTCGAAAGCATTTATTATTTTTTTTCAAAATGAAAAAACCTCCATATAACGGGAGCTTTTAAGTTAACTAATTTTTTTTTTTTTATTCGAATTATGTCAGACAATCATTAAACGATAGAAGGAACACAAATAAGAAAATGAAGAACCATTTAACAAAATAGCGTAACTTTTATTAATAGTTCCCAGTAAGAAAAAGTTGTTTTTTTTTTTTTTTTTTTTCTTTTACTGTGCATCCACTTTTTTTTTTTTTTTTTTTTTTTTTTTTTTATAAATTGCGTAAAATGAATCGGACTAGATTCTATTTGTGATAAAGATAAAGATAAAAAAAAGGAAGTCATCGGATAGTGTCTGAACTTAACTTCATTAGTAATCCATCTTGGAATGACATTCGTTATCTTAATCAGAAGTGAAAAGCAGTTATTTGGTGATCCAGAGGGTGTGAACACTTGTCAGTGGCTGATTAGATTCACGTTTTCCAGTCATCCATCTTTTTCATTAAATGAACTCCATTCAGCAAGGTTATTTTTGCTATTCCAATAAAAATATATCTCATTTTGAGTTGTTTTATGTAAGACTATCTCATAGAGTCGAATGTTGTTTATTCATTGACAGCAGCCAAATAATTTGCTTTCGTTATTTCATGATATCATCAAGCTCTTCTAAAAAAAATATATTTATTTTTTTTGCTATTGCATTTTGTATTGTTTAAATTAATATATTTTCTTTCTGATAGTAAAAGTTTTGCATACTTTGAGTGAAAATTATTGTCATGAAAATCTTTCATTTTCATAATACACTATAAGCAGATATTACATTGGATTTATGGTCTTAGTTCATAATAGAGAAATACAACCAATTTTCACATACATAGGAAATGGGTTTTTACCTGATATAAATTAAACCTCAAAATTGTCACCAAATATCAGTAACAGTCTGTTTTGCTTAACTTTTATTGTTTTTTTTTTTCTGTAATAACTGGAAATTTTCTTTCGTGATAATTTTTGTCTATCATTTTGAAGTTATAAATTCATGAAAGTAAAAATATAATAACGGGTAATTTATCATATGTGCATCACAAGATTAATTTTCTTTTAATGTAAGTTGTGGATTTGTTTTCATTTGTATCGTAGGTTCAGTAACGTTTACTGAAACAAGAAGTATATTATTTATTTAAACTAAGGATTCAATTCGAAATTTTAACAACAAGAAGAAATGACAGCGTTTAAGACAAGCATTTATTTTGAACATGCAATCAATAAATGTCGGAATACATTGCTTGAATGTGTTGATTGTAAATTATAAACATGAAACAAAAGAATGCATACGTACCACACATTGAAGGGTTTTCCCCCCCCCCTTTTTTCAGTCAATTTTTTTATCGTGTAATCTTTATTTCCACTTTACAGTTGGTAAAAGTTCCACTTTTAATACAACAAAAAAATATTAGATTTACGAGATGCTAGAAAATATTTATGAGATTCAAACATGCTTCGGAGGTTTTGCATAAATTCAGATTCATACTAATTTTCAAAACATATGATTATGTAACGTTATCTAGAGATCACAGAACAGACAACCGAAGCTCTTTCCATAAACTTTAAACATCAACCCCCTTCCCCCTGTCTCTAAACAAAGTCTTTATGATTTCATGCTGTGAGGGATAGATAATCTTATCATCGTGTTAAGAAACATGAAAATACTGCACTATTCAAGGCAAACTGAATTTTTTTTCTTATTTTATAATTTCAACGAATTTTTTGCTTTTGTGGTTTTCTTCTTTCTGTTTTTCCTGCACAGTTTTTCTGCAATGCACATTTTTATTTCGATTTTTTTTTTTTTTCTGGGTTGCAAGTTTGCTACTTCCAGGATTAATTAGCTCATATATGTTATTAAAGAAAATAGTTACGTTTTTTAATCAGTTGTATATTATTGCTTAAATTAAGCGCTAGAAATTTAATAATTTTTTGAAACTAAAATATACGATGTGGTATTATTTTTAAGAAAACTGGTGATTTTGCCTTTTACCGTTAAAAGTTTATGCTATAATGTAAATAGTTCTCGTGATTCTTTTATTCTAAGCATTCAACTGACTAATATCTGAGCAAAATAACAGAAAAAACTCCTGAAAGTGTGAAAAGAAAACAAATTGTGAACACTGACACCTCTTTCTTTCCCTCAGAAGGTGACCTCACCCCCAGCCGTTCCCGCCGTGGCCTCTTGCCCCAGCATCGTGAAGCTGGAACCACGCGTCTCCGTGAATGACTCTCGAAATCCAGATGCCGCATGCGACGAGGGTCTGGTTTCCGATTCGGAGGTGGGTCCCGGAGCTTACGTAACTGCGTACGTGAGTTGTGTGACATCATCGTCTTCCTCCACATCTACCGGAAGACCTGGTCATTTTCGTTCCGCCAGTGACAATGTCACTTCCGCCACATCCTTACTCATTCCAGAAGTCCGGATGAAAAAAACAAGCAGTGCTGAAAGACTTTGGTCTACAGTATCAAGCCGACTAAATGGCACGGAAAAGCGTAAACGACGCAAAGGAATTGGGAGCAAGCAGCAACCGGACGGGACCACAGTCCAGGCAAATCCTGTCAAGTCCGGCACGGGTCGATCTCTGACTTATCCCCCACAAAGGAAGAGCTCTACATCTGAAGAAGAACAGGAATATACTTCTGTAGACAGTAATGGCCTGAAGTCGCTGAAATTGTTGACTGCTGGGTTGATGGAATCTGAAAGAGATGCTGTACGTTTGTTGAGTGATCTTTCTCTTGCTGATAGCCATTTATGTCCTAGTGAAGGTACCGTGGATGAAACTTACCAAGATGTTGTAGATAGGTAAGTCTTCACCAAGGATAATTTTTTTTTTTCATATTACCTAGTTATTAATAAAATGCATCAAATGCACTGAATTACTCTACACTGCTTTTTTACTGTTTTAAATGAATTTTCAGAGTGGACCATTTAAATATAATATAACTAGGAAATATCTAGTTTCTTCACATTCAATGTCTAGTTTTTTCACATTCAACATCTAGTTTCTTCACATTCAAGATTCTTTTAAAATCCTGAAATGTGATCTAATATTTTTACCATAGAAATGATTAATAAAATTTTTAAAAAATTACCAGCTTAAATAAAAATGTCATTAAGATAAATATCAACTTAAGACTTCTGAACGATATATTTTTGTTGTTTCAGGATATTTTGGTGTTAAATGTGCTTGTTTAGACGTGATGTATTTCTGAACTTATTAAGGCTTCTCGTGTATTTTATGTATTATATGTAATCGTGATAGTTGAGAAACGAAATGAATTTCTGATATTTTGATTTGCATTATACTTTACCAAAATACATTCAAAAAGCCTTTTAATAACCGTGAAACAATTCCTAAAGTCAGATAAAAATGAAAAAGAGAGTGTTAACTTCTCAAAATTCAACAGTCTCAGCATTAAGGGACAGTATTCTAACATAATATTAAATTACGCACATAATATACATAATAGGCACATAATATTAAATTATATTATGTGCGCATTATTTTGTATAAAAGTGCATCTAATAATATTTATTAAATATTTTGTATTTAATAGTTTATGAAAAGATCGAATTCTTAAGAGGGCAATAATGGAGACATGGTTATACTAGTTTATTCAATACTTTACCGAATTCAATAGAAATATATGATTTACTAGAATATGAGGTCTTTTCAGTGGGATTAAAAATTATATATTCACCAAGGGAAATGAAACAATCGTATAAGGAAATCTACAAAATTTTTAACTTGGCCACTGATTTAATCCTACGAACTTTCTGCAGGAGCATCCCAATAACAAGACTTATTAAATCAAATCTAAATAAACCTGACAGGTTATTTAAATTTTTGCTAAAACATAAGTGCAAAAAAAGTGTAAAATACTTTTATTGTATCAAAATCTAATTATAAATTGATACAATAAAATATATACTATTGAATCAAAATTCAATTAGATTTTGGATAGTTTTTGCATTTTAAAATATTATTAGCATGTATTTTTCTTCATTTCTTTTAAGATTATCTCAACATCAAATTTATACACGCTATGGACAAAAAAAAGGGATGATTTAAAAAAAGATGCACTATTATAAAAGGTAAAAACATCTTTTGAAAAAGAAAAAAAAAACCCAGCTAAATAAAACTATGCCTAAATTTGAGATGAAGTATCTTTGTAATAGAGGGATAAATTTGAATTAGAGGGAATTATCAATTTGGGAGATCATCAATTTTCAACAAGTTTGTCAGAGAATGTGTTTTATTACCTATCATAAAATTATATATTTACAATTAAGATTTATATGTATTATATTATTCAACTTTCTATAAAAAGATTTTAACAGTGATTATTGATGTAATACATCAAAAAAGAGGAAATAATATAAAAATTACATCCTGATTATTTGGAAATCACAATACAAAAATCCTAAATTGAAATTTATTTGCACAAAGACATCGTGTATCACGTTTTGAAAAATAAACAGTTTTTATAATACTGTCCCAATTTGAATCGTTGAATAAACAGATTTTTCAAAGAGTATAACAGTTTATAAGATACTGAAAGTTACCATTATTGAGATTTTGTACCATAAACAGGAAGGTAAAAAAATACAGTTAAGTCTCATTATTATTTTCCGAAGACTGAACATCAAGTGTAATTACTTTTCCATTCTTGCCCTGTGTTTCCTTTGTAGTGTAATGCATTCCTCATCCGAAACCAAATATCTATCAGTGGACGAGCACAGTTCCAACGGAAATGGCAAAACTCACAAAAAGAAACATCATAGCGATCCTGGCGGAGAAGCTTGTTCTCCAAACTCTGGTGAAGGATTTATGGGCGACACCATTGGATCCGCACGCAGCGAACCCAAGTTAGGTGGGAACGACAATTTGACGTCAATATCTTCTTCCTCTACTTCCTCGGACACCTCATCGCGAGCAACCCAAACAACAAGTCAGCATTCAGACTTACCACAACTTAATCAGTTGAAACTGGTCATTGAAGAACATGCACCAAAAAGTGATAAGAAAAATCGACACAACCGAGCGGCTTCAAGCGGATCATTGACTTCTGGAGCGTATCCTAATAGGTAAGATAATACTCATAAAATTGTGAATTTTGTGTGAGAAAATGAATTGTGTGTAAGAAAACTTTATCAAAATATTTCATCACTTATGAAATATTTTTAAAAAAATAATACTTTCATGGTTTATATATACAGATTGGTTTATTCTCAAGTGAGATTTTCCACCTTCCTGTTACAAATCAAATATTTGTTGTAATTCTAAAATATTGTTGAAATTGTTGAAATTTTCTTTCTTTAATTACAATCAGGTTACACTGACTATCTCCCGATTTTTTTCCTATTTTTTATTTCTCTAATATTTCTCAATTTACTGTAACATTTACATAAGTTATTTGCATCAAAATAAAAAAAAACAGTACTTCAAATTATTATTGGAAATCGTAAAATCAGATGAAAATATTAATTTAACATATTAAATTACTTTTTGTTTCATTTTTATATATTTTCACAAAATTTACTTTAAATCAAATCCATGCTCATATTTATACCCAGATAATTGTATGCATTCATATGGTTATTTCATATTTATTCCTAATATTAGACGGCTACAGTAATACATTCATAAGGAATTTATTGTTGTTATGCTGAATTTTTATATGAATTGCCCCGTATTTGTGTCACATTTGGAAAAGATCAAGGTAAAGAAAAATAACCACTGAAGTAGTTAGTCACTACAACGAAATATATCTGCTATTAATTAGATGAGAAATTGTCAATATTTAAAAAAAAAAAAAAAAAACATTGTAGGCGTCACAACGTTCCAGAATTCTAAGTACTTTTTTGCAGCCATATTTACATTTCCCTGTGTAGCTTTTGCCGGGAAAGCAACTATGAATATTTTATAAGCTAAATATAAACATCTACTCAATTGTGCACAATCATTTCCCCGTAATATTTAAACCAAATATGAGTCACGTTGTATTCTGAGATATATCTCTTCAAATTCCAACACTTACATTTCTGCCTAATGCTCTTGAGTACTAGATGGTAAATAATATTGTGCGTATTATAATTCTATTAATATACCCGTCCTCGTTACAGTGACATGTGTAATTTTAAACAACGAAGAACATTCACTTGATATTTATACATTCTTTTTTTCATTATTATTTCTACAGTCGATTTCTCTTCCCGGATTCTGATACGAGCAGTCAACGACTGGCCATTGAGAACAATCAAGCTTCCAAGAGCCCTCAAGAACAAAGGAGGTATTCTAAGCGGCGACTGAGAGGTCCGTATGGGGAGATGCTTGAAGAAGAAATGCGGAAATCAGGTGAGAAGCATAAAACGATCTTCAGCGATCTCAGTTTCTTGCAAGCGATTTGTGACAGCAGAAGTAAAAACCAAGATGCTGCAACAGCGGCAGGAAGTTCACTTCAACAACAGAATAGACCTACCATGTTCGTAAGCAGCCAATCTTTGGATGATGATACGACACCATCTAAAAATGAACTTGCCATGTGCGTTAAACCCAAAAGAAAAATTAGTGCCAATTATCCACTGTTAACAGAGGGAGAATCTGTTCCTCTTGCAAGCGACGAGGAAACCTCATCCAATAAAGTAACACCAGAGGCACCCGGGCCGAAATTGGATAAGACCATTGATAAGGATAATATAATTATTGATTGTAAATTTTTGTTTCCACTTAAAAGGAGGAGTGATTTACCAAACCCCTTCAATCAAGATCGCCAGGAATGGGTAAGTTTTCTTTTACCTTTCGTATTTTCTAGTTTTGTTGTTTAAATTTCATTATTTGTTAATTTTTGCGTCATTTCGCATTCGGCTTTCGAGTTTAAAAATTTGCCATTTGATTATTATAAAATTATTTTCTTCGATTTGATTCTTTTTTGTTTAACAATTTTGTCTTTATAATTTAGTCTATCTGGTATATCAATGTTTTGTACTCCTAAAACAAATATATATTTATGTATATATCAAACATTACGTATTATTTAATTTTAAATTAATTTTAAATTACGTATTATTTAAGTTTAATTAACAAAGTGAAATTTCTTTTATAAATCAAAAGATGCTTTAATGAATATAGTTTATATGAAATTATTATAGTAGTTGTCATATTTTGTTTTTCTTCACAATGCATGTTTTTCAATATCTCTTACGACTAACTCTATATTATCTTATGTGTATGTATATATATATATATTCATATAGATCAACTGCATGCTAAATACAGTTATCGCTTATCGTGTTGACAATCTTTAATTTACTTGAAATAAAAACCGATGTCACATACAAACAAATGTGTGGCAAAAATAAGTTTACCTTGATTAATATGATGATTATAGTTTCTTTTAGACAGTCGAATAAAATTATTTTAGCAGTAACTATCGCGATTTTAAAAGCATCGCTCTATTAAATTTATCAATCATCATATTTAAAGTTATTACTAAAGTAAACAAATATTTGTACAATTTTCCATAGAAGATTTTTTTTTCTCTTAATATACTGCAGTCAGATGTAGCATATATCCTATTGGAAATATTTCCTACTCATCAATTAAATTCGCAAATAATTACACATTAGTCAAATTGGAAAATATTTTTGTAACAATTTTTCTGTTTAAATTGCCTTTAAATGAAATAGATGTTTAAAAGACCACCCACCAGAAACCATAAATGTAAACCAAGTGCATGTTGCATTCCATTTCTTTCATTTCCTTTATTTTTTTGCTTGTTATTTGGTACCAACGTTTTCCTCTTAAAATTTCACGCTTTTTAAGTTACCTTCATTGTGTGTAGAGTTAGAGGCTTTTGATAAAACATTCTTGTATTTCTTTGCTTTTCTTTGACTTGTTGAACTCTCTTCAAGCTTTGAATCTCGATTACACATATGCGCATTGATAATTTTTTCGTTTCTTTTTCTACTAAGATTTTTAGATAAGATTTTTACGTACGATCGATGCCTTTTAACCATACCATTTTAAGTAAAGGCATCGATTGTACGTAAATCCTAATTTGTTTTTCGAATCTGGTAAGTTTAGTTTAATTATGTCCAGTTCAACATTGAGAAAGGAGTTTTATAAGAGCAAATTTTTCTTAGTGTGGCAAAAATTGACATGAAAAAAATATAAAAAAAGACATTGTAAGTCATGAATAAAATGCATTATGTATATAAGCTAAATAATTAAGTAGCCACCTTTATTTTAATCATGTTAAGCTGTTAAACTTTTCTTTCATTGTTTAAGCGATCAACTGTTGCTAATTGAAAATGAATTAAAATTATGACTTTGTTGTTGATTAGATTGGATGCTACATATCTCTTTCTACATATTTTGATCTCTCTGCAGTAATATGTTGTACGTATTTAGGCCACAGAACGATACATGATTGTGTATATATTGTTATTCAAAATATGTTATATATGGTCATTATATATTTAAACTGTCTAGATTCTGGTTATTAAATTTAATAATATTTTAGGTGTTATTCTTATAAATATATATAATGCATTTTTAAAATTACTGGTATTAATACTAATTAATATACTGCTGTTTTACAAGGAAATTATGTGCGAAAATGTTGAATAAATAATTAAAATTATGTACTTATTTTAGTTTTCGGTTCATCTTGCAGTGAATATTTATATATTGCTTCCCTAGATGCACACTCGGCTGATACTTAATGTATCCATTTTCTTTAACATTTCAATCAAAATTTCTATGTAAATAAAAAGCTCTTTCTCTTCATTTTAGTTAAATAAAAATTAGCGAAGAAAATTCCCAATCGTTGCTAAAATTGCGCTTAATTCAGGGCTCATTTATGAAATTAAAAAGAAAATGTAAATTCATCCATTTTGTATCTATCGAAATACAGCTCTGCTTCCAATTTTGGAAGATATAAGAAATTGAAAAGGAAACAGACATGAGGCCAATGAGATAAGCATAGCTTTGCTGCAAATAAAAAATGCGAAAGAGAATACAGTGGTTTTCCAACAGAACTGTTTACACAAGACCTGATAGACCACCCGGGGCTGAGAATCTAAGATTAAACCAATTCATCCATGCTGGTTGAATACGAGAATATTCCCTGAAGAGCTATCTATGAGTAGAGCGTAACGAGTGGACCAAGATCATTAAACCGTCTGCAAGAAGTAAGAAAGAAAACGGATAACTAGAAGTAAAAGTAGGTGTGGGCAGTTGTTTGTTTATTCAGAGTTAGCCGATTCCTGCATTTTATATTTCCCCTTCCTGCCAACTCTTAAAACTGGTGCGATGAAAGATGAGGTAGAGTGGTATGATTCGCATTTCCTCTAAGGGGAATCTAAATATGCACAGAAGACAGAAAGCAGAGACTTTTAGCGAAACGTGCAGATTTCGTAATGATAAAACCATTGTTGGTGAATTCGATAATTAAGACGAATGACATATTTACCAAACTTTTTTTGCAGCAAATGACAGAAAGAATGGGAGAACCTTATTTATTATTTGAACTCCAATTCTTTAAATATTTAATTAACTGAATTTTTGCACAGTTTTTATTTAGTATAATACTATTTATTTTGTTTGGTATTTCAATAATTTTATTATTTTGAACACAAATGATTTAGATGTGAATTTCATTATTTTCTGTTTGCTGAGTTGAGATTATAATTTCTTTTATAAAATTATGTGGAGGTTTTCGGGGTATATTTACCCCTTAGGTACTCCGAAACAGGTACGTCCGTTTCCGTTTCCGTAGTTGAGATCAATACTTAATTTCGAAATTTTTGTCACGTCTGAAATTTGCTAAATCGTTTTTGCCTTAGTATGTAATTGCGAAGCCGAAAGTTGAACTTAACCTACTTTAACTTTAATGGTTACTGCGAGATTTATTGATTTTAGTTTCTTTATATAAATATATTTAATAAGTCCTTTCTATCGGTTTCACACAGGCATTTTGTGTGGATAAATTAGCTTCAATATAAATATTATGTAAGAAATTAATATGGACAATCTGTGGTTTGCGTTTTAAATTTTATTTGTAGTGTCTTATGTACATTTCAAGATCAATAGAAAAAATGATTTTGCTGAAGTATATCACGATAAAAACACGTTTCAAGATTTCACTTCACTTTCGTTTCATCTTCTACTTAATATGTGATGATAGATTGTGAAAATATTTTGCATTTAATAAAAGTTTTACCTCTTTTCATCGTTTTTTCCGTTGATATAATTTAAATTATATTTATTTTAGATTTAATTTTCTGCTTAATTTTGTAATCAAAATTATTTGCGTGGATTATTTTCTTGCTTTGAAACTTATTGAATATGTATGTAATTTAAATATGAATATTTAAAACTGAAAGTTGGTTACTTCCTCTAAGTTCACGCACTAGAATTAAATATAATTCCACAAATTGTTTTGTTCTAAAATTCATTTATATATATTCAAAGAAATAATAAAAATGGTAGAAAAATATTATGATGTAGACACTTTTAAAAAAATTTAAATTGTCTTAATTTTTTTCATGTAACTTAAAAATTTTCTTAATTAAATATCAAGAAGAATTTTCTTTTAAATGTCAAGATTTAAATTTCAAGAAAGAATTTATTTTAAATATCAAGAAGAATCTATGCATTTATGAAGAAGAACAAAGTGATAAATGTTATCCTAACCTGTATTGAGAAGATCTGGTTCGGTAAATGCTATCTAATGTAGTCGTATTAGTCCATTTGCATTGCGTTTTACGCTGCAGATAATTTACAGCTTGCATCTATAATTCACTTATTTTAATAGCATCAGTTACGCTATAACAAAATTGATCGCACTCATTTTATCATTCATGCAAATCTTCACTATATTCAGAAATGTTTTATCGTATAGATTTCGTCAGTGATATAAATATTAAATCTAGTAATCTTCCTTGACACATTGATGACTTGCAAATATTTCTTTTGTTATTTTCAGTTCTAAAAACCATCGTTATTAATACCAGGTGTTGTAGATGCAGACTAGGTAGGCGTTATAATGTCAGTATTTTTTCATCCATGTTAATATGCATTTATGAATGCATGTTAATATCTCCATAAATATTTGGAGGTACGGCTGTATAACTTCTCAGGTATTAAAAGAGATAAACTCTTTATTCTTTTCTTATTATTCGCTGATAAGAATTTTAAAATACCATTCCCATTTATCAGCATGAATGTAAGTTAATTTTATTCAAAGCGCATATGTGCATTCTGTGATTTATGATTGAACGGTTTTATTTCATTGCAAATCACATTTAAATTTTTGTGTTCTATTTCGGTTTAATGATCACACAAACTCTTGTTGGTACATAAAAAAGGTAAAATATGTAGCAATACTGAGAGTTAAGCATACTGATCAAAAATAATAATAATAATAAATAAATACTTTTGTTTCCTATTAAAGTAGAAAAATTGTGACTGCCATGTTGCGAATGACACCTTTGTCATTTTTAAAACATTACTTATTGTAATTGTAATTTTATAATTATTATATTATTGTAATTTTTTCTCATATAGGTGGAATAAATAAAATAAAAAAATCGATATTGGTTGAAAAATGGGGAGTAAATTTCGCAATAAAAAATATTCGTCCAGTAATTTTTTTTTTCAAATTTATTTTGTGTTCTATATAAAATGGGAATCTGAATTTAGAAATGATATATTTTTAATTTGAAACTAGATATTAATTTTGAATGACGTAACAAAAATTCATCATGCTTTCTATCTAAACTTTTTGGAGTTATTAACAAGTTATATAACATATTACAAAGTGATAAATAAACATATCGTGCAGCTATTTGGATTTTAAAAATTTAAAGGAAATATATTTGATTTAAAAATAAATAATTTATTTTTTTAAGATGAGAAAGATTGCCATAATTTTGTTTATTTTCATTTTTTTTTTTAAGTACTACAAGATATTATTGCTGTAACATAGAGCCCCAAATACGCTAGCATTATTCAAAATTCAGTATTTCCTTTATTGATTTCTTTAATTTAAAATAAAAATCGATATAATAAAATTATCAGTCCAGTTTTTTTTCCAAGTTTCATGGTTAACATTTAACATTTTTATCCAGGTATTGCACATGCCATCTTTCTCGTGTATTTCTTGCTATAAAAAGCGATCTTCAAGCTGACGTCTCCAGTCTCGTACCTGTTCAAATAAATCAATTTTCCAAAATGCGCATTTAATCCATCTTTCCATCATATTTTTTTTATCAAAGTAATCGAATTACGGATTAGCGCCGTCCATTTGAAAGGCCTTTTATCGCTGTTTAGGTAGTAAAAGCCTGACAATTCTCATCTTCTTCGCTAAAAGACGTTAATGAGATTTCTGACTGTCAGGTGAATATTACGAATATGAAGGGGCCAGACTTTTACCTCTTGATGGAAAGGGGCCAACCATAAATTCAGCTTTTGCCAAGGTGACCTTAATGCTGCCATGCTGGGCAGAAAGCCAACAGTATGACAAAATCTAAATTTAGAAACACCTGATGACTGTCTGGGCCGTTATCTGTTCGCATTGAAAGAAAAGAAAACTGACACAGATGGATTTTTAATACTAATTAATGTTCAGGTCAGAGGATGCCACAGTGGATGATGAAATGCAGAGCTTGTTCTATGTAAACAGGAAAAGTGATAGGAAATTGTATACACGCAGTGTGTATTGTAATTCTTAATATGACCATTAAGAATGCATTAAAGAATGCTCTGCATTAAATATGTAAAAAATAAATAATCTATATGTTCTGTGTAATATAAACAAATATATGTATGAAGTAGTACCCTCAAATCTTTATGTATTTGTGTTTTATTTATTTTTTTTAATTTCCCATTGTCAGAAATCGCATTATTTTGATATCTGGTTCTGTATCATTCTGAAATAAGTTCGTTGTTTAAACTTTTTATCTGTAATTGTATTTACTGATGAATCAAATGTGAACAAAAAAAATCCAAAGAGGCATATACGTAGATTTTATAAAATAAATATAATAACTAATTTTAATGATTTTAACTGGATATTATAATATGGTATTAGCCATTACTTAATATGTTAACTTTATATCACAATAAAGTGTAATTACATTTTAAGGAATTATCGACATTCATAATTGTGATTTTCATAATTTTGGCATAATTCTTTTCTTTTACAGCTCCAATAATTTCAATTTATAAATGAATGTTTACCAGGATATTGCTATGAGATACATGTGACTGTCATACATTAATGCATTACATTCTTCAAATTTATTCAATGCGTAATTCTATTTTCCATGCATAGGTTTTTTGTACAAATTAACTCAAATGTTTAATATTTGTATGCAAATTGACGCCATGCTTGAAATTAATTTTATGGAAAATTTCATCCAATGTACTTTAGTATATTTACATTTTAATTGCATGTTTAAGTTTATCCAATTGCTTTTGGTCTTTCAAAGATTTGTTCATTTTTGTTCATTTACAGGGTTATTCAAAATGAAAGAACAGATATTAAATTTTTATTTACAATTAATGCCACATTGATGGATCGCATATTACACATCAATGGATAGAGTAAAGCTCAACGTTGTTTCATTATTTTATGCATTCAATGTGAGCGCCATTTGTTATCGACAAAGATAAAATTGATATATTTTCTCCTTCATTTTGAATAACCTGTATAATAACTTAGTAAGGAAAATCTCTGTTTATACTACGTAAGACCGTAGAAATGAGACATGTAAGTTGATTAGAACCGGAGATATTCCAAACTTTAAAAAGTTTAAAAATAAAATTTAAAATTTAAAAAAGAATTACTTTGGTATTCAAAATGAAGGAGCAGATGTACCAATTCTACGTTTATAGCATAGCAAATGGTTCTCACCTTGAATGCATAAAGTAACTTTGAACTTTCCTCTATCCATTGATGTGTAATATGTGGCCCATCAATGTCCCATTTATTATAAATAAAAAATTAAAATCTGCTCCTTCATTTTGAATAACCCTATATTATTATACCAGTTATTTGGTGTTACAGAAAGGAATTGATCGTCATGCGGACAAATAATCATTGCTGCCATTCAACAAATGATATCACGATTTCTAAAATCTTTTTACATACACTTGTAATTACAACCATAAAAAATATTCTTCCTTGTAAAGAAAAATATGATTCTGATATACTGATGCATCTCCAGCTAACAAAGAAATCAAAAAACGACAAAAATATTTGCATTTTTTTTAAGTTGGAGTTCTTTTTCAAAAAGGGTAATCTCTAGAGTTCATTCCTCTGCATACATATTTTTCCCCCTGCTAGATGAACCATACCAGCCAAGTAACTCAATTCCATACCCGCTGAGTGAATACTGCCCTCTTTCAGTTCTACAAAATGATTGAGCGCTGAGTCATTATTAGAAAAGAAAATACTGCCATCAGGAGAGGCATAACGAAAAGGATATCTATTCGAAATACTTATTTCTTTGGAGTATTTAAACGGGAAAGGTCGAAAAAATAAGATAAAATGAACCTAGGTCATGCCACATAAACTCGATTTAGAAAACCTGTTCCGTCCTTAAATTTCTTGTTACCTCAAGGCGGTAGTTTTTTTTATTTTTTTATTCTGTCCCTTATGTCTAATTTGACTCATAACTTGAATTCGAATATCACTCATTTTAATCCTGAATGATTGAAATAAAAAAATCGAGAAGTTGTAGAAATACGTTAAGAACTTTCTTTGTTTTCCTTACAAACGCTTTTTTTTTTGCGTAACTTTCCTAGTTATGTGTCTAACAATATAATTATTAACGAATTATGGATATGTACTCTTTATGGCGAAAATTGTGCCAAAAATTATTTATTGCACGCCATGAAAAGAAAAGATATACTTTGAGTTAACTGTTCTCTGTCATAAAAAAATTGACAAAGGAATATTTTTGAAGTTATAGTTCCTTTATGAGCAATAAAAGCATTTTAAGCGTTTCTTTTTTGAAATCTCTGGGATATTTTTTCAATGTATTATCCAATGTTAGTATCAATTATTAGGATATAAATTTTACCTAAAGGGATATTTTCAATTATATTCACTTGCCAAAACTTTGCTTCTAGCTAATGACTTCTTAAATCTTAATTTTTTATGAATAAAAACTAAATCTAAAAATTAATGCCTTATAATTTCTTATCATGTAGTATATTTTATATGACCTGCCTTCCACATTTCATTATAAGATATCACAAATAGACTGCTTACCAAATTATAAAGATAGGGTTGTAATCTAACAAAGAACTCCCTTTATATTTTTAACTTCACAATTCTATTTGGTACAGATAATTAACACTTGAAGTCATTAAGTTACGAAAAATAATATTGTCATAAAAACACATCTTAAGTACATAAATGTTGTTTATCTTAATGTGGGCTTTGATTAGATATTTTTATCATTATTCAATAATCATAGTAAAAAAATTTAAATTCTGAGAAATCATTGGTCCTTTAACATTATTGTTCAGTCTAAAATATAAAAGATACCTGAATTCAGAATATAATTATAGGTAAATGTAGAATTTGATTTATTATTATATTTTTTACCAAGTGTAAAGTATATTAATAAGGGCAAGTCATATATATATTATAATAATTGGAGGTCTTCTTTTGAAATAAGGTATATGTATATGTAAGATTTCCTTTTACTAAAAAAGTCAATGTTTAAAGATAGTAGTAAAAATTTCCGAATCAAACCTTAAAATAAATGAATCTTCCTTCAAGATTGAGAATGAGTGTAAAACAAGTCTTGATACACTTTCTAATTGCTTACTCATACTAAGAAGTATAGAACTTACATCTACGTTCATTCATCAACCACATTACTTATCTGTTTCGTAAGCTTCAGTGGCAGATAAGCTTGACGGTTAAACTTGACAAATTGAACTGGATATAAGACAAATAACATTGAAACCCTCCTTATTCCTCTTTTTAGTGTTTTTTACATTATGTGGATTATTAAAATTCATTTTAAGGTTAAAAAAGTAATCTTTGTGTGTTCCATGAAAAGTCTATAATTTTTAATGCATTAAGATAAGTAAATGATAATATTTATCTATGTCCTGACAATTATCTCCCTTTTCATCAATCTCTTTGTATTCCTAAAGTACGAAAAACTATACGGATAAATATTTAGCCGTATTCTATAAATCATTTTGATTCAATTATTTGACAACCTAAGTTGTTAATAAGCATTGATTGAAGCTTTTGGTGTCATTTTGATAAAATAATGTTAGTGCGGATCTAAAATTGTAATACTATAATGTATTTTTAATCCATATCGTAAGGTTTTCTGTAGTGCGTAAAGTTTTAGTTTATATTTGAAACCATTGACCGAAACCATTAACAGTTTAACCATTACTGTAAAAACAATAGATATAACAGATAATTTACTCTTGATGTATCTACTAATTAAATCCAAATACGTGCTCTTGTGCTATAGAAAAATATACTATTTACTTTTATATTCAACCGATGTTTTTTTCTACCTATCGTAGTTGTAAATAGTAAATTAAACAAACATAAACTAATTTACGTTTGAATTGCCATTTCGTGGTTTCCATTTGTATCTCACAGAGTAGGATGAATTATTTTTCGAAATTTCTTACAGTATTTTGTTTAATTTTCTACTTTCAATTTTTTTTAATATGCGCCTGCCTTACTTAGATGTGCTTTTAAATTATTTTGATTTCCTCCCTTTAATAAAATCGTCACAATTTAAATTTAATATTTCTTAATGCTAACTAAATATATCTTTTACGTTTCAAGTTTATAAATGAACTAAAATCTCTTTCAGTGAAGGAAGTCATTAAAAGTTAATTATGATTTGAAGATTTAGTCAACAGTTCATAAAGCTTATAATAGAAATTTGCTCCTTCACGTTTCACTACTTTAGCAGCTTAACAATGTATGCTAACTCGGTTTCAATTATCGCATTCATTATTTGCAGTATGCTATTGCAGGATTGAAATGAATTTCTCGGTAATTTTCTCCAAAGAATAAAAACTTCTTTTTTTTTCTTCATACGGTTTATTTCATCGAAGATCTGTTTATGCAGTTTTTAAAGAATGGGACGGTTCGCCTTTTGATTCTAACATGATTATACTCGCAAATTACAGTGGAGGAAATTGTGTGGCTAAAGTAAAAACCATTATTCATGGCTAGTCTGTAAAGAAACCATTATCCTTTTTTTATACAGTAACTTTTAAGCTCGGTTTAATGACTCGTAATCTCGTGTTAAATATAGGGATTGGAATAATTGAGCATCAGTGATTTTTTTCGTAAAGGATACCTGGTTACACATGATTTCCTTCTAAAGAGCTTTAAAGCAAACAAATATTTATAAACCTTATGAATATTATAATGTAGTTGAGTCAGGTGTTGAAATTCCATGAATATTTAATTTGGTTTTGTAAATTGATGTAAATAACATTGGCTTCAATGTTAGTTCAGCTTTTAATTTATCATTTGAACTAATTAAAAGTCCACCAGCAATACCTAATTAAAAGCAGCATATTTTAAACTTCGAATTTCGACTATTTAAAAAACAAGTATATTCTTAACGTTCAAGTCCTGCAAAAAAAAAAATTTATAAAAATGTATGCAATTAAAACATATAGAAATTACACTGTCTAATATTATTTTTCATAAACAAATATTTTTGATATTAGAAATTATTCATGTTCCTGCCTTGAAAAGTATATCAATAGTTAATATGATGCATTTTTATGCTTTATTGATGTACTGTAATATGTTTTTTTTATACATTTCGATCCATCAATCAATGTATAAAAAATTTACTCTCTTCTAAGGAGAACTGGTAGTTTGAGTTAAATCTTATTGAAGCAGTGTAGCACAACGGTTAACTATATAAATCTGGAACGTTAACAAGCAAAAAAAAGTCTATTTCTTATTACTTGAAAGATGAATTTTGGGAATTTGGTATAATGATATTCGAATAACTGTTTCACATAGGTTCTTATAAATATTTATCCTGCCTTATTCAAATTTTTAAAGTGATTTTTCTTGTTTATAGAATCAATTAAAACTAATTTTCAATACTAGTTTTTCTTGCTTTTAGAACCAATTATAATTAAAATTTTGTTTTATCTTATTATAAATAAGGACTTAATATATCTAAAAAATATATCAAGACCTTCCTAAATCTTTTTAGCCATAGGGTTTAATTAGAGGATCGTTCTTTGAATCAGGTCCAATTAGTTTTACCTGGGAGAACTTATCTGGATGTCATCAAACGAATAGATTTAATTGGCTCCCAGAAGGGAATGACAGAAAAGTAAATAAAGTATTTTGGTCATGAACGTATATGGCAATTCTAAAAGAAAGAAAATTCTGCTCTTCCTTAAGAGGGATTAACCCTGCAGGATTTTTAAGGGGCCTCCAGTTGGGTGGAGACTACTTGCACACCCTGAACTTCTCTAGCTTTTTTGTAAAAGGGGCCACTGCATAGACAAGGGTATTTACGCCTCTCATACACCTACTGAAGTAGACAAATTCCAGGAGCAACAGCTGTCCCAGTAAACTGAAGTAGTATACTTTTACATGTAGTCCAAGATTAGTTTAACTCTAACTGAGTACCCTTGTTGGATCAAGATTCTGTGCGACTTAAAATCTAAGGAAAAAGAAACAGAAAGGACGTTGTTATTGAGTTTGAATTAGTCTACATAAGACACGCCTACTGGCTCATTTTGTTTGTCTTGAGCTTATCTGTGTCCTTTAAAACGGTCAACCTAAAATTACGATATCAAAAAAGGAAGTGTTTCATCATATATCGAAAGCAAGTCAAATATAAAAGCACATATTTTTTTTTACTTCAGTTTTTTTTTAAACGAATGAAGAAAAAGACCTTTATTTTTAGAATTGAGAATTATTTATATCCAAGGCGAAATAATTCTTGCTTTAAATACATTGAAAACTCAATTTAATTAAACAAAAATTGCTTAGATGCAGAAATATTTTTTTTTTTTTTAATTTTAATGATTTTTGTCATAGTTTGAAATTGTCTTATGATAAAAAGTAAAAAATTTTAAACTAATTAAAAAGAAAAAAACCTGCAAAATTTTAACTTATTACGAAATTAATTAAAGGAAATGCAAACATATATGGTGTGTTAATTCAGGTACAAATAATTATTACTAAACCCGAAAATAAATTATATAATTATTAACTTTATTATTATTTATTTTTTATTTTTTTATTTTGTGTATATGCGATAATTTTTATGTAAGTTTTATTACAAATATGCAAAATAAAATATTCATTAATTAAAACTATGTTGTAAATATGTCAATTTATTGAAAAATAATTTTAGTGTATTATTATTATTTATTTATTTATTTTTTGAATTCTGAGAATTTTTTAATTACTTTACAATTAATTTATTGTGGTTGTAAAAAAATTAAAAGAATGCAAATTACTTTACTAGAGTATTTAATTTTGTGGAGTTGCGAACTAATTTTTTATTGCTCCATAAAATTTTCCCTAAATGTACGTATAATTAAACCCCTACGTATTTTCTACATCTGCTGAAAGATTTTTAATGTGCCTTTTTTAAATGTGTCTCTCAATGTTGAATGCTTCTAGAAATCCTGATTTGTATGAAGAAAAAAAACGGCACATCGAAAATGCTTTTACACTATTTTTTTTTTTATAAATAAGTCAGCCTCTAAATTCTGAAAATAAATGTTAGGCAACAGCTGTTGGAAAATGTTTTTCCAAGTCAGTAAAAATTTCTTTTTATTGCATCGCCATCTTGTATTTATCATTTCTTTCGATAACTTGGCTGTTGAAAGGGGAAATTGTTCAGGAAGTACTGCAGTTAAGAGTTAATAAAATAACAAACTGCCACAAAACACTCTTTTGACTGAGTCAACGATTGTAATTTTTCTCATAAATGCATAAGAAACCCACTTTTGAATGGAGCCATTTTATCTGTCGAGAACCTTTCATTTTCTCCTTGGAACTGCTAAGACGTCTGTAAAATTCTTTGTTCTTCGTCAAATTTCTCAGTGGACTAACTAAATAAGCAAAACAGCTCTCCCATTTTCAAAAGAAAAAAAAGTTTAGCAATTATTTCCACGAGATACGATGAATAAATTCCTTGTTTTCCTTAAAGTACTAAAGCAGTGCGTGAATGATAAATGAATTTATATACATATAAAGTTGGCTGATCTAAATAAGGCTCGGTTATTTTTAACCTTGCTTTCTGATTTTTTTTATTTTTTATTATTTCATTAATCTAGTTTTGGCATTTCGATGGCTGTTAAGAATTGGACGTTTTGAAGCATGTGAGTTCAAAATAGGTCAAATAGAAAGCATAGGGACATGTATTTGTTGAAGAAGTCAGTATATAATATTTATCACGATTTTAGCATGTTGCTTCCAGACTTTGGAGGTTACAGCTTTAGAAGAAGAATATATTTGCTTCTTTGAAAGTCTCCTTTTCAGCATGAATTTGTCATTTTCGGCCTTCGAGTTTCAAAGGTATGTGATAGATGTTCCGTTTCTTAGAATTTAATTCAAGCTAAATTTAATTTTTTAAAAGAGTTATTGAAAATTCTAAGAATGAATATGTAAAAGCAAACTGCAAGCTAAAATCATTAAGCAGTCACTCTTTTCATAAGTATGCAGTATTAATTCATCTCACCATCGTTGGAACTCTAAATCTATTGTAAAGTGTATGAATTATTTGTCCTTTTATTTATTTATTTTTTTATTTTTTTCGTCTCTTTTTTAAAAATATTTGTGAATGAAATGTTTCATATCAATTAGAAAAGAGCATTTATAGTTTATCTTATGTATTTTATGCATTTTTCTTGTTTATATCCTCTCTAAGATAGCCTTAAATATATAATTTATTATTAATACCAAAAGTATTAATTAATTAGCTGCTTTCGATAAATAAAATTATTAAATAATTATAAGGCTTTTAGATCATATTTAGTTTTCTTAAGTTTTCTTTTCATTGACATCTTAAAAATTAAATAAGTTTATTCAATATGTTACGTAAAATTAATTGAAGTTCACTCTTAAGATGTATTCTAGCTTTCTTGTTTAATTGTTTTTCCATAGATAAATCAGACACTAGTAGCAATTCAATTTATTTTCTTTGTTATGTTTTCAAATTACTCAATATATGCTGCAGCAGTCAGAAAGTAGAACTTTTTTCTCCTTCGCCATAGATTCCCTCTTACCCCCTAATTGAAATATGACCTTGTTCTTTCTTTTTTTCACCTCCACCCCTCTATATTTCTCCAAAGTGAGCGCTCCGTCGCCAAATCTCGCAACTTCGCATAAAGTATCATTTTACTCCATTGAGCTGACTTGAAGTTAACACTGGGGGCTTGTTACACTTGCCACAATAGAGCTTTTATTCCACAGCGGCCCACGCCCTCATAGTATTTATTCTATCCTGGCCCGACCCAGTGCGTTCAACTCGCTCCACTCCACTACTTCATTCGAAAGGTATAGAGATGCCCAACCTAGTCGACTCAATTTGCCCTCTCGACTAAGTGTGAAATATTGCCGCTTTCCCCGCATGCAACATCTCCCTCTACAAATTTCATTATCTTGGATCTGTTTTTCTTTACTTTACAGTGTTAACTTTAAAAACATTGAACAGCTTGTGAAGCTTCGTAAATTGCATGTAGACATATTTTTTGTAATTACATAGTTTTTGTAAATTGCACGCATATTTTTTTGTGAATTAAGATCTCATTATTTACTATTCCTATATAATAAGTGGTAATACCAGATTTGTTGCATTTGATCATTACGAGCATTTTAGAATGAAGAATTTTTGTGAATAGTTTATTGTGTCCTTTTAAAGGATTAAATTAATTAAGTTATTTAATAGTATTGTGCTCACAAGAAATCAGATTCAGTTATAGATCTGTATTAGACTTATTTAACATTTTGTCAGAATACAGCTTGAACGGAAATTCGGAAATAATCACAAAGCCGTTTGTGTTGCAGGTCATTGAGACTTATTTCAAAATAAGTTCTGATATGTTGTTGCTTCTGTTAACAATTCTGGTTTAATAATATTTTTAATGTTTTTATTTCCTCTGAAGTTGTTTTCGATCTAGTTAGAGTTTTAATAATTTCTTTGATTTTATTAATTTGTCCTTTATGTAAGATTATTTCTCATCAAGTTATTTTTATAGTCGAAGATCCTAAGAGAGTCTTGCCTCTTACTACTAGCTATATCTTTTCCAGTAATGTAACATTTGCCTTCAACTCCCAAAAATTAGACTAATATAATAAAAACACTCAATTTAATCTTGTTCGTTCCCTTTAAAAAAATTCACTTTTCACTTTTAAAAAAATGCGAATGAAAAATGAAAAATGAAAATGAGATTCACTTTCAAAAAATGCTTAGTAATCTTGAGAAATTTACGATCTTACTAATAAGTTTTATTATTTTTATGTTTATGTATATGCAATCAACTGAAGTGTTTCTAAATGTATGCAATATAATTTTTTTCAAATAATCCAACCTTATTTATTATACGTATTCCAGCATTTCAAGTTTTAATACTTTTCAAATGTCAATACTGTTTCAAATTGTCAAATAATGCCCAAATGTCAAGTTTCAATACTTTTCAAATAGTTTTCAAGTTTCCTAGATGAATAAAGATATTTAAGAAAAATTTTTACATTTTCCTGTTAAATTGGAAATCTAATATCAGAGCTACTTTTAAACTTCCTTAATTGGTGAGCGCCTTTCTGTTTTGGAATCGTAATGAAACTTGAGACAAACTTTTAACCTTAGAAGATCTAGCTATTTTTGAAAATAAAAAATAACCATTGTTACTTCATTATAAGCCTATTTCCAGTGATAATTTGCATAATCTAAATAAAATATTTTTAATTTTTTTTTTTTTTCCTTATTCTTCCTAGTTATTTTCTTTTAACTTTTTTTACAGCCATAGCTGAGATTCTGACTATCAAGTAATTATAAATTCCATTATTACCAAAATCTTTTTGTCTGAATTTAATCCAACCCATTCAATTGAAAGTTCTGCTTCTTTATACGTCTCGTTAGAATTGTGAAGGAAGAGATTATCTGTAGAGAATTTACCCAATTTGTTAATGTTTTAATCAAGAGCTCGTGAGTGGGCGTTTTCTTGCTGTTCCTTAAGTTGTTTGCCAGAGGTCGCTAACAGCTTTAAAAGAAGCTCTGGGGCCATTTCTTGATGATGAATGATGCTGGTGCAGGATATTGTTTTCCTGAGTGGGAAAATAATTGGTCAGCGCCTTTCTGTTTTGGAATCGTAATGAAACTTGAGACAAACTTTTAACCTTAGGAGATCCAGCTTTTTTGGAAAATAAAAAATAAATAAAATAACCATTGTTACTGCATTATAAATATATTTCCTGTATTTTTTTTATCCTTTCTGGTGATAATTTGCATAATCTAAATCTATTTTTTAAATTTGTTATTCTTTCTTGTAACATCGTATAATTCTTCCTATATTTTAATAATATTATTAATGAATTGAAAACTTTGGTTAAAAATGTTATTACGAAACCTTAAAAACATTTGAAAGAAAAATTGTTGTATTTAGTGTATTAAATTTGGTAACTTTAAAAATAAATTTAGAAGTTTCTAAAATCTAGTGGCGGCGGCAAATTCCGAGTTTTTTTTTAGCAGGAAATTTGATCAAAGTATTAATCAGAAGTTAAAAAAAGATTGCATTAATTTGAATAACTTATAGTTACGAACTGCTCTTGGAACTATATCGATATTTTTAAACATTTCAATAAATTTAACTTTTAACTAAGATTTAAACTGAATGTTTATAATAAATTTAACATGACATTTTAATCTTTTTTTTTTTTTTTTTTTCAAAAAGTATCTTAAAACGATCGAAAATGTAACTTATTATACAAATTTCCCTGTCTTCCAACTACGAAAATGAAAAAAACGGAAAAATTACTAAACATATAATTGTAAAAATGAGACATATTTTACATTCAGTTTTCTTGTTAAAATGTAAGTAAAAAGTTGAATATTGATTCCTTTTAGAGAAATTTCCATGATTTAACTAATAAATTTTTTTACGTAGTACTTATTTTAATATAGCAATGCATTTATAGTACAAATTTTATTAATTTTCAAATTTTTATTCTGTAACGAATAAATTTATAATTTTAGCAAATGTTCTAAAAAAAGAATTTTGATAAATCGTCACGAAATTTTGTGTACCCATATCCGCAATGCAGATTCATTAGTAAATAATAATATTCATTATAAAAATGTTTTTTTAAATGAAACAACATAAAAGTATCCTTGATAATTCATCACGAAATTCTGTATACCTATATCCGCAATGCAGATTCGTTATTAAATATAATATTCATTCTAAATTTTTTTTTTAAAATGAAACAACGTAAAAATAACTTCGATAAACCGCAATTATGCACCTCAAAAACAAAGCACTAGGTATTGTAATATTTCCTCGCTATCTCGATTTTAAAATGTTATATATTTTTTGTTTTCTATCTTATGCTAATAAATTTATCTCAAAAATCTGGAATGGACTACGTGGTAAAAATATTTATACTCACCTTTGCTTAAAAGCAGCAGTAAGTTTAAGCAAACCCACTCATAAAAAGACTTGCCGCGGAAAGGTACAAAAGGGACGAATTCCGGATCCACCTGGTTAAGGGTGGGTTAGACAGCGAAAGTGAGAACATGCAAAACAGCCTCTCTTTTGTGAGATCCTTTGACCCGTCCTTTCTTGAGTCGATTTGAAAGGCTTAATAGAAGGGCGGGGGTCCTGTTTGCACATGCCCTTGGAGTATTTCAGTCTTAAAATTGTTCCATTCCCCTTCAAAATTGCTTTGGCCAACATTTGAAAGAAAAAAAATCGGGTTAGAACAGAAAAAAGATTTTCGACGAAAAATACGTCTTTTCTTTAGATTTTTATAAGATAAAAAAATTAGTGAACTATTTACATGATTACACATTACATTACATGATTGTATACATTACGTGTATACAATTGTGTACATTACGTGATTAATATAAATATATATTACCAAATTTGTCACTGTTCTTATCGAAGTGATAGTATTTAAGTATAATGGCACAGCACAGATGCATTCTTCATCAAATAAAAATCTTTAATCATTGTTAGTTAAATTAATAAACAGTTTTATACTGCAGATAACACAGTTCCTCTCAATTCTCCAATCCAGAATTTTAATTTGATTAAAATCATAGGCAGTCAGAGGGATACTATTGTTAAGACCAAAATAATAGTGTATGCAGCAGTTTTTATATTTATGGATTTTTCTTAAATAAGAGAGCAATGGAAAAGATACAATTAACTGTTTTTTGTATACTTAAAAAGAACATTTGACTTGAACAATAATAACTTTAGATTATTTTTTTTTTTTTTTGTTAAGAGAGAGCCTTTTTTTCTGGCAGTGTTATTTATTTATTTTTTGGCCTATTTTAAAACTACATCCAATTTTAATGGAGTAATATATTGAATAACACTTATTTTTTGTGATCATCGTATAAGAAATTTCTGTTAAAGTTAGTTATTTGCAGGTGCTAAAAATAAAGTAATTTTTTCAAAAAATAGTAAGTGTCAAAGCGATAAATTATTTTAGAATGCTTTTTCTTTAAACAGTTTAAAATTTGGTTTGATAATGACATTAAGCAAAGTGACTTATTAAAGCTCTATTAATTACAATGTTTTTTATCAATAAAATGTCGGCTGCAGTTGCGTTAGTCCTTTTCTATATCAATTAGAAATGAAACAGCAGCAAACTTGATTGCTTTACTTCATAACATTCGTACTTAATTTAATGTTTGTCCAAGAACTGGACAAAAATTATTCCTTTTTTTTGTACTAGTTTAAAGACGCTGGTTCTTATTTGTGTCATCTGAAATACTTTGTTAATCAAGTCCGTCTTAAATGCACATTATCTGATCATTTTAATTGACCCTAGAGAAGCAGCATTGAGCTCAGAATTCTTTAGTCAGCTCCAGCAAATTATTTCTTTAACTAACTCGTCATAACACCTTTTGATGTAAATTACTTGATTATAACTAATCTTAAACCAACTCAAGACTGTGCTTCCATGTTTGACAGCTGACACAAAGCTATCTCTTAACATCAACCACAAATTGTCTCATTATATTTTAAGTAAATTTCTTGATGAGATGGCGCTAAACACATGCGAAACGAACGCTTCATTTAAGTGAATATACATAACTACACGACCGGTCTTTTTAAAAACTTTTGAATGACACGCTAATTATCTAAGTGACCTACGATCTCTTCTTTGGCAGTTGATTAGATAGATCTTTTCCAAACGTCTTGAGTATCCCAACGGGTGGCTAAAAGTTTCGATCGAAAAGCCACCCACCCATTTAACTTTTGCTTACATAAGATGAAAAAGAAAAGTTTAAATACGCACACACAAATAATATTGAGATCCATCAAAACATTTTTTTCCTGCTTCCATTCAATAAGGTACTTGTCAGATTCACCTTTGGTTTGGACATACGCCTACATGCTTGCATTTTGTTTACCCGGAAAAAGGATGATTTGCTTTTAGAAATGCAGGATAATAGATGCATTTTTTTAACCTCTTCCATTTGGTACTTTGATGCACTTGAGTTTGGTGGTAAGAATAAGATTTGGAAAAAGGATGATTTGCTTTTAGAAATGCAGGATAATAGATGCACAATTTATTTTAACCTCTCTTTGGTTGATGCACTTGAGGGGTGCTAAGAATAAGATTTCTAGGAAAATACGAAAGAGAAAGGAATAGTTAAAAATTTAAAGCGAAAGTTATAGAGAAAGGAATGGATAATAGATGCACAATTTATTTTAACCTCTATTTGTTTGATGCACTAGAGAGGTGCTAAGAATAAGATTTCTAGGAAAATACGAAAGAGAAAGGAATAGTTAAAAATTTAAAGCGAAAGTTATAGAGAAAGGAATGAATAATAGATGCACAATTTATTTTAACCTCTATTTGGTTGATGCACTTAAGAGGTGGTAAGAATAAGATTTCTAGGAAAATACGAAAGAGAAAGGAATAGTTAAAAATTTAAAGCGAAAGTTATAGAGAAATGAATGGATAATAGATGCACAATTTATTTTAACCTCTATTTGTTTGATGCACTAGAGAGGTGCTAAGAATAAGATTTCTAGGAAAAAAAGAGAAAAAGAGAAAGGAATAGTTAAAACTTTAAAGTGAAAGCTACAGACACAGAAATAGTTAAAACTTTAAAGTTTAAGCTAAAATTTTATTGAAAATTATATTTAACTATTAAGTATTTGCATAGTTATTTAGCAAGAGACTATTATTGATGAAATTATTAAATCAATTCAAAAAATTAAATTGTTACTTTCTAAAAATTAAAATGTGTTTTAAATAGCATATGCTTTGATAATAAATTATTAAAATTACTTATTAAGCAGTAATAAATAATAATTATTTACATTAATTATAAATTTCTTATTAACAGATATTTATTTAATAAAGACTAAAACCTGTCGGATATATAAGAATTTTTTTTAAACCAAGTTAATGTTAGTATACTGGGGAACTTTTACATTTTATGTCTATGGATGTTTTTGCTTTAGAACTAAAAATATGATTAAAGTAATTTAAAAACAGCTTGCTGAATATATGCTGAAAACAATTATGTAAAGAGAATTATTATCCAGCTAAATAGTGTATTCTAAAATAATAATAATAATATTTTCAAATCTAAGGTGGAAAAAAGGCAATAAAACCATATAATTCATTATTTGAGCAATAGAAATTATACTTGCCTGCATAAATATTAACATCAATGAATAAATGGAGGTTTGTTGTTAATAGTTTAGTTATTTTTCTACATTTTCATCGATTTAAATTTTATATTTTTTTAATTATTATTTTTTCCTTTCTACATTAGCTGCGTGTTTATTTTCAGACTCTATATAACATTAAAACTTGACGTTGCATTGTTGTTAATAACAAGGCCACAAATTAAGCATGACGCTGTCATATCAAGGATCTTAGTTGAAAAACGAAAAAAAATAATATAAGTTTGGGGAGAAAAAATAGCGAAAAACAATAGATTCTTTCTTCGCAAATCACTAAAAATACTCAAGCCTAAATAGAAATGTCAGGATGAATTTGAAGAAGTGAACCGAGACTTCTAATTTCAAGCGAGTGGCAAAGCGTACAAAACACTCCAAACAGTAATTTTTCTAAACCCATTTCAAGTGATGCTGTCATGGGATGGTTTGAGTTTAAAAACTAAATTATAAACATAAGATGTAAATGCCAAAAGTGTCATAACAGTCTTATTAGCCAGAAAGTTTACCATTTCAAATGTGTTTGTGTCTGTTTATTTTTAAATTTTTGTGCTTTTCGTTTTTTGTTAAATATTCTGAATATAAAATTTCGTGTTAAAGTTCATCTTGCAAGTCAAAAACATTTATTAATTCAAACAACAGATTTCCAAGGGTTTGAAATTATCATTCAAATCTATCTAATAACGATTTTTAACTTGCCCATTAAGTTTTTGGGATGTGTTTTACTACTGTGCCCGAAAAGTAAGACCAACTAATTTTTTTTTTCCAAAAACTTTATTTATTCTTCCAAATTTATTTCATCGTCTTCAAAGTAATCCCCTCCGGACGTAATGCACTTATGCCAACTTTTTTCCCAATCCTCAATGCTAAAAAGTCATCGTCAGGGAGGGCCTTTAAATCGCCCGGCGATTCACGTTGAATCTCTTCAATCGACTCAAAACGGTTTTCCCGGAGTGGTCTTTTGAGTTTAGGGAATAGCCAAAAGTCGCACTGTGTGAATACGGTGGTTTTGGAACGATATGGGTTTCATTTTTGGGGGAAAAACCACAAAGAATCAATGCAGTGTGAACTGGCGCATTCAGTGCCTTCGGTACCAATCGAGATTTGATGCGTCTGGAGCCCAAAATGGAATTGATCGATCCTTTTGAAATTCCAACATCAGCAGCAAGGTCTCTAATTGTAAATCGACGGTTTGCAAGCACCAAATTTTTAATTTTTTGGACGTGAGTCTTCTTCGTCTTCAACGCGTTCTATGTCTTCTTTGAACTATTTATACCACTTCTAAGCATTTCTTTCCGATATAGGAATGCTCACTGAATGCCTTCTGCAACATTCTATACGTTTCCGCAAACAAAATTTAATGCAATTCTTGCTCAATTAATTCAGACATTTCAAAAATCGCCGGAATCAGTTTTAGCGTGTCACAAAGCCAAGCTTAACTCAAGCACTAATGAATATTTTGACGTCAAATTTCATACAAATTTTAAGTACATCTCCAGCAACCTAAAAAAGAAAAAAAATTGCAATTCCATAAGCCCAGGGAATTTCAAATTGAAAATTGGTCTTACTTTGTGGACACAGTAGTATGTCGTAATTTATATTAAAGGTAATATAATCTTCTAAAAATTATATTGCACCTCTTTAATTAGGAATTTCATATTTATCATTATGTTTTGATGTGTTATATTAAATGCAAATAGATTTTTTAAAAATCAGTTAAACCACTGTGGTTCTTAAGATATATAAAAAGAAATTGTTTTCTTTGGAGTAGTTATTTCCTGCCAGTAATAAAATTTTACAATCAGCTCAAAATTAGTTTTTCTATTTGCAAAATAAAAAAGAATAAAACTTAAAATAAAACTTTAAAAAAATACTCAAGGAATCTGGCACTCGTTATTAAAAAAAACGTTCTCACTCAAAAAAGGCAAAAAAGAAAATTTTTTCTAATCTCTTAAACAAACTTGGGTTTCAGCGTCTTGAACACTAAGAAGATTTTTTTTAAGAATAGGTTATTTTTCTTCCAATGCAAAGAATAATAATACTTAAATATAATCGATAAACTTTTTCTGTTCATGCTTAATGCTCAGTTTCCTCAAATAAATGCTTTGAAAAATCAAATTAGAAAAAAAGGAAAAATTTGTAACACATTTACTCCTTGAAATATACATCGTTAATTTATTCATCGCTTTAAAAGAATAAAAAAAAATGTTTGTTATGAAATATTTTAAAAGTTATAATTTAAATTAATAAATATAAAAAAGCTTAAATGAAGTGGTATATGTAAGAAAGGTTACGTAGAATTTCTTAATTCGTTTGTTTTATGTGGTCTTTAATTCGTAACTATTTTAATTTAAATCTTTTTATGAAATTCCTTCGCGTTATTATGCATATCTCCTTAGTTTGCACTTGAGAATTAAAAAAAAATACATAAATGTCAAAATCATTAGTTACAGTCGAAAAATCCTGCATCGCATAAAACTTCATCTGCTTGTTTTTACAACTTTTAAAATTTCTGTTATCTTTCGTAATATGAAAATATGGCACTGAATAAAAAAAAATATTTAAATCAATGTATCATATAAAGCTCATTATATATAACCATAAAAATTCTTATGCATCATGTTTTTTTTTCTACATAAAAATGCTATTCTTTATTATAACTTCTGCTTTTTATTATACGTCAACCGCAGTATAATAT
Source organism: Caerostris darwini (assembly GCA_021605075.1). Lineage (NCBI taxonomy): Eukaryota > Metazoa > Arthropoda > Arachnida > Araneae > Araneidae > Caerostris > Caerostris darwini. The sequence goes on along the minus strand of BPLQ01005803.1, from coordinate 788,645 downwards.
CATAGCTGTGAATTTTTAAATTTTCACAACCAATAAAATTCCTTCATACGATTGTAAATATTTTAATATTTAATTTCTGAAAAATGTGTCCTGTTATAGCTTTTATTTTTTAATCATAATTTTACAATTACATCCATAACTTATGCTATGCGTTATAATTAAATTGTATGATTCTATACAAATGCTATGCATTAATTATATAATTCTATTCAAATGCTATGCATTATAAATAAATTGTATAATTGTATACAAATATTATACATTATAATTAAATTGTATACAAATGCTATGCATTATAATTATATTGTATAATTGTATACAAATGCTATGCATTATAAATAAATTGTATAATTGTATACAAATATTATGCATTATAATTAAATTGTATACAAATGCTTATTATAGTTTTGTTATTTAGTTATATAGTTGTTTATAGTTAGTTAAAATTATAGTTTTGTTATAAAGATTGATTGTGTTTCTGACTAGTCCCTTGTCCATGTTTTGTTTTGTTTTTGTCTTGGATTATCACGACAATTTTGCACTCCAAAAGTTACTACCATTTTTTTTAAATACGCTTGGATATATGATTGACGATATTTCATATATTGAAATGATTATTGAGACATTTCATAATCCGGGCAAACCGAAACCAAGGCTTTTGTGAAGTGTGAATAAAATTGAAATAATAATAAAAGAAATTTTTAACATAATTTCATTCTTCTATCGTTTCTCAAATATTATTTATGAATCAGAATTTTTCCTTCTAAATAAATCTTAGCTTTGAGAGGTATTAGCATAATGTTCAATTCTGGAATTTTCTATTCCTTTAAGTTTCTGTTTCGCTACATTATATATTTCATCTTAACAAAAATGTTTTATAATGTTTTCTCTTTAGATGTTTTTAATTAAAAGATTTTAACTTTCTTTAAGATGTTATTAGAGTCTAGTGTGTTTATATATCTTTAGTTTCTACATGTTTCTGAAATTTTTTACTTTCCTCCTATACGAAGAAAAAACTTGCTCTTCCTCTTTCTTTTTATTGACATCAATAAATGTCATAATAGCTTCAATATCTTATTCAATTTATTTTATATTAGTGGTACATGAATACCAATTGCTTTTACACGATATTGAAACATTCAGAATGTAGGGAAAAAAACAATTGATCAACATGTGTATTAAAATGGAAAAATAACTAACTACAGGAATTTAATTAGTGCAAAAATATTTTTAAACTTAAACAAATTAGTAAAAGAAGTGCGTCAATATAAGAGGTGCTTGCTTTTAATAACCAAAATATGCTTATTGTATTACCAAGAAGACATTTCTGAAATATTAAGTATTGTTGGTTTTTGAGTCGTGATAAAAATAACTAGTAATATTAAAAAAAAAAATTTAAGTCGATTCCTACTTTTTTCCCCACTATATTGCAGAAAGTCCTTTATAAATAAAGTTGAAATTTTCCTCTTACACCCGGTTTCATCCATCTATTGGTAGATACATGCAACTTAAATCTAAAAAAAACTAAAATTAATTAATTAAATTTAATTAATGAATTAATATTTGAAGAAACTGTATTAACATCATATATCATCCACTATAAGTTCAAAAAAAGGTATTTGAACTTGAGTGGAGGAATAAAAAGTGTTTTATTAACGATTAAAAATTTGAACAAGATATATATAGAGAAAATATGAACTAATAGTAGGAATTGAAAAAGTCAAAACTCTCCCTTGAGTTGTGACAAATCAAAATAGTATGAGACTTTGTTATGAAAATCAGCATTTTCAAGGTTTTAATATTTTAAATCCGAAATTTCTTATTCAATATTTATTTCAATATTGCTAATAATTACTATTTGACTATTGAATATTGAAATTCATTTTAATTAAATGTGTGCTTGTCAAAGTGTTCTTCTGTGTTATTGTTTTCCATGATTATCTATAATGGACATAAAATAATTTAATTTTTATCTATAGAAAATATGTCACTCACTTTTATTAAACCTCTTTTTACCTCCGTTGTCAGTCACGACCCTTGGTTTGAGAACCGTTGCCTTAAACCCATTAACTTTTTTTTAATGTGTCATGATAATGTTCGCTTCTTCTTATTGACGAAACATTAAGCAGTTGCACTTTATAATTAAAGCAGGCAGAGATATGAAAAAACAGTTGAGGAACATGTACAGTATTAATAAAAAGTTTTGATAAAAGAAGCTCTTAATTCTTGTTGTACTTTGAAATATTTATGTTTATTTGCAACATTTTTACGTAGCATATAGCCAGAAATTTCAATATTTAATTGTGACAATTTGGTATCAATAGTTAACAGCATCATTAGGTAGTTTTTTCAAAATTGGACTTGGGAATTCTTTTTTGAAAACTACGGGATTTCTAAACTTTTTTAATTTTGTCTTGACGAATTTTCGTTCTACTGTGAACAGTTTCTTGAATGTTGAAAATATTTTTTTGCCCTAGGTTTAAACTTTGTAAATAAAATGTTCGCAGAAGTTTTTAATTATTAAATTTTTTTACTAAAAAAATTTATGAAAATTTAGTCATATTAAAGTAATATTTCTGGATAAATTATCCCAGAAAGTCATTTCTTTAACTTATTTCAGAATAAATATGGCAATGAATAAGTGGGAAATTATTTATTTAAGCTTATTGACCAATTTTTACACCTTTCTTTATAGACGATTCATTCAAATTAGATATAATTTGAAAGTAAAATTCTTTCTGATGAATTAACCAAAAACACATAGTAAAAAGATCACTGATTTAAGCTTTTAAATATAAAATATGTATTTAAACTGAATGCTATAACAAAAAGAGACATTTTATTTACTTTAGAAAACTTTTCAGTTCTGATATAATATTTATAATAAAAATAAATAATATAGTTACTTATAAAAAAAATAAATAGCAGATCCTATAATGAATTTAAATATAATATTCAGGAATAAATATTATGTTCAAATATTGATATTGATATCTAACAAAGTATCTGAAATGTAAAGTATATTATGCATGTTAGAGGTTCATTGGAAACACAACTAATATATCGATATTCTAATTTTACTGATGGCTTTTCAATTAAATATACCAAATGCATGTCTTTGCATTTTAGCTTTCCAAGCACGCTTGAAGACAGAAGTACTGCATAATAAGAATGACCTCTTACTGCTAAAACATCTCCAAATGTGTTGTTCCGAAAAAATTTAAATCACATTTTATTCAGCATTAGTTCCTCTCTTTTATTCTGTATTCGGTTTGTTATCGTTCAAACATAACTCGACTGTTAAAAAGAATTTTAAAAATATTTTGATGTCGTTCGCTTGGAGTATCACTGCTTTCTTTGTTTTTCAAGCAGTAGCTGTCAGGAAATATGCACTTTTAATTGTTTTTAATCCGAATAATACCTTTTCTCTTTTAAGAATAATTTACAAAGCAAATGAAATAATTACTAGTATGAAAACATTTAAGAGTAAGAGAATGAATAAAGAATAAATCCTCTTAATAAATAAGTCTTGTTTTCTGGTATATTAATAAGTAAAACTCCATTCCCATGTCATTCTTAAGATTATTAAATGTATCAATATTATTAAATTTTTAAATGTAATTAATTAACAGTTCTCCATAATTCATTGAATTTATAATGCATAAATATCAATTTATTATTTATTATTTTTTATTGGGATTTCATAAAAGAATAAAGAATTTGCTCTCTCTCTCTCTCTGCTTGCTATTTTCTTTCTTTACGTAGCATGTATTTCATTTCTGTTTATTATATAAAAATGAATAAACTGCTCCAATAAACTGGGCGGTCTGATGGCCAATTGGCCAGCGCTATGGCATTTGGTACCACAGGCTTCAGGTTCGAATCATGGCAGCGGCATGCACGTTTGTTAATGGTTCGGGATTCTCGTTAAACTGTAGGTCCCGGTCTAGTTAGCCTAAATTGTTCAAAAATTGACGGTAAAGTTACGAACCGAACCAATAAACTGGATTAGTTTTTCGAAGTTGCTTTAAAATTCATAATGTGAAATGTATTTGTCTTCTTCGAAATTTCAATATATTTGGAATTCCAATTTTTAACCTTATTTTTGGTCAATTTGGTCATAAATAGTATTGTTGGTGCGAGATATAATACATTTTAAAAATAACTTGTTTTGTGATTTCATAATTTTCCTAAATTTCCTCTTTTTCAATTTAAATTTTTCTTTGGGTCTCTAAGAATTATATCAATTTATCTTTTTATCCATTTTTCATTTATACGAGAGCACTATTTTGTGAAGAATTAATAACTGAAGATATTTTATCACTAATAACCTGATCTACCATTTCACAGGGAATTATTATTTTTTTTTTTAAATTTCACCTGTTTAATGTGCTTAACGATAATTGTGAGACCACTTCATACTTTAGGCGGCATTATCTTGTGAAGAATTAATAACTGAAGATATTGTATCACTAATAATCTGATCTACCGTTTCACAGAGCATTAATTTTTTTTTAATTTCATCTAATAAATCGATAAATGTGTCTTCATCTTTTACATCGAAATTCCATTTGTTCCTTGAAATATTTTAATTAAGCATAACCAATGCAATTCAAGAAATAAATTAAATTCCTAATATTTCATACGTCGTCTTCTTATTTCTTATTTTAATTTTTTCTTTAAAGTGTATATAGTTCTAAAAATTACATCTTATTAAATTTATCTTTTTATACATTTTGCATTTATACGGGATCATTATTTTGTGAAGAATTAATAACCGAAGATATTTTATCACTAATAACCTGATCTGCCGTTTCACAGGGATTAATGTTTTTTTTTAATTTTATCTGTTTAATATTCTTAACGATAAATGTGAGACTACCTCATCTTTTACATCGAATTTCAGTAATTCCTTGAAATTTTTTAATGAAAACTAACTTACTTTATGATTTTATAATTTTCCTAAATTTAATCTTTTTCAGTTTAAATTTTTCTTCGGGTTTCTAAGAATTAACTCTTTTTTATACATTTTGCATGTATACGGAAACATTATTTTGTGAAAAATAATAAGATAATATAGTAAATAAGATAATATGAAGATAAGTGAAGATAATATATTAACTGAAGATATTTTATCACTAATAACCTGATTTACCATTTCAGAGGGCATTATTTTTTTTTTATAATTTCATCTGTTTAATGTTCTTAACAATAAATCTGAGACCGCTTCATCTTTTACATCGAATTTCATTAGTTCCTTGACATATTTTAATTAAGCATAACCAATGCAATTCAAGAAATAAATTAAATTCCTAATATTTCATACGTCGTCTTCTTATTTCTTATTTTAATTTTTTCTTTAAAATGTGTATAGTTCTAAAAATTAAATTTTATTAAATTTATCTTTTTATACATTTTGAATTTATACGGGAGCATTATTTTGTGAAGAATTAATAACTGAAGATATTTTATCACTAATAACCTGATCTACCGTTTCACAGGGATTAATGTTTTTTTTAAATTTTATCTGTTTAATATTCTTAACGATAAATGTGAGACTACCTCATCTTTTACATCGAATTTCAGTAATTCCTTGAAATTTTTTAATGAAAACTAACTTACTTTGTGATTTTATAATTTTCCTAAATTTAATCTTTTTCAGTTTAAATTTTTCTTCGGGTTTCTAAGAATTAAATCTTTTTTATACATTTTGCATGTATACGGAAACATTATTTTGTGAAAAATAATAAGATAATATAGTAAATAAGATAATATGAAGATAAGATAAGATAAGTGAAGATAATATATTAACTGAAGATATTTTATCACTAATAACCTGATTTACCATTTCAGAGGGCATTATTTTTTTGTATAATTTCATCTGTTTAATGTTCTTAACAATAAATGTGAGACCGCTTCATCTTTTACATCGAATTTCATTAGTTCCTTGACATATTTTAATTAAGCATAACCAATGCAATTCAAAAAATAAATTAAATTCCTAATATTTCATACGTCGTCTTCTTATTTCTTATTTTAATTTTTTCTTTAAAATGTATATAGTTCTAAAAATTAAATCTTATTAAATTTATCTTTTTATACATTTTGAATTTATACGGGAGCATTATTTTGTGAAGAATTAATAACTGAAGATATTTTATCACTAATAACCTGATCTACCATTTCACAGGGCATTAAGTATTTTTTTTTTATTTCATCTGTTTAATATTTTTAACGATAAATGCGAGACCACTTCATCTTTTACATCGAAATTTCATTAGTTCCTTGGAATATTTTAATTACGTATAACCAATGCAATTTAAGAAACAAATATAATTCCTAAAAATTCTTATGTCTTCTTCTTATTTCTTATTTAGTTTTTTCTTTAAAATGCTTATAGTTCTAAAATTGTGAGGAAGGAGCAAAGAAATGTCGCTATTTACTTCGAAGCGAGTATCGCAGCTCAAATAAATCCTTTCCTCATGGCATCAACAAAACTCCTGCACAGAAGCGACACATTTATTATTCCCGAGGGACTATTTCTCATCTTGACGCAAGATATAGAACTGTGCTCTTCAATTGACAAATTGAAATTATTCTTTGTTTTTTCCTCTTTAGTAAACTGAGATGTTGTTTTCTGTTTTCACTTTGCGTCTAAACTACAAGCACATACTTAAAAAACTCCTTACTCGCCATTATTCTCCATCTTTGTCGTTTTTGTATCAGATGGCATATTTGTCACAGGAATTTCACTTTTGACTTCACATTATTTCATCTCTCTTGAAATTGAAATATCTATACTGGATATTGGAATGTCACTAATAAACGATAGTAATCTATAACTTAGTTAAAGAGTTTCCAAAAATTATCCATCTGCAAGAGTGCGCCTTCTACTTAGTTCATTTTTGTACACTTTATCTGGCTTATAAAAATTTATTTCCAACTAATGTTCCAATATAGATTTCAGTTGAAAATATTGTTTCCGTTCTTGAAAAAAGGTAATGACGGCATCCCTCAAGTGGAAAACAATCTATCGTCTATCTGTGCATTAATATTCATTAGGTTCAGGAAATCAGCTTCTGTTGTTGCTAAAGCTATTTGCTGAGGAAAATCTGTGTAATTAATCTGTGTCTTCCGCGTTCATCAACAGCAATTCCTTTCTTCAAAATGATAATTTTATATTTACTTTATGTTAAAAAGTTGAATTTGAAAATTGATAAAAGTTATTGTTTTTACTATTGTACAAGGCCGTTATCATTCGGTTCATTTTTTCTTAGTAGATTTTACGTATATACAACTGTATTGTTTATTTTAATCCATGACAGGAGTGATAATTATTATTCAATGTCAAATATTTGTTTCAATATTTCTTCTTTTATTGAATTGGTTTAACATGTCAATATCTTTTATTAAGCTATAACAATGTATAATTTTATTTTAAAATCATGCATTATCATTTAGAGAATGTTATTTCGTAGTGATTAAAGTTAACTGCATTTTTTATGTAAATTTCTGATACATGAGCTTATATTTGTTAAAACAAAAACTAAAACTACAGTGTAAAACAATGTTTCCGTTCTTGTAAGAACATAAAGAAGGCATCGTTCAAGTGGAAGACAATCTATCGTCTATCTGAGCATCAATATTCATTAGGTTCAGGAAATCAGCTTCTGTTGTTGCGAAAGCAATTTGCTGAGGAAATCTGTGTAATTAAACTGTCTTTAGCGTTCATCAACAACAATTCCTTTTTTTTATACGCAGAAAATGTAGAATGGGAGCGGGAGACCAGCATTCTAAGGTGAACGTGAGGTGAGACCAAAGGTGAAGATCTGAATTCGCTTTATTGTGTGCCATTAGTCAATCGCACAATCAGAATTCCGTGACGTGCATTTGACCTCAAGGATCATCAAGGCGATCTATATCTCAAGCTTCCAGTTTCTTCTTCGGAAAAAGGTAAAAGTGGTACCAATTTGTCGTTTTATTAGATACGCTAAAATGTTGAAAGGATGGTGCCTCGCCTTCTGTGGCTTACTGGAGGAGAAGATCCTGTTTGGCACAAGAATGGAAAGAATTCAGAAAAGAGAACTTCGTTGGGCATGCCTTAAATATTCAATTTCCTTTTAATATTGTGTGTGGGTTTCTCTGTATCTATATGCCTTTATCCTTTCCTTTTCATTAAGTGGCATTCCATAAAATAGTGTCCAAATCTGTTCTGTGTAATCGAAAACATCTTGATCACGTATATTGAAATTTTAGATTCCACTGGATCGTTTTACGAAATCGTAAATTTTGAGAACTTGTTTAAGTGAATGAAATTGCTTCACAATGTAGAAACTGAGCCTGGCATTTCTTTTTTATTACATATTGTAATATAAATATATATAATTTAACATTCAAAACACTCTAAACTTATTTTATTCTTACAAATATGTAAGATCTCGCTATATCAATTCATTCATTTTGAAAATGTTATCTCAATACTTTTGGAATATTGTATTCCTAAACATCATTATCTTTTTTAATATAAAGTTTGCATTACTATGCTACTCGTATTACTATGCTATTCACAATTTCTACATTCCAGAGTTCTGACAACTGTTCATGTTATATATATATGAGTATAATATTGTCACATACTACGAGGAATAAATGTTGACCTATATCAAACTGTTGCATAACTAGTACGTAATTTTATTTTACTTTTTACTCTCAAATATAAGAATAATTCTTCTTATTTATTAGCATAGTGAAATTATAAATTAATTTCTACTTGGAGAAAATAATAGTAATTTTTTTGTTGTACTTCTGTTACATTACTTTAAAAATATGATATTTTCATCGATAATCAAGATTTATCTATGAAAGTATTGTGAAATTTATCAATGAAATTTCCAATCTTTTGAATTCCATTCAAATAGGAATATTTTAAAAAAAACTATAAGAAATCAAACAGTTGAAACAGACAGGATATATTTTTTAACAAACTGTTTTGAAACAGATTAATGCACCGTGTATCATATTATTTACCTTATTGCTAAGTAGCATGATTTAAATTATTGAATTTGTATTTATATGGATGCAAGAATTTTAAGTAAAGTAATTTCTAAGTGGGTCAACTTCTTGGAATATAAGTTGACATAGTGATGTAAAATAAAAATAAAAAATAAATAAAAATTCTTACTTTTATTTCATATTTTAATTCGCATGATAAGATACTTCAAAAGTATGAATATATTTTATGCAATAAATTGTATAGTTTTTGGCATGCAAATATGAAAAACATTTTCTTCAATTTTAGTTATCATTTTAATGTATTTATAACTTTGTAACTTTATATTCCACATAATAATTGCTTTTTATACGAAAAGTTAACAATAATTTCTTATGTGTATTTTAAATCTAATGATATTTGGATAATTTCTGTATCGCTTAATGCATGTTAATCTCTTCTGGGATTTATTCTGGATGGATTTCTGAAAAAAATAAGAAAATAACTATTTTTTTATTTTCATCTTTTTCATTTTTTTATAAAAAATAATACAATGTCCACCTATATTATACATGTTCACCAATTCAGCGTCAATAGTAAATTACGAATAAAATTATTTCGTTTCTTAAATGCATATAATTCGAGGCATATCTGTTGGTTAAATTTTTCATAAAAGTAGCAAATTAATCTTACGTAGTTTTTGTCATGACTTCTAGAATGATTTTTTATTTATTTATTTGTTATTATTATTTTTTTTTTTTTGGATAGTGCTCCATTTAATCTAAAGTTACAATATTTACAAAGCATCATTACTATGTAAAATAAAATATTATTGCTAACATACAATGAGTTCTTTGTGTTCTTTATTGAATGGTTTTATATTAAATAGTTCCTTGGCCAATATTCTTTTTCAATTAGAACAACTTTAGTCCTAGAAAAAAAACCTCTACGCATGCTTACCTGTATCCCTGAAGACATTAAAACCAAAATCTATAGTTATTTCTTTTATATCCTCAAACTTATCCAACTTTATCATCAGTGAATGAACTCTGAAGCGTAGGTTGGTAGGCTTATTCCATTAACTCTGTAGAATATTTTCGAAAAAAAGATTGCAATCAACCTCGTTATTTCGAAAGGGTTTTTTTTTTCTTTTTTTAATATATTCATTCCATACTACTTTAAATGACTTAAACTGTCGAAACTACAGTAGGTCCCTTGCTTATCCTGTGAATTATGCTTATTGGATGACAAGACCATTTATCCTGGAAGAAGTCGCGATGTGTTTCATTTTCACACCTTCCTCCATGATTAGGGCAAGAACGACAGACAAATGGTCGCAGGTTAAGTTGCTTGCTGTCAAGAATTCTTATCGTTTATTTCTTTGAACTTGATTTTTTTTCTCTTACCTGACATTTCGTCGTCAAGAAATAAAAGGAGCACAATGACCTTTTTTCAAATAAGAAACGTTTTATCAGGACATTTTCCCCCCTTTCTTTTAAAACCCTTTCATAAAAAAAAAGTAGTTAGATGTATGTAGCTTTTCTAGATAGTGACAGCAAATCTAAACCATGACCTTAAATTATTTTTTCTTGATCATGCAAATAATACGATTTACGAAATTTTTGTCAAGTATACCTTATATTTTAAAAAACAACGTGAAAATACCTTTCTTCTCTTGTTATTATTATGTATTATGTTATTAATTGTCATGAAAAAAGGAAAATATTATTTGGGTACCCTTTATAGTTAAATGTTTTCATTTATTTTAGACTCTGTTTGAGCTGTGTCATATTTTATATAAAAGCGTTTCAAAGCTTCACTCATTTTTATATAAAATAATCAAATGAACAGAAAGAGAATTAAAATAGCTTAACATTTAAAAAGTTTGTGTGAAGTTTTGAGTAACTGCAGTGATATTAAGAAAACAATTTTTTTGGGGGGGGGGCCTTCAAAATGGATGTAGACTTTTACTTTTGCTTTTTAGAATTAATTTAGAACTTTTGATATAGCATAGTAGCTATTGTAAATGAGCATATAAAAATTTAAAATAAAGTAAAAAAAATAATAAATTAAAAACAGAAGCTGCCCCTTTACCTCCATCCATGAGTAGATATTCCTGGGATGTCCGTCCCGCACTGCAGGACACTGAGAATTAGATACAACACATAAATGAAATACAAATATAAATATAAAATAACTGGCATAAAATGACACTAAAATAAGTGTAAAAGAATATTCTCTCTCACCTCAATTGATATTTAACCTCTTTTATTAGTGTCCCAAAGAAATGGGAGGAAAGAATCTCAAAGAAATTTCGTATAGAAAATGTTCTAAGCAAGCATAAACGATTTTTCCTTATTCTTCAATTGATCTTCAATAAGAGGTAACCACTGAACTTAAAAATCTATTTCATTCTATGAATTAGAGCCATATATAATTGAAAATAGCGTACTTTAGATACAATAAAATCTGTAAGTGCCTCAATTTGGGATCATAACAAATAACAGGTTACCAAAATGTACTAAAAACGTCAAAGGGTCAGATAACAGGATAAAAGATTAAGTCTAGAAACCATACATTGAACATTAACTGAACAAACGGAAAATCTGAAGGTTTATATTCGCTATCTTTGAAACAAAAACTTCCCTCATATGCACAACAGCTCAAATCGCCCGAAAGAAAAACTGAATAAGTTGTTGACCCTTGATCTACCTGCCTCTTAAAATTCATCGCCAAATACAACTTATTCGCTCATTTCTCAAAATGTCCATATTCACCTTTTTAATCGCATTCTTGACCCTCTCGAAGAAATCCTCAACAGCCCATGGTATTGTTTTGGTGCTCACAGCGACTCACCCCTTAGTTTCTGCTCACTTCCCCGAAAAGCAGGATTAAGCCGTTTTAGCTTTTTCTTATGCAAATCACGTTTCGCAAAGGGGGAGTTGGTGAGAAGTAAGCGCTGAAAAGGTACTTACAGGCAGTGTCAGAGGTCAGCCGTCTGATGAGTCGCCTCCCTGTAGCGCTTGGTCTCAATGGAACATATATAGGAAGCTTGTGCCCAGTGAAGAAACGAGTTTTTTGTGTTATTTTCTCAATACTTAAAGTGTTTAAATTCTATTTATGAGGTATATGCAGTGATTTCTTTCCCTTTTGGGAAACGGTCCTGCCACTCGGTGTGGAGTCCCAGGGAAATGTCGTTGATCTTAGCTTGGCTAAGTTCAACCAGAAAAATTGAAAGGGGTTGGAAAATGCAATATCGCTCCAAACCGGTATGAAAGTTCGTTTCGCATGGATCGACTGTAATGTCATTCATTTGATGTTCCCTGAAGGATATCAGAGATTCTGGGGAAGGGTTATAATTCAGGAATACAAGATGAGAGGAAGACGTCTTCGGAACCGTGTAATTTTATCGAAAAGTAGGTTACAAAAGCCAACTAGCATGCGGGCAGTGATGATTTGAAGATACTGTGTGAATCTTAATGATGGGTTGAATGATATCCCATGTTTTATAATACTTTTATGTACACCGGACGGTAATACTCTAAAAAGGAATATTTTATCGCGGGCTTTTTTTTTCAAAATTTCAAAAATATTTTGATTCATGCTTTGGATACCCTTTTTTCCTGAAATTTCAGTTGTAAAATAAGTAGTTGTTTTTGAAATGTTTTTTTTATATGGTATACGAATTGTTATCGAATAATATAATTATTTTTCACCATTTATTATCCTTAAAAATTACAGAAGAACAATGTACGCCACACCTAGAAGCATTAAAAAAAAAATGTCACTCTTTTCTAAAAATCAAAAATTATGACACCCTCCGCCCTCCGGTTGTTGTTTACAGAAGAATATATCGTGCTGTGTATTTCGTACAATTTTTGTTAGAATCATTTTATTGGATTTATTTTATCATAATATTAATTAGATAAACCTTACTGTTTATTCTGATTGATTTTAAAGCTGTCACAGATTAAAAAATATATGATAAATAACCTAAACCTTTTTATAAGAAAAAATATTTTTAAAAACCCAAAAAACTTAGATATTAAAATTTTAAATGTTTTGTATTTTGACATATTATTTGCCCTCAATTTCGTTATGTCTTAAATTAGGTTAAACAAATTTATATCAATTAAAATAAGACTTTGATCAATATGCATTTATTACATCAGAAAAATTACTATATACAGGGCTGACCAAAAGTTGTTCATCACTTATTTGTTTGCATTTTTTTACAATATATTGCAGCATTTTGGATAATTGCGACAATTGTCCTTTTGTTATGCAATTTTTCTTAACTCTTCAAATTTGTAAATTATATTAAGGTTAAATCAGCGATTTAAAAATTATCACTCCTAAAGTGCATAAGAGAAAATACATTAATACCAGATCTTTTTCACATTTTTAACAAAATTATTAATCAATCACTTTCACTTAATTAATCAGTGAAAAGGTTGTAATATTGCTAAATATTGCAGAATGATATATAGTTCTTCATTAGCGGGTTCTTTTCCCGCAGTAATTTAATAATCAAATCATTTTCAGATTCTAAGAAAGAAAATCGTATTCGAATACAATAGCAGAAATATCTGAAAGGTTAGCGATAGTTTTAGCGGAAATATCTAAGAAAAATGTTACTCAATCTAAACAAGTAAGAAACATGAGAAATTAATGATTGATTCAAGAACAGAACGTCCAAGAAAGACCATACATCGATATGATCATGTTTTAAAACACATTAGTTTATGCAACGGGCATTTGATATCAATGGAGTTGCTTTCTGAATGAGTACAAAAAGCTCCTTTTGAGTAAAATAACGTTTATTTTTTACAGTTGTGGTGCAGTCTTCAGGCATTAGATCTCAAGGACAGCAAATGTCAGGGAAAAAATATTTCTCCAAATAAAGTTTCATACACAGTTATGATTGTCAGTAATAAAAATCAGTTTTGCATTTTCGGAAATCAGTTAAACCGGTATATTCGACGTTTTAAAAGTGAAGAATTTCGACGAGAATGTTTGAATGTCACATTGAAGCATCGATTTAAAATGATAATGTGGAGTTGAATTTAATCATTAGTGTAATGTACTCTCTAATGTGACTGGGATAATATATTCTGAATAGTACCAGGAGATCTGAAAATCAAAACACCTATAGTGAATTTATGACATACGGGGAATAAAACAAGAGCTAATTGAAGATTTGATAACAATATTAATAAATAATAGTAATTTCTTCAGAGTTTTTTAGAAAAATTGATTTTTTTCATGGTCTCTCAGTTGCGCTGATAATGACAGCGCTAATAATAAAAGTAGGATAATGAAGAATAATGTATTATATTCGGACTTTTGAACTATTAACTATATTTCAATAATTTTTAATTTATATATAGCTAAAAATTTTGTAGTTGTGTTAATTTTTAGTAAATCCTTTTTGTGTGTATTAACCACACATTTTTTGAGTATTAGGTTATTAAAAAAAGTCATAATAATTAAAAAATCGATATTTTAAAATTATATACATTAAACAAGTTAGTATTTGAAATCTTCAGAACATTTTGTACGGATTATATATTTATTCTAATGAATTACTGCATGGAATTTAAAATTTTGCTCATTATTGAAATGATGGCAAACTTTTGGTTACCCCTATATGCCATTTTCATATATCCTCTCATTTATTCTATGTGTATCATGCCATTATAAAGCATTCATGCCGTTATCCTACTTTTGAAATTCAAAGTACCGGTTTCATATAAATCTGGTTCATACGTAACACATAGTTTCTTAAAGCGTGAACTTCTGTTGTTATAAAAATCTTTAAAATCAGTTGTTTGTTTCCTTCTTGTTCTGAGTCCACGAACTAGATCGTGATCAATTCTTAGCATTTTATACCACGGACCTGATCATGGTCGATTAGTACATGATCTCGTTTCATTACAATGCTGTAACAAACATTGCAACCTTGTTAGATAAGTGGAGAGGGGAATAGCGATTAAAATCGTCTAATAATAGGTCTAAAAAAACGCAGTGAAAGTGTTTGTGTAGTAAATGAATCGGAAAAGTTGACGCCTCTTTAATTTCCCTCTGCTGCCTTGTGGCCTCGAGAACCCTCCATTTATCTTGCACTCATCTTTTATTTGTTTTGTTGATTTTCTTTTTTGTATGTGTGTGTATATGTGTGATCTTCTTTTTTATTTTATTATATATTTTTTCTGGTGGACTTCAATTGATTTCTCTCTGCATGTTTACCGTATCATTAATTTTACTCAATTTCTTCCGTTTAAGTAGCATCATCAAATCGATTTGTCAAATAGAAATTTAGTGATCAAAATCTGATGAATAGTGCATAGTATTTATGTTAACAAATATATAAGTAAAAACTAAAATTCTTACTTTGTTTATGTGGAATTAGAAAGATTTCACACTGAAAACGTTCATGTATACAAAGAAAATTTATTTTTTCCTATACTAAAAAAGTATAAGTATAAATAAATAAGCGTGGCGGTATTATTACCACTTTTTTTTCCTTCTTTTCTTTTCTTTTACGTTCTGCTTTATTACGACTCTGGCAATATGCTAGCTGCCTTAGTTTGATATTAGGGTCACTACAATAATTTTCATTTGGTCGGTCGTGTTCTTATTATACTAGATAAACCCAGAGTTTATAATCAAGGTATCGCCTTTAGTTGTAAATATGGAGGCCGGATACCGAAGAAGGCCAACGTCCACAAATGCTAGTCAAGATCGAAATGATAATGCGAGAGGCCATAACTGTCCCAATGGCATCATTATCTGCCATTTAACGGGCTAGGGTCATTTATATATCCAATGATGAAGGCACCTTCTGCCATCTCACAGAAAGTTGTTGTGGTGTGGTGTTTGTCTTTAACCTTATAAAATTGAAGTAGATCATAGTTGCCAGCAGCATGGCAACGGTTAATGTACAGTGATGAACCCTGTGTCATTCTTGGAGCAAATAGCTATTGGATTCATGCTCAGAAGTAACAGATAGGGCTGCCTTTGTCATATAGAGACACACAACCACTACCAGCAACCGTTTGCGTTACCCTTCTTGGCAAGTTATGCTAGGTGCATTTTCCAACGAGATAATGTCGGGCCCCACACGAACTCGCATATTTCTGGACTGCATTCCTGCTATTGATACACTTCCTTGGCCTCTCAAGTTGTCTGTTGACTGTCTAATTGGGCATGTATGGGACATGTTAGCTGCAAATTTGGCACTTAAAAATTGAGTAATGCCTGACAGAATGTATGACAGGACGAGACTTGGAATCTTTATCACTCAAGTAAGTGGGTAAAAACTAAAATCAGTATTGTACTTGTACTTTGATTATTTTCCAAGATTCGGATGCAAAATAATGAATTGCTTTTAACATTTAAATTTACTTTGTATATTTGTTTGTTACTTCCAGATTATGTTTTGTAAATCTTATTTGATAGCGTAATTAAAACGTATATTTTGAAATATAAATATAAATACCATGTTGCAGCAACGTTTTTGATGTTGAATAATTGTATCAACTAGCAAGAATGTTTAGCACTTAATAATGATAATTACGGAATAACATTTAAGAATTTTTGCAAAATTTCATATAAATTGAGAAGTATTGTTTGTTTTAATATATTAGTATTAGGGGAACTGTAAAAGGAAAAATACATCGAAACGCTTTTATTCTATTGTTATTTTTTTTTTTAATTTTTAAAAAATTGCATTGAAATTACTAGATATTTTGATAAAGTTATCATGTAATTACTTTTATTTCGTACAGTAGTGTGTTTTGTCTTGTGGTATTTTTATAATGGTTAAAATTAAATCTGTGAGTCCAAAAAATTATTTTTTTAGTGTAATTATTTTTAATCTTAGTTTAAAATAACAGTAACTGTTATTCTAGCGCTACTGGCCGATTAGTTCCACCATTTGCGCTCAGTTTAGTCGATATGGATAACATGTAGCGTTTAGGGTTAATCTATTTGCCTGCAGGGTCCTGTATTACGTGATTTGAAGGATTATGTGATGAAAGGAAAGCCAAGTGCTTCAAATTACTCAGTAGGAGAATTTCCTTGATTCTGGTGGTGAATTCTGTACCTTCCTGTGTTAGCATAGCAGGGTACCTTTATATCTGTGTTATTCTTATAAAATATAGATATTGATGAAAATTACGCATAGAATAGAAAATATTTTCTAATATTCTCTCTTAAAACTCAGTAATTTCAAAAACTTAAGTATAAAGAAAAATTGCAATTACGCGGTCCAAAATTTCAGAAAAATTACGCGATATATGTAGAAAGAAATGCTGCATTTGAATATGATGTGCAAATCAGTGCAGCTGATGTCGTTTAACATCACTGGACGTTTAACATCATTTAACATCATAGAGTTATCCCTATGTAGAAAGTTGGTTGAATATGAGTCCTTCTATAATTCATACGTTAAAGAATGCATTTCCAAGAACAAAATAATCTTCTTAAAGTTACAAGTCGTGGATGGGATAGGTCTACCAATGTTGCAAATGACCACCCTTTTCTGCTAACTGCCGGAAGGTACAGAATCACTGTACCAACCTACCACTAAACTTCTATTGTAGCATCGATTGAAAGGCTGATATCCACGGAGGAGAGTTGTAAGTTGTCGTCCTCCATTGTTTGTAACCCTCACATCACTCCATCAAAAGAAAGGGTTTAATTTGAAACGCATAAATGTCAGTGGGTATGTAAGTCAATGGAGGATTGTACTGTTTACTGATGAGTTAAGATTTTTTTATTAAATAACTAAAGAAGATTGTTAGTCTCCATTTTCTTAGCCTCATCCATGAAAGGGACAGATTTGGTAGGTCTAGTATGTGTATGGGGGTTTGTATCTCTTTAGATGTCCACAATGATTTGTCTATCTCTCTAAGAGGTTAATGCTCATTTACAGAGACAAAATTTTTGATCCGACTGTTCGTCCTTAAGCAGGTGTAGTTGGGGACTACTTCATCTAAGACAATAATGCTAGACCACACTGAGCTCGATTACTACAGATTTATTACCACGAGGAGACTATTATGAATATGGATTCGTCAGTACTTTCTTTGGACTTGGACCTGATTAAACATATTTGGGATGCTCTAGGTAGACGTATTGATGCGCTTAACCCGCTCTTTGTAATCCTTTGAACTACCTTGACACAGCATTGAAATTTGCCACTAGATGTTTTAATAAATACCATTATTTTGAGCATAGAATATCGCTATAATCACTGTACAGCTTTTATAGGTGATCACACTCCATATTTAAGCTGACATATTTAGTATGTTTCAGTTTTGTGTATTTTCAAGACAGAAAATTATCCTATTGTTTTTCTTTTGTGACTAATTTCAGAAGCATTGTTTAATTAATGCTTTTGTCAAATTTTATTAAATTCAAGCGAATAGAAACTTCACAATCCCAGTTTCATTGTTCATTCAGTTTAATTTGTCATTAAATTATGGAAACCATTGTAATATGACAATTGTCTATACTTATACGATATATGGCAAATGATATTCGCGTATAATAATTATATTTATTTCAATAATAAATTTTTTTCTCGGAACTATTTAAAAGCTTCCGATCGCTGATTATCTTTGTTTTGTAGTAGGCTATTCTTTAATTATAACTTAAAATATTTTCTTTTTTGAGATCATTGCCAAAACACTATATCGTTGCAGTTTATTTTCATAATTTCTTTAATTAAAATTTAATCTTAGTGGGGATGATATTGATATTTAATAATTAATAAATGTATTTATAACTTTGAAAACATACTAATGAATTTTAAGAAAAAGTTTCCTATCTTTTGAAATAAATAGAAAATATGTCGAATTCAAATTATAAATGAATTGTTAGATCTTATTAGGAATTAATGTCATTTGGAATTTAGTTGGAATCATTTTATTTTTTCGCAGTTTTCTTTTTTTTTTAACAAAGTTCGGTCATTTAATTAAAACGAATCACTTATTTTTCTTCTTTTTTTCCACTTTGTGTTTATTATATTTTCTTAATGTTTTATGTGATTACCATTTATTTTTTTACTGCTACAAATTAACTATGTTATGAGAACACTCGAGTTAATTGAATCACGATTTTTATCTTAAAATAACAAATGACTGTTATGAGTTATTTAGAATGTATGTTATTTAGAATCAAAAATATCCTAAAAGGGAAACTAGCGAATTGTAAATTAAAGAAAAATTAAAAATAACATGAAAATAATCTTTACATTCTTATTACAAATCAATCCAAATTTCCTTTTGTCTATACATATTTAAAAATAACATATATTAAAAAATATATATTTTATTTTCATCATGGGTTTTTTTAAATTTTCTTATTATTTATTTATTTGTTAATTTATTTTATTTTTTTTTCCTATACACTTCAAGTACTTAAAAGAATTTGTGAAATCGCTGCTAGTCATTTATTGTTGGAAAAACACCAAGTATTTTGTTTCTTTTTGATATTTCAGACAAAATCTTTATTATAAGCCACTCTAGCTTTCAAGAGTCTTTTGAAATGAGATAACTAAAGATCTTTATTTTTAGACGATCTTTTATACGCTTTGAAAAAAAAAAAAAAAAGTTTTTTTTTTTTTTTTTTTAATTACAGGCGCCCTTTTTTTTTTATGCATCGTTTGAAGTGGCTCCTTCCGGCAATAGATGGCGCCACAAAGTCTGCGTCACAGTTTCTTATGTTAAGCGTTCCTGGGAACTTGTCATCTTAGCTACGAAATACGTAATATGAAGTAATTTTAACAACTCGTAACGAGTTTCTTTTATGTTGCAACCTACGGTTTACGAGTGAAATGATCGTTTTATCTTACTTATGACGCTTCATCATTTGAACCCTTTGCACAATTTATTTGTATTTATTGGTTGCTACTTCTTATTATTGGTTTGTTCTCACGATTTTTGATGTCTGAATGAAGATTAAATAGAATAATAGTTATTTTGTTTACAAGATTTATTGAGCCATAAAAGAAAAAATATATAATTACTTTTGTGTAGATTGATACCAAGATTCTTTTACACAAAAAAGTCTTGATAAATTTTTTAATGTCATGAATTTCTATCAGTAATAATTTAAAAGACCTATAGAATATATTTTTTAAGCAAAATGTTCATTTTAAGATTTTTTTTACTATTAAGAAGATGAAAAAAAAAAAAAAAAAAAAAAAAA